>WAAF01009572.1:32282-44105 GCA_013400475.1 Tricholaema leucomelas | reverse complement strand
TATCCAGTCAACCAGACCATGGCACTAAGATGAATGTTGACTGCTCTGTTTTACTGAACAAGTTTGGGCAGCACAGGTAGGAAGCTAATATCCAAACTAAAGGGGCTGGGGTGACTTAAACCCCACCAACAGGTGCCTTTAAATCACTGCAAGTCCTTCTGCTACTCTAGGGATCAAGAACTGATCTTCTCTGTTTGCTTTTCATCAGACAGTGGAGAGAACTTTAAAGAGAATTGGGCTAGGGGGAGGTTATAAAGGAAAGGAATTTGCTTCTTAAATAAATAGTCTGCTCTCCATTGTTGGAGACTTAACAGGCTGATAAAAGCCCTCTGGAATGAAAGGGAGCTTGGAAAACCCCTCTCAGATCTGCCTTGCTCTGAAGTTACTGAGACCAATGCATTTCCAAAGGCTTTTTTTTTCCTTTGACTGTTTGAATACAAGCTGGAGTTGACCTGGTGCCTTGCTTTATCTTCATTTATTTGGATGAAGAAAGGAATTTGCTAGGCATGCAAGTTTAGGGTGTTTGGTTGTGGGTTTTTTTTCCCCCTCCCTCCCAGAAATTGCTTCTAACTTTTAGTATAAAATCAATGAAGGAGCTACACAAATCAGAGTCCTGATCTTTAGAAATGCTGGGCTGGTAGATTTGGGAGGGAGTGTATGGAATCACCTTGCTCTCTGCTTGAAACGTGGCTCCTCCATCTTTTCACGGGCAGTTGTTTAACAGTTGCTTTCCCACTATCTTTATAACCCCATTAGGTGGAGTTTGGAGCCTCCAATTAGTAAAAGGTGGCTGAGGAGGGATGGGGGTGACCAAGTGTGGAAGGCTAATAGGCCTGTTAGATGTCCTGGCTTGCCCTACCCTTCTGCTGATGGGGGAAGCAAGGGCAGGAGGAAAGCAAAGGCTTGGGCCATTATGTCCCCTCCCAAAGTGATAAACAGGGACGTGTTTATCACCACTTTGGGCCATGAGAACCCTTTCCTAACATCCAGCCTAAATCTCCCCTCTGCCAGTTCAAACCCATTCCCCCTCGTCCTGACATTCCCAGACCTTGTCAATAGTCCCTCCCCAGCTTTCCTGTAGGCTCCCTTCAGATACTGCAAAGCCACTCTAAGGTCTCCTGGAAGCCTTCTCCTCTCCAGGCTGCAGAGCCCCAACTCTCTCAGCCTGTCCTCAGAGCAGAGCTGCTGCAGCCCTCTGAGTATCTTGGTGGCTCTCCTCTGGACTGGCTCCAGCAGTTCCATGTCCTTCTTGTGCCAGGGGCTCCAAAACTGTACACAAGTTGGATCTTAGAGAAATGTCTTTCATGCAAGAGTGGTCAGGGATTGGCACAGGCTGCCCAGGGAGGTGGTGGAGTGGGAGAATGAAGATCTCTGGAGGTGTTCAAAGCCCATGTGGACAAGACCTTTCGGGATATGGTTCAGTGGCTGTGGTGCTGTTGGGTTGACAGTTGGACTTGATGAGCATGGAATCATAGAATTGCTTTAGCTTGAAAAGACTTCCAAGATCATCAAGTTCAACCATCAGCCTGACACTACCATGGTCATCAAACCAAGTTCTCAGCCTGATGCTACGCTACCAAGTGGATTTGGCTTAACTCTCAAAAGCCATCTCCCTTGGGGGGAAAAAAGGACAGATGGGGGCCATGCTTGCATGATCTTAGAGGTCTTTTCCAGCCTTAATGATGCTATGACTCTGTGATTCACCCTAAGCTCTGCCAGCTCAAGATAGAATCACTTTGACCTCAGCAATCTCTGCCCTGTGGAGCAGGTTTGTTTCTGCTCCCAGCTGTCTCAGCACTGGACAAGGGTTAAAACAGTTTCAGTTGCAGTAAATTCCCTCTGCAGGAGCTGTGTTCACCCCACACAAACAGTGAGTGCAGACTTTGATGATTTCCAAGCCAAAAGTTTCTCAGGCTCTTCTCTCAGTGATGTCCACTGACAGGACAAGGGGCAGTGGGTGCAAGCTGGAGCACAGGAGGTTCAATGTAAACATAAGGGAAAACTTTTATCACTAAGGGTGCCAGAGCCCTGGAGCAGGCTGCCCAGAGAGGTTGTGGAGTCTCCTCTGGAGACTTTCAAGGCCTGTCTGGATGTGTTCCTCTGTGACCTACTCTAGATGATCCTTGCTCTTGCAAGGAGGTTCGACTGGATGATCTTTTGAAGTCCTTTCCAACCCCAAACATTCTGTGATTGATCCTTGGGCACTTCAGTATCCCAGCTCTGCTGCACTGCATCCCTAAACTGATGTCCAGCAATGGAAAAGAGCCTGAATTTGAACCCAAACTAATGTGGGCTTCAGCACCACGGTCTGAGCATGAGAAGTTTATCTTTCCTTGATCTGGTGAGGCAGCAGCACAACAGAGCTACTTTATTTAGAATCATAGAATCAGCCAGGTTGGAAGAGAGCTCCAAGCTCAGCCAGCCCAACCTAGCACCCAGCCCTGCCCAACCAACCAGACCATGGCACTAAGTGCCCCAGCCAGGCTTGGCTTCAACACCTCCAGCCACGGCCACTCCACCACCTCCCTGGGCAGCCCATTCCAATGCCAATCACTCTCTCTGCCAACAACTTCCTCCTCACATCCAGCCTAAACCTGCCCTGCCACAGCTTCAGGCTGTGTCCCCTTCTTCTGCTGCTGGCTGCCTGGCAGCAGAGCCCAACCCCAGCTGGCTACAGCCTCCCTGCAGGGAGCTGCAGACAGCAATGAGCTCTGCCCTGAGCCTCCTCTTCTCCAGGCTCTGCACACCCCCAGCTCCCTCAGCCTCTCCTCATAGGGTTTGTGTTCCAGGCCCCTCACCAGCTTCATTGCCCTTCTCTGGACACCTTCCAGCACCTCAACATCTCTCTTGAATTGAGGAGGCCAGAACTGCAGAAGCCTTTTGCATCCCCATCTCTGCTTTTCCTACTTGTCCTCCCAGAGCTTGAAGCCTGCTTCCCCCAGCCTTTATTCATTCCTCTCTGCTTGGTGTGGATCAAGACTCATGCTCACCCCCTCCTTGTGTCAGCCCTGACTGTTGGCATTTGTAACTTTGCCTTTATTAAATTTTCAGGAATCTCTTAAGCATTCACACATCTGTCATGGCACAAAGCAGAATATTTCTTGATGCTGGGGAAAGCAAATTACACAATAGATCTGCAAGCCCCACTGAATGAAAAGCACCACAGCCACGTGTCTGAGCCTCCAGGAAACATTTTGCTGCAGAGTCATTCTGGAGAGCTTTGCTTTGAGCTTGTTCTTTCTTTTTCTCTTGGAAGTGTATTTTTTAATCACTCAGAATGTAGATTTCCTGCAGTGAAATGGGTACTTGCCAAGCTCTGCAGGGATCACAGAATCATAGCATGGCTTGAGTGGGAAGGCATCTTAAAGATAGGAATCATCACAGGGAACAGCCAGTTGGAAGGGACCACAAGGGTCATCCAGTGCAAACTTAGAGCCAGCTCTGATGGGTCACCACTTAGCCACAGAATGGCCTAGGTTGGAAGGGACCACAAGGGTCATCCTGTGCAACCTTAGAGCCAGCTCTGATGGGCACCCAGCCCTGCCCAACCAACCAGACCATGGCACTAAGTGCCCCAGCCAGGCTTGGCTTCAACACCTCCAGCCACAGCCACTCCACCACCTCCCTGGGCAGCCCATTCCAATGCCAATCACTCTCTCTGACAGCAACTTCCTCCTCACATCCAGCCTAGACCTGCCCTGCCACAGCTTGAGGCTGTGTCCCCTTCTTCTGGTGCTGGCTGCCTGGCAGCAGAGCCCAACCCCAGCTGGCTACAGCCTCCCTGCAGGCAGCTGCAGACATCAATGAGCTCTGCCCTGAGCCTCCTCTGCTGCAGGCTGCACCCCCCCAGCTCCCTCAGCCTCTCCTCACAGGGCTGTGCTCCAGGCCCCTCCCCAGCCTTGCTGCCCTTCTCTCAACACCTTCCAGCACTTCAACATCTCTCTGGAATTGACCAGCCCAGAACTGGACACAGCACTCCAGGGGTGTCCTGAGCAGTGCTGAGCACAGGGGCAGAAGAACCTCCCTTGTCCTGCTGCCCACACTGCTCCTGAGCCAGGCAGCTGCAGGTGCCAGGATTTCTTCTCTCCTTGCTTTGGGGCTTTTAGCAGCTTGCCTTGCTGGTGGGCTCTGCTGTCTGCCTTAACAAAGTCTTTGTGTGTGGGGTTATAAATAATAAATGGGTGAAGCAGAGTGTGACTAATTGGCCAGCAGTCAGGCTGTTACCCACAATATCACAGGAAGGTGTTTCCAGGCTGTTGGCAGATGCCAGCTTACAGCATTTCCAGGGGATGTAGTGCCAAATGCCAGGGCTCTGGATAGCTGAACAATTAAAACCAATAAGCACACATAATTAAGAGAAGATGCTTCTCTGACCAGAGCATAATGACTTGGCTTTGCCCCGTGGCCAGCACTAGCTTTGGAAACTTGCATCTTGGCTCCCATGGGAGTGAGGATGATGGGTGTGGAGCTGGAAGGAGCCCCCTCTCATTTAAAGACTGAACTGAGACCACACCAGGCTGTGTGGACCTGTTGACATGCTGGAGGGCAGAGATGCCATCCAGAGGGACTTGGAAAGGCTTGAGAGGTTGGCCCATGCCAACCTCAGGAGGTTCAACAAGGCCAATGGCAAGGTCCATGCACCAGGGTCTGGGCAATCCCAAGCACAAATCCTGGCTGGGTGATGAGTGGCTTGAGAGCAGCCCTGGGGTGAAGCTCACACTGCCTGCTTGTTGCAGAAAACCTGCTAGCTTGCTGCAGGAACGTGGTCAAGGCCCCCACAGAGCAGGGTGGTCAAAGGCAATGCCACATGGACTCCAGACAACTCAATGTGAATTATGCCAGAGAGGTTTATTGATCGTTTGGGCTCTCATTATAGAGCCTCAGAGCAGAGAGCACACACCTACACATTAGCATAATTAGGCAAGGACAACCCACTCCATCTGCATAAACCACACCTTCCCTCATTAACGAGGTGTCCATTATCTATGGAATGGTGTGGCCAGCAGGAGCAGGGAGGTCATTCTGCCCCTGTACTCTGCACTGCTTAGACCACACCTCGAGTACTGTGTCCAGTTCTGGGCCCCCCAGTTTAAGAGGGACATTGAGATGCTTGAACGTGTCCAGAGAAGGGCAACGAGGCTGGGGAGAGGCCTCGAGCACAGCCCTACGAGGAGAGGCTGAGGGAGCTGGGATTGGTTAGCCTGGAGAAGAGGAGGCTCAGGGCAGACCTTATTGCTGTCTACAGCTACCTGAGGGGTGGTTGTGGCCAGGAGGAGGTTGCTCTCTTCTCTCAGGCAGCCAGCACCAGAACAAGAGGACACAGCCTCAGGCTGTGCCAGGGGAAGTTTAGGCTTGAGGTGAGGAGAAAGTTCTTCAGTGAGAGAGTCATTGGACACTGGAATGGGCTGCCCAGGGAGGTGGTGGAGTCGCCGTCCCTGGAGCTGTTCAAGGCAGGACTGGACGTGGCACTTGGTGCCATGGTCTGGCCTTGAGCTCTGTGGTGAAGGGTTGGACTTGATAATCTGTGAGGTCTCTTCCAACCTTGGTGATACTGTGATCTATCCTTTCTGAGATAAGGTAGCCAGCAGCTGGTGGGAACCAAGGGCAGCACCCTCCTGTTGTTATCCTTCTTCACTTTGTGTTTCCACACCTGCTCATGCCAAGCTTCTCACCCACCAGCACCACCAAGTCCTTTTCCTCAGGGCTGCTTTTTGTCACCTCCTTCCCCAGCCTGTATTGATAGCGAGGGTTATTCCAGCCCAGATGCAAGACCCTGCACTTGCTCTTGTTGAGCCTCATGAGGTTCACCTGGGCCCAGCTCTCCAGTTTGTCTTAGTGTCAGAAACATCTATTCGAGGACTCACACAATCGTGGTGGTGTCAGTTGGTGACACTCCTCAGGAGCCAGCACTGCTTGCAGGCAGCCCAGAGCCAGCTGTGTGCTGGCTGCATCCAAAGCAGGGAGAGCAGCGGCACAGGGAGGGGATTCTGCCCCTCTGCTCTGCTCAGCCCTCACCTGCAGCACTGCCTCCAGTTCTGGTGCCTCCAGCATAAGAAGCACCTGGAGCTGCTGGAGCGGGTCCAGAGGAGGCCACTAAGGCTGGAGCACCTCTCCTATGGTGATAGGCTGAGACAGTTGGGGCCATTCAACCTGGAGAAGAGAAGGCTCCGGGGAGACATTAGAGCAGCCTTCCAGTACCTGAAGGGGCTCCAGGAGAGCAGGGGAGGGACTTTTGACACGGCCTGGGAGTGACAGGATAAGGGACAATGGCTTTGAGCTGGGAGAGGGAAGGCTACGACCAAACATGAGGAAGAAATTCTTTAGAGTGAGGGTGAGGAGAAACTGGCACAGGTTGCCCAGGGAGGCTGTGGATGCCTCATCCCTGGATGTGTTCAAGGCCAGGATGGATGAAGCCTTGAGCAACCTGGGCTGGTGGGAGGTGTCCCTGCCTATGGCAGGGGGTTGGAACTGGATGATTTTGAATGTCCCTTTCCAACCCAGACCATTCTGTGGTTTGTTGACCATTCAGTGGTTTGTGGTGGAGCAAAGGTAGAAAGCACAAAGCTTGATGGCTTAAAATGTAGAAGGCAGAAGAACCAACTAGCTCTGTTTTTTTATTG
Organism: Tricholaema leucomelas; assembly: GCA_013400475.1. Lineage (NCBI taxonomy): Eukaryota > Metazoa > Chordata > Aves > Piciformes > Lybiidae > Tricholaema lacrymosa > Tricholaema leucomelas. The sequence continues at coordinate 37,485 of WAAF01009572.1, read as the reverse complement.
CTGGGACTTTGAAGCCAATCTCATAAGCTGGGGGAGCTCAAGTCCATAGTAGAATAGAATAGAATAGAATAGAATCAACTAGGTTGGAAAAGACCTCCAAGATCATCCAGCCCAACCTAGCACCCAGCCCTAGCCAGTCAACCAGACCATGGCACTAAGTGCCTCATCCAGTCTTTTCCTGAACACCTCCAGCCACGGCCACTCCACCACCTCCCTGGGCAGCCCATTCCAATGCCAATCACTCTCTCTGCCAGCAACTTCCTCCTCACATCCAGCCTAGTCCTGCCCTGGCACAGCTTCAGGCTGTGTTCCCTTCTTCTGTTGCTGCTTGCCTGGCAGCAGAGCCCAACCCCACCTGGCTACAGCCTCCCTTCAGGTAGCTGCAGACAGCAATGAGCTCTGCCCTGAGCCTCCTCCATAATTTTAAATAGCAAAAATATTGTGGGAGCAATGCAAAAAGCTGAGTTGTAGTTAAAAAAAACACAACCCCCCCAAAAAAAAACCCTCACCCAAACCAACCAAAGCGTGCTCAGAGAAACAAACCTTGTGAAAACAGCAGTGGCACCACCTGATGGGGTTTGTAATGCTGCAGACAAAAGTAATTACGCTGCTTAGGAGAGCTCTTGTCTCCAGCTAACGTCCTTACAGGCTCCCAGCGCGGCGTAAATCATAACGGAACAAATCTGCAGTCTGCCTCTTATTGCTGCCGGAGGGAAACCCTCTTGGATTTTGTTTGCTTTCTGCTCTCTGTTTTGGCAAAGCCTTCTCCAAGTTGCTAAATAAATATCACCTGCTGTTTGACAAACGACTCCCGCTTCGGCTCCCCCGCTGGTGCTAGTGGCAGCCAGGCCGTTATTGCTAACAGTTGTTTCCTCTCTCTTGGTGAGCTCCTCTGTGGCTCTTGCAGGAGTCTGAAGTCGTCTGATTCATTGGAGGTGCTAAAAAGTATTTCCTTCTTTAGAGCTCACTCAGGTGTGGATGCCCATGGCTCCTTTTGCTGCTTCCGAGCCGTACCGCGGCCACTCAGTCACAGAACCACAGGCTCAGAGGATGTTAGGGGTTGGAAGGGACCCAAGGAGATCATGCAGTCAAACCCCCTGCCAGAGCAGGACCATCCTGTCTAACACAGATCACACAGGAACATATCCAGACAGGATCATAAAATCAACCAGTTTGGAAGAGAGCTCCAAGCTCAGCCAGCCCAACCTAGCACCCAGCCCTGCCCAACCAACCAGACCATGGCACTAAGTGCCCCAGCCAGGCTTGGCTTCAACACCTCCAGCCACGGCCACTCCACCACCTCCCTGGGCAGCCCATTCCAATGCCAATCACTCTCTCTGCCAGGAACTTCCTCCTCACATCCAGGCTAGACCTGCCCTGGCACAGCTTGAGACTGTGTCCCCTTCTTCTGTTGCTGGTTGCTGTGCCAAGAAGCATTTTCTCAAGCTTACAAAGCCCAAAACTTGTTCTTGATGGACATTTGCATTTACTGTGCTCTCCTCAGACCCCACTGGAGTCCTGTGTGCAGTTCTGGAGCCCCCAACACATGAAGGACATGGAACTGTTGGAGCCAGTGCAGAGGAGGCCACCAAGATACTCAGAGGGCTGCAGCAGCTCTGCTATGAGGACAGGCTGAGAGAGTTGGGACTCTGCAGCCTTTGAGGAGACCTTGGAGTGGCCTTCCAGGATCTGAAGGGGCCTACAGGAAGGCTGGGGAGGGACTATTGACAAGGTCTTGTAATGGCAGGATGAGGAGGAATGGGTTTGAACTGGCAGAGAGGAGATTCAAACTGGATGTTAGGAAAGGGTTCTTTAGAGTGAGGGTGGTGAGACACTGGCACAGGTTGCCCAGGGAGGTTGTGGAGCACAGAAGCACAGAATGTGATCAAAGGCTTTTTCCTACCAGTTGCATGGCTTCATTCTCTGACTCCATGTAGCTGGAGGTGTGGTGCAGAGCCCAGCACCCTGCCAGAGCTAAGGGACCTTCTGCCTGGGTTTTGGTGAGCTAGCAGAGGGATGACAGCAGCTTTCCAAACACCTTCAGTTCAGATTATTGGACTGGATGATCTGAAAGGTCTTTTCCCACCAGTTGCATGGCTTCACTCTCTGACTCCATGTAGCTGGAGGTATGGTGCAGAGCCCAGCACCCTGCCAAAGCTAAGGGACCTTCTGTCTGCGTTTTGGTGAGCTAGCAGAGGGAAGAGACAGCAGCTTTCCAAACACCTTTAGTTCAGAATGATTGGACTGGATGATCTGAAAGGCTTTTTCCCACCAGTCACATGGCATCGTTCTCTGATTCCATGTAGCTGGAGGTGTGGTGCAGAGCCCAGCACCCTGCCAAAGCCAAGGGACCGTGTGCCTGGGTTTTGGTGAGCCGGCAGAGGGAAGAGACAGCAGCTTTCCGAACACCTTGGGTTGCTCGTGAAGCTGCCCTTGGTGAGCTGAGAGCTGGGGGTGATGGATGGGGCTGGGTACTCTCCCTGTAGCTGCTGTATGCTCTCAGCTCTCGCCTCTCGGGCGGAATGCCGCATGGGAATGGCTCTCTGGGGCCAGTGCTGCCAGCTCCTTATGCTTCAGCAGGCTGCATCACATAATCTCTTAAATAAACTCATCGAGGCCCTAGCCTGGGCTGGAGCCTCCTGCAGCCTGAGGAAGCCAGCAAGGTTAATCCAGAGCTCCTCTGGCCCCAGCATCGGTCCCTTTGAAGCAGCCGCAGCTCGGGAGCGGGGAAGCCGGCGCTTGTCCTAAGCAGCAGCCTCATTATCGGAGCTGATAGCGCTGCCTTCTCCTTCTCCTGCCGCTAATCCCCACTCAGGGCACGGTTATGCTCTTTTACAATGTGTTTTCTTTTCCCTAATTGCCAGTTTGCAGCAGCTACGCAGCTCTCCCCGGGCTGCCTTCTGGGGAGCTTTAGCACTTCTGAAAGCAGATTAGTCTGAGCATCCTGGCGGCTGGGGCCAGGCAGTAATTGCTTTCCAGGTGCTTGAATCAGAGGCATAGAATGGTAGAATGGTTTGGGTTGGAAAGGTCATTAAAGATCATCCAGTTCCAACGCCCCTGCCGTGGGCAGGGACACCTTCAGCTAGCCCAGGTTGCTCAAGACCTTGTCTAGCCTGGCCTTGAATACCTCCATGGAAGGAGCATCCACAGCCTCCTAAGGCAGAATCTTCCACCCTCACCGTCAAGAATTTCTTCCCAATCTCCAGTCTCAGTCTCCTCTCTTTAGTTTAAAGTGCTGCTGGATACATAACTGATAACCTCTACTTTTCTGCTGGTGTCTGATAACTGTGGCCAAGATTAGAGGTTCATATGTCTCACACATCCTTTGGGAGCCCTAAGAAACTGCCCTTGGCAGAGGTAGTCAGCAGATGGGCAGTGCCAGTGCACCAGACATGATGCCTCCAGTACCTGAGGGGGACCTCCAAGAAAGCTGAGGAGGGAGTTTTTAGAAGGGCTTGAATTGGTAGGGCAAGAGGCAATGACTTTAAGCTTGGGCTGCCATCTCCCTGAGGTTACTCTTCCCCTGTGCTCAGCACTGCTCAGGGCACACCTTGAGTGCTGTGTCCAGTTCTGGGCTCCTGAATTGCAGAGAGATGTTGAGGTGCTGGAAGGTGTTGAGAGAAGGGCAGCAAGGCTGGGGAGGGGCCTGGAGCACAGCCCTGTGAGGAGAGGCTGAGGGAGCTGGGGGTGTGCAGCCTGCAGAAGAGGAGGCTCAGGGCAGAGCTCATTGCTGTCTGCAGCTCCCTGCAGGGAGGCTGTAGCCAGGTGGGGTTGGGCTCTGCTGCCAGGCAAGCAGCACCAGAAGAAGGGAACACAACCTCAAGCTGTGCCAGGGCAGGACTAGGCTGGATGTGAGGAGGAAGTTGCTGGCAGAGAGAGTGATTGGCATTGGAATGGGCTGCCCAGGGAGGTGGTGGAGTGGCCGTGGCTGGAGGTGTTGAAGCCAAGCCTGGCTGGGGCACTTAGTGCCATGGTCTGGTTGGTTGGGCAGGGCTGGGTGCTAGGTTGGGCTGGATGAGCTTGGAGCTCTCTTCCAACCTGCTTGATTCTATGACTCTGTGACTCTATGATTCTATGGCTCTGTGACTCTGTGATCTATGACTCTATGACTATGATTCTGTGACTCAGTGACTATTTTCTATGACTCTATGTCTGTATGACTCTGTGACTCTATGACTCTGTAACTCTGTGACTCCATGACTCTGTGTCTCTATGACTATGTTATATGACTCTATGTGACTCTGTGACTCTGTGACTCCATGACTCTATCATTAGGACTCTTCAGATTTTAGTGCCTGGAAAAGTGATTTTTTTTCTGATTTGTGGGTTTATATTTTGCTGCTCCACATATTTTGTAGAGGAGGTAAATAACTGCTTGGCACAGTCCAGTTCTGCTCTGTCTGCACAGCAGTGCTGAGGGAGATTGTGATGCGTGAGCTCTGCTGTGTGGTACCTGTCAGCTGGTGGGTGCAAGACTGATGCTGGATGGGTGCTGCTAAGGTATTTACTCTGCAAGCAGCTAGACCTGCAAACCAGCTGCTTTCAGTTGTGGCTGGGGAAAAGATCCTTGAAAGAAAATGAAATTGGAAAAAAAAAAAAAAAAGAAGATAAAGAAAGAAAGAAAAAAAAAAGAGAGAAATTATTAAGTTGTCCTCCAGCCACAGGAGTTTCAACATTGTTATGGTTTGAGCAGGGCAAATTGGACCAGCTTTACACTTAAACTTAAGGCTTGTGTGAACCTTGAGAGGATGGAGTGGTGAATGATGAAAGGAAATGGCCTCAAGTTGCACCAGGGGAGGTTTAGGCTGGATTTCAGAACAGACTTCTTCCTGAAATGGTTCTGAAAGCCTGGCACAGGGTGCCCAGGGAGGTGGTTGAATCCTCATCCCTGGAGGTGTTTCAAAGAGGCAGAGCTGCGGTGCCATAGTTTAGCCCCAGCTTTAGTAGAGGTAGAGAATGGTTGGACTCGATGGTCTGAAAGTTCTTTTCCAACTGAAACCATTCTGAGTCTGTGACTAACCCACAAAGTTTCCTCCTCTTTGAAGCAGAATGTGGCCCTGGGTCACTTCTGCTGCTGGCAGCTGAGGCTTTAATTCTCTTGCAGCCAGCCCTTTGTGTGGACTACTTCAGAATAAGTAACTAAAATAGGAGTTGGGCATGAGATACTTTTTTATGCTGGGGGGGGGGGGGGGGGTGGGGGGGG
>WAAF01009572.1:0-32277 GCA_013400475.1 Tricholaema leucomelas | reverse complement strand
GGGGGGGGGGGGGGGGGGGGGGGAATGGATGTGTAAGGCTTTTTCTTTTCCCCAATTTGATTCTTTCTTGCATCTATTAATAGGGCAGCAGGAGGCTCCGTACGCTTTTTATAGTCCCCGTTGTGAGCTCGTCTCTAATGGATGTATGCAAAAAGCTGCAAGGCAGATGAAATAGACCCTCTTAGCCAGTGATTAGGATAAAAATGATGTGCATGTGGTGACCTCTAAAGCAGTGGGACCTTGTGTGCCTGCTCTTCTGATGGGCTGCTGGTTTCCACTTCCTTTCTGAAGCCTCGCTCGCTGTAGGAGGTTTGCATAGGAGCTGGCAATGTTTTTCTCATCAGTGAAGAGTCTCTGGGCTCTGATGCTAACTTGCAAAGGGCTGAGGAGGGAGGAAAAGGAGGAGGGATGTTTTTTTTTTTGGGGAAGGGAGCTAACAGGGAAGAGGTCAAAGGTGAACAGTGAGGCACAGCATGAAAATCCTGGCACTGTCTGCAGGGCTGTTAGAAATAAACCACAAACCACCCAAACCCAGCCACTGGTCCAAAAGGTTCTTTGTGTTCTCTGAGGCAAACACTCTTCTGGTGCTCTTGTGGATGTAAAGAAAAGGGGGGAAAAAACTTTCCTAATCCATTTGCCCTATTTAAAGAGACTTTTTTTTTGGTGGTGGTTGTTGTTTTAAAACTGTTCCCAGCAGTGCAACCAGAACTGGCTCTGCTTGCACAGCCTGCACCTTCACCCTGCCCTGTGTCAAGCTGCTGTGGGAGCAGAGAGAGGAACTCTGTCTCCTTGCACCACTGCATCCCCTCTTGTTTAATGTCTTTGTCAGTGATCTGGATGAGGGGATCCAAGCACCCTCAGTAAGTTTGCAGATGGCATTAAGCTGGTAGAGAGTTGGTCTGCTGGAGGGTAGAAAGGCTCTACTGAGGGACCTGGCCAGGCTGGATTGATGGGTCAAAGCCAGCTGTATGAGATTCAACAAGGCCAAGTGCTGGGTCCTGCACTTGAGTCACAACAACCCCATGAATGCTCCAGGCTTGGGGCAGAGTGGCTGGAAACTGCCCAGCAGAGACAGACCTGGGGGTGCTGGGTGACAGTTGGGTGGATGTGAGCCAGTGTGTGCCCAGCTGGGCAAGAAGGCCACCAGCATCCTGGCCTGGATCAGCAAGGATGTGGCCAACAGGAGCAGGGCAGGAATTGTGCCCAGGTGGGCAGCAGAGCCAATGGCATCCTGGGCTGGCTCAGGAGCAGTGTGGGCAGCAGGACAAGGGAGGTTCTTCTGCCCCTGTGCTCAGCACTGCTCAGGCCACCCCTGGAGTGCTGTGTCCAGTTCTGGGCTCCTGCATTCAAGAGAGATGTTGAGGTGCTGGAAGGTGTTGAGAGAAGGGCAGCAAGGCTGGGGAGGGGCCTGGAGCACAGCCCTGTGAGGAGAGGCTGAGGGAGCTGGGGGTGTGCAGCCTGCAGCAGAGGAGGCTCAGGGCAGAGCTCATTGCTGTCTGCAGCTCCCTGCAGGGAGGCTGTAGCCAGCTGGGGTTGGGCTCTGCTGCCAGGCAGCCAGCAACAGAAGAAGGGGACACAGCCTGAAGCTGTGCCAGGGCAGGTCTAGGCTGGATGTGAGGAGGAAGTTGTTGGCAGAGAGAGTGATTGGCATTGGAATGGGCTGCCCAGGGAGGTGGTGGAGTGGCCGTGGCTGGAGGTGTTGAAGCCAAGCCTGGCTGGGGCACTTAGTGCCATGGTCTGGTTGGTTGGGCAGGGCTGGGTGCTAGGTTGGGCTGGCTGAGCTTGGAGCTCTCTTCCAGCCTGGCTGATTCTATGATTCTATGATTCCCCATCCCTGGAGGTGTTAAACCCACAGCCCAGGCACTCTGGGACATGGTCTGGTGGGCATAGTAGTGGTGGGTCTATGGTTGGACCTTAGTGATTCTGTGATCCCTCAGTCTATGGTGTTTGGAAGGATTGCTGTCACTTGGGAACGTAGATGGTTGCTTTGGACTTGCTGGAGCAGTCCTGACATAGGTGTCAGGAACTGTGGGCAAAATGCTTCTGTGGGATGCACAGCTGGGAGGTGTGCAGGCATCCAGGGGGATGGAGACACTATTTCCAGAACTCTGCTGGTAACTTCTGCTTTGATTGCTTTTCACAGAATCACAGAGTGTCAGGGGCTGGAAGGGACCTCCAGAGCTCATCCAGTCCAACCCTCCTGCCAGCAAGATCACCTATACCAGATCACACAGGAACACATCCAGGCAGGTCTTGAATAGAGAGGGAGACTCCACAACTCCCCTGGGCAGCCTGTTCCAGAGTACTGTCACCCTCACAAGGAAAAAAAATCTTCCTGTTTCCATGGAACCTTCTGTGCCTCAACTTGCACTCATTGCCCCTTGCCCTGGCACTGAGCATCACCCAGCAGAGCCTGGCTCCAGCCTCTGGGCACTCACCCTGCACATCCTTATCAGTGTTCATGAGGTCACCTCTCAGGCTCCTCTTCTCCAAGCTCCTCTCCAAACTCCCTCAGGAACAACAGAGTTGTTCCATGCTCTTCATCATCTTTCTGGCTCTGTGCTGGACTCTCTCAAGCAGTTCTATGTCCTTCTTGAATTGGAGGACCCAGAATTGGACACAGGACTCCGGACGTGGCCTCACCAGAGCTGACTGCATGTTGGTGTGGGTGGCAACAAAGAGCAGAGAGTCCCTGTCATAGAATCATAGAATGGTTTAGGTTGGAAGGGACCTCAAGGATCATCCAGCTCCAAACCCCTGCCATAGGCAGGGACACCTCCCACTAGAGCAGGTTGCTCAAGGCCTCATCCAGCCTGGCCTTAAACACCTCCAGGGAGGAAGCATCCACAACCTCCCTGGGCAACCTGTGCCAGTGTCTCACCACCCTCACTGTAAAGAACTTCCTCCTAACATCCAGTCTAAATCTCCCCTCTTCCAGCTTAAACCCATTCCCCCTCGTCCTGACATTACCAGACCTTGTCAATAGTCCCTCCCCAGCCTTCCTGTAGGCTCCCTTCAGATACTGGAAAGCCACTCTAAGGTCTCCTCGAAGCCTTCTCTTCTCCAGGCTGCAGAGCCCCAACTCTCTCAGCCTGTCCTCATAGCAGAGCTGCTGCAGCCCTCTGAGCATCTTCGTGGCTCTCCTCTGGACTCGCTCCAGCAGTTCCATGTCCTTCTTGTGTTGGGGGCTCCAGAACTGCACACAGTACTCCAGGTGGGGTCTGAGGAGAGCAGAGTAAAGGGGGAGAATCCCCTCCCTTGCCCTGCTGGCCACACTGCTCTTGATGCAGCCCAGCACAGGGTTGCTGTCTGGGCTGCATGTGCACACTGCAGGCTCATGTTGAGCTTTTCGTCAACCCAGACCCCCAGGTCCTTCTCCTCAGGGCTGCTCTCAGCCATTCACCACCCAGCCTGTATCTGTGCCTGGGATTGCACCGACCCAGGTGCAGGACCTTACACTTGGCCTTGTTAAACGTCATGAGGTTGGCCTGGGCCCACCTCTCCAGCCTGTCCAGGTCCCTCTGGATGGCATCCCTGCCCTCCAGCAAGTCAGCTGTGCCACACAGCTTGGTGTCATCTGCAAACTTGCTGAGGGTGCACTCAATTCCTCTGTCCATATCACTGACAAAGATGTTAAAGAACACTGGTCCCAGCACTGACCCCTGAGGACCAGTCCCACCTGGTGTGCCTGCAGATGGTGCAGACAGGAAGAGAGAGCTGGGAGTTGTGGAGTTGTGGAGGTGTGAGGGTCTCAAAGCTGTTGAGCAACATGAGAGGTTATGTAGGGCAAGCAGCAAGGCCTGGCCCTGCTCAAGTCCCCTGTGAAGCTGTGTCATGCCATGCTTAGCTGCATCCCAGCCCTAACAAAGGGGAAAAAGAACACTTTGGGTTTTAAAAATTCAACACTCCCTTGAATTATTGACCAGGAATGATTTCCATGCAGGTTGAGCCTGGATGTGTGTTTCCAGAGTGGCACAGCTGAGAGTGGTGACATGGCAGGGTGTCGGTGACCTGCGAGCAGAGAGATTGTTCATTGCTGTTAGCATTTAACCAGCAGTGCCCTGGAGGCTGGCACACAGGCTGGCAGAGGGAGTTGGTCAAAGGAAAAGACTTTAGTGTGCACTGGTGGCTCCTCTTCTAAGGTTGTAACCTGCAAAGTGGGGGGGAGGTTTGTTGCATTTACACAGCTGGGTGTAGTCCAGAGGAGACCAGGACTGAAGGACGAGGAGAAAGACTGGAAAGGGTGAAGATTGAAGGACTGGGGGGACAGCAGTGTGCCCTGGTGGCCAAGAGAGCCAAGAGCATCCTGGGGAGCATTAGGAAAAGTGTCCAGTAGGGCTGAGGAGGTTCTTCTCCCCCTCTGCCCTGCTGAGACCACACCTGGAATACTGTGTCCAGTTCTGGGCTGCCCAGTTAGGGAGAAACAAGGACATGCTGGAGAGAGTCCAGTGGAGAGCCATGAGGATGAGTGGGGGACTTGAGCATCTGCCCTCTGGAGAGAGGCTGAGAGCCCTGGGGCTGGTTAATCTGGAGAAGAGAAGGCTGAGAGGAGATCTGATCAATGTCTATCAATAACTGAGGGGTGGGGGTCAAGTGGAGGGGGCTAAGGTCTTTTCAGTGGTCAGCAGCAGTAAGCCAAGCAGCAATGGATACAGACTGGAACAGAGAAGGTTTCAGCTCAACATGAGGAGAAACTTCTTTTCTGTGAGAATGCTGCAGCCCTAGAGCAGGCTGCCCAGAGAGGTTGTGGAGTCTCCTTCTCTGCAGACTTTCCAAACCCACCTGGATGCATTCCTGTGTGGATGGACACTGTGGCCAGCTGTCAGCATTGCTTTGAACCATGGAGTAGCTCACGTCCAGGGCAGATGAAATTATGGATCATAGAATCATAGAATGGTTTGAGTTGGAAGGGACATTCAAGATCATCCAGTTCCAACCCATCAAGAGAGGTTCTCCTTCCCCTTTATTCTGCCCTGCTGAGACCTCATCTTGAATATTGCCTTCAGTTTTTGGCTCCCCAGTTGAAAAGAAACCCCACTTGGAGAGGGTCCAGTGGAGAGCTACAAGGATGATGAGGGGACTGGAGCACTGCCTGATGAAGAGAGGCTGAGGGACTTGGGGCTGCTTAGTTTGGAGAAGAGAAAACCAAGAGGGGATTTAATCAAAGTTTATAAAGATCTGAGGGCTGGGGGTCAGGAGGGGGGCACAAGCTCTGCTCACTGCTCCCTGGGATAGGACAAGGAACAATGGATGGAAGCTGCAGCACAGGAGGTTCCAGCTCAACACAAGGGGGAACTTCTTTCCTGTAAGGGTCCCAGAGCCCTGGCACAGGCTGCCTAGAGAGGCTGTGGAGTCTCCTTCTCTGGAGCCTTTCCAGGCCTGTCTGGATGTGTTCCTATGTGATCTGTGCTAGATTGTGTAGCTGTGGCAGAAGAGTTGAACTGGATGATCTCCTTGGGTCCCTTCCAACCCCTGATATCCTATGATCTGTCCCCATGGGCAGGGACACCTCCCACCAGCCCAGGTTGCTCAAGGCACTGTCCTGCCTGGCCTGGAACACCTCCAGGGAGAAGGCATCCCTGGGCAGCCTGTGCCAGTGTCTCCTCACCCTCACTCTAAAGAATTTCTTCTTCATGTCTGCTCTCAGTCTCCCCTCTCCCAGCTCAAAGCCATTGTCCTTCATCCTGTCACTCCAAGCCCCTCCCCAGCTCTGCTGTAGCTTCCTTCAGACACTGAAAGGCTGCTCTAAGGTCTCCCTGGAGCCTTCTCTTCTCCAGGCTGAACAGCCCCAACCCTCTCAGCCTGTCCCACAGGGGAGGTGCTGCAGTAGCTGACATGAAGCCTCTGTCTTTGGGAAGGTTGCAGCACTGCAAGAGCTTCTCAAACGGCTTTGAGGTGACCTAGTGCAGGGTGGGTGCTGCAGGTCGAGTCCAGAGGAGCTCTGTGATTGAGCTCCTCTAAGTCTTTTCCTTTTCTAATGGAATGTCAGCATTTATTGTTTCCTGGTGTCATCCACTCTACAGTGTGTCAAACATTCATCTCCCTCTTAAATCCAGCATCAGGACAGAATTCCTGCTAATTCCAGATCAATATGAAAGAGAGGGAGAGAAAGAAACTGCAGTCCAGCCCTTTTCTGGAATCAATGACTCCTTTAAAAGCTATGTAGCCAGTGGACCAAGGGAGGTTCTCCTCCCCCTCTACTCTGCCCTGGTGAGGCCACACCTGGAGTGTTGTGTCCACTTATGGACCCCCCTGTTCAAGAGGGACAGGGAACTGCTGGAGAGACTCCAAAGTGGAGGGGACTGGAGTGTATCTATGAGGAGGAGAGGCTGAGTGACCTGGGGCTGTTTAGGCTGGAGAAGAGCAGCCTGAGACAGGATCTTCTCGTTGGTGTTAAAGGGTGGAGGTGAAGGGGATTGGGCTGGGATCTTTTCAGTGGTGCCACAGGGACAACAAGCACAGGAGGTTTCACTTGAACTTAAGGAGAACACTTTTTGCTGTGAGGCTACCCAGAGAGGCTGTGGAGCCTCTTTCTGTGGAGACTTTCAAAACCTGCCTGGGCATGTTCCTGGGCAACCTGCTCTGGGTGCCACTGCTTTAGCATAGAATCATAGAATGAACCAGGTTGGAAGAGAGCTCCAAGCTCAGCCAGCCCAACCTAGCACCCAGCCCTACCCAACCAACCAGACCATGGCACTAAGNAGCTGGAGGTGGGGAGAGTGAGGCTGGAGGTGAGGAGGAAGTTGTTGAGCAGGAGAGTGGTGAGAGGCTGGAATGGGTTGCCCAGGGAGGTGGTTGAGGCCCCATGGCTGGAGGTGTTTCAGGCCAGGCTGGCTGAGGCTGTGTGCAGCCTGCTCTAGGGTAGGGTGTCCCTGGGCACGGCAGGGGGGTTGGAGCTGGCTGCTCCTTGTGGTCCCTTCCAACCCTGACTGATTCTATCATTCTAGGTGACCCTGCTCTGGCAGGAGGATTGTATTGGATGAAGTTTTGAGTTCCCTTCCTGCCCCTAACTTTCTGTGATCATAGAATTGCTTTGTTTGGAGAACACCTCCAGGATCACCAAGACCAACCATCAACCTAACACCACCGTGGCCATTAATCCATGTGTCCCTGGGCACGCAGGGGGGTTGGAACTGGCTGCTCCTTGAGGTCCCTTCCAACCCTGCCTGCTTCTCTGACTCTGTGATTCCTGAGCTCATCACCTTGTAATCACTGTGCTTTCCCCCCCCTTGTTGTGTTTTGCAGAAGCCTTTGAGCTGGTCGTACGGCACGCGAGGAACTTCACCAACAGCATGTTCAGGACCCACTACCAGAGCATGGGGCCCAGAGCTCTGAAGTTTGTGGGAGAACTTTTCACTGACATCTCTCTGTACATCCTGGGCTCTGACATCAGCGTCAACGACATGATAAACGAGTTTTTTGATGCCTTGTTCCCCTTGGTTTACTCTCACTTGATTAACCCCAGCCTGCCCGACCCCTCCGTGGAAATGACCGAGTGCCTGCGGGCAGCCAGGAGAGACCTCAAAGTCTTCGGTAACTACCCGAAGGTGATGATGACTCAAGTGTCCAAGTCCTTGCAGGCCACTCGAGCCTTTCTGCAGGCCCTCAACCTGGGCATCGAGGTGATCAACACTACTGACCACTTAAAGCTCAGCAAGGACTGCGGGCGAGCGCTGCTGAGGATGTGGTTCTGCTCGCACTGCCAGGGGCTGCTGCTGGCCAAGCCCTGCGCCGCCTACTGCGGCCTGGTGATGCAGGGCTGCTTGGCTGGGGTGGTGGAGATCGATAAGCACTGGCGGGAGTACATTGGGTCTCTGGAGGGGCTGGCCAGAGGCATGCGTGGCCTCTACGACACGGAGCACGTCCTGCTCAACCTCTTCTCCCTGGTGCGGGAAGCCATCGCCTACGCGCAGAGGAGCGACGGGAAGCTCTCCGCAACCGTGAGTGCCTTTCTGCTCTTCCCCCAGCTCCCTGCGCGGCAGGGCTCAGCTCACCGAGTCACAGAGTCACCGAGCACGAACCACAGAGTCACAGAGCACGAACCACAGAGTCACAGAGTCACCGAGCACGAACCACAGAGTCACAGAGTCACAGTCACAGATCACGAACCACAGAGTCACAGAGTCACAGATCACAAATCATAGAGTCACAGATCACGAACCACAGAGTCACAGATCACGAATCACAGAGTCACAGATCACGAACCACAGAGTCACAGATCACGAATCACAGAGTCACAGAGTCACAGATCACGAACCACAGAGCCACAGAGTCACAGATCATGAATCACAGAGTCACAGAGTTCACAAATCACAGAGTCACAGATCACGAATCACAGAGTCACAATCACAGATCATGAACCACAGAGTCACGGAGTCGCAGATCACGAATCACAGAGTCACAGGTTACAAATCATAGAGTCACAGACTCACAGATTATGAATCACAGAGTCACAGATCACAAATCATAGAGTCACAGATCACGAACCACAGAGTCACACATCACGAATCACCGAGTCACAGATCACGAACCACAGAGTCACACATCACGAATCACCGAGTCACAGATCACGAACCACAGAGTCACACATCACGAATCACCGAGTCACAGATCACGAACCACAGAGTCACACATCACGAATCACCGAGTCACAGATCACGAACCACAGAGTCACACATCACGAATCACCGAGTCACAGATCACGAACCACAGAGTCACACATCACGAATCACCGAGTCACAGATCACGAACCACAGAGTCACACATCACGAATCACCGAGTCACAGATCACGAACCACAGAGTCACACATCACGAATCACCGAGTCACAGATCACGAACCACAGAGTCACACATCACGAATCACCGAGTCACAGATCACGAACCACAGAGTCACACATCACGAATCACCGAGTCACAGATCACGAACCACAGAGTCACACATCACGAATCACCGAGTCACAGATCACGAACCACAGAGTCACACATCACGAATCACCGAGTCACAGATCACGAACCACAGAGTCACACATCACGAATCACCGAGTCACAGATCACGAACCACAGAGTCACACATCACGAATCACCGAGTCACAGATCACGAACCACAGAGTCACACATCACGAATCACCGAGTCACAGATCACGAACCACAGAGTCACACATCACGAATCACCGAGTCACAGATCACGAACCACAGAGTCACACATCACGAATCACCGAGTCACAGATCACGAACCACAGAGTCACACATCACGAATCACCGAGTCACAGATCACGAACCACAGAGTCACACATCACGAATCACCGAGTCACAGATCACGAACCACAGAGTCACACATCACGAATCACCGAGTCACAGATCACGAACCACAGAGTCACACATCACGAATCACCGAGTCACAGATCACGAACCACAGAGTCACACATCACGAATCACCGAGTCACAGATCACGAACCACAGAGTCACACATCACGAATCACCGAGTCACAGATCACGAACCACAGAGTCACACATCACGAATCACCGAGTCACAGATCACGAACCACAGAGTCACACATCACGAATCACCGAGTCACAGATCACGAACCACAGAGTCACACATCACGAATCACCGAGTCACAGATCACGAACCACAGAGTCACAGAGTTCACAGATCACAAACCACAGAGTCACAGAGTTCACAGATCATGAATCACAGAGTCACAGATCACAAATCACAAATCAGAGTCACAGAGTTCACAGATTACAAACCACAGAGTCAAAGAGTCACAGATCATGAACCACAGAGTCACAGAACGTTAGAGGTTGGAAGGGACTTCCAGAGATCATCCAGTCCAACCCCCCTGCCAAAACCAAGATCCCATAGGATAGTTTGCACAGGAATCATAGAATCCACCAGGTTGGAAGGGACCTCCAAGATCATCCAGTCCAACCTAGCACCCAGCCCCATGCATCCAGGTGGGTTTGGAAAGTCTGCAGAGAAGGAGACTCCACAACCTCTCTGGACAGCCTGCTCCAGGGCTGCAGCACCCTCACAGAAAAGTTTCTCCTCATGTTGAGCTGAAACCTTCTGTTCCAGTCTGTACCCATTGCTCTTTGGCTTACTGCTGCTGACCACTGAAAAGAGCTTGGCCCCCTCCACTTGACCCCTACCCCTCAGCTATTGATAGACATTGATCAGATCTCCTCTCAGCCTTCTCCTCTCCATACTAAACAGCCCCAGGGCTCTCAATCTTTGTGGCACATAGGCTCTGCCTGTTGAAACCAACCTACAGCTTTCTTCCAGCCAGCACTAAGTGCTCCAGTGACCATCTCCTTTTCCTTTCCCCTGCCTTCCCTCCCAGAGTTTCTCAGGTTCTTCAGTGGAGAGGGGGTCTGGAGTCACTCAGGCATCAGCCTCATTGCTGGGGTGTGAGGTTGGGAGCTGAGGTAAGCTGGAAGAGGGGACATTTAGACTGGAGATTGGGAAGGCATCCTTTACAGTGAGGGTGGGGAGACTCTGGAACAGATTGTACAGGGAGACTGTGGCTGCCCCCTCCCTGAAGGTGTTCAAGGCCAGGTTGGATGAGGCAATGAGTGACCTGGGCTGGTGGGAGGTGTCCTTGCCCATGGCTGGAACTGAATCATCTTTAAGGTTTCTTCCAACCCAAAGCATTCTCTGACACTGCAGCGTCCTCAGTACTCCCTGGGCACTGTACATCTCTTGAGTAGGATCATAGATCAACCAGGTAGGAAGAGAGCTCCAGGCTCAGCCAGCCCAACCTAGCACCCAGCCCTGCCCAACCAACCAGACCATGGCACTAAGTGCCCCAGCCAGGCTTGGCTTCAACACCTCCAGCCACGGCCACTCCACCACCTCCCTGGGCAGCCCATTCCAATGCCAATCACTCTCTCTGACAGCAACTTCCTCCTCACATCCAGCCTAGACCTGCCCTGGCACAGCTTGAGGCTGTGTCCCCTTCTTCTGTTGCTGGCTGCCTGGCAGCAGAGCCCAACCCCAGCTGGCTACAGCCTCCCTGCAGGGAGCTGCAGACAGCAATGAGCTCTGCCCTGAGCCTCCTCTGCTGCAGGCTGCACACCCCCAGCTCCCTCAGCCTCTCCTCACAGGGCTGTGCTCCAGGCCCCTCCCCAGCCTTGCTGCCCTTCTCTCAACACCTTCCAGCACCTCAGCATCTCTCTTGAGTTGAGCAGCCCAGAACATCATGTGCATTGCTGCATGATCCTGAAGGGGCAAGTGTTTGTCCTGCCATTTCCTACTTTTATTGGCACAGCAATACCATTGCACTTGTTCCTGGAGATATCCATGTGCCTATGGCAGGGGGTTGGAGCTGGATGATCCTTGAGGTCCCTTCCAACCTAAACCATTCTGTGATTCATTCTATGTGCACAGGGAGGGAATGTGACTGGCAGTTATATTATGGAATCCTCAGACCTTGATCTCTCTCCAGAGAATCTGTTTATGGGAGGATGAGTAGATGAGTGGCACTAAAGTCAACACAAGCCATGGCAGTTAAAGCCATAATCTGCTCATCCTCTGCCAAAGCAGAACATAAATTGACTTCCTTTAAAAGTGGAGAAAGAAAAGCAAAGTCACTGAGCATTGCAGAACCATTCAGTGCTTGCCTGCTGACTGGAGCTCTTTGCATTCATTAGTGCCATCTGTAGCCAGGTATTTATTGAAACATAACTCCTCTGGATTGTTTAATACTTGAGTGATCCTTTTATTGGCTTCATGAGGCATTTTTGAGTCATCAAAGTGCAAGGGAAAGGAGAGGAAAATAAAAAGCCAAGCCAAGCAAGCCAATTGCCTGGCAATTGGCACTAACAGAGAAAGGCCACTGGCTTTCTAAAGTTTATTGTTGAAATACTGCTGTTGCTCAACTAAGGCTCTTATCTCAAAGCTGAGCCCACAGCTACTTTTCATAGGAGTGAGGATGTGAGCTGTTGAGTGAAGGAGTAAGGAAACAGTAATGGAAGTGCTGAGGATCTGAAGCAGAGCGTTGCAGGTGGCCTGACTCTGATACCAGGTCTGCACCTGGAGTAAATATCTCTGTCTACAAGTGATAGAATCACAGCATGCTAAGGGTTGGAAGGGACCTCCAGAGGTCATCCAGTCCAACTCCTTGCCAGAGCAGGACCAGAGAATCTAGCTCAGGTTACACAGAACACATCCAGACAGGGCTGGAAAGGCTCCAGAGAAGGAGACTCCACAACCTCTCTGGGCAGCCTGCTCCAGTGCTCCATGACCCTCACAGTCAAGAAGTTCTTCCTCACATTGAGACAGAACTCCCTGTGCAGTAGTTTCCATCCATTGCTCCTTGTCCTATGCCAGAGCACAACTGAGCAGAGTTTGTCCTCTCCCTCTTGACCCCCAGCCCTCAGCTATTTATAGACATTGATCAGGTCCCCTCTAAGTCTTCTCTTCACCAGACCAAACAGCCCCAGGTCCCTTGGCCTCTCCTCACAGGGCAGTGCTCCAGCCCCGTCAGCAGCCTTGTAGCCCTCCCTTGGACTCTCTCCAGCAGATCCCTGTCCCTCCTGAACTGGGGAGCTCAGAACTGGGATGCAATATTCCAGGTGAGGTCTCAGCAGGGCAGATCAGAGGAGGAGAAGAACCTCCCTCCATCTGCTAGCCACACTCCTCTTAATGAACCCCAGGACTCCATTGGCCTCTTGGCCACCAGGGCACATTGCTGTGCCATGGATAATTTGTTGTCCACCAGGACTCCCAGCTCCTCCACAGGACTGCTCTCCAGTACATCACCTCCCAGCCTGTGCTGGTGCAGTTTCTTGTTCCTTCCCAGGAGCAGAATTAGGTAGGGTTTATTTCTAGCTGTGCTGGAAGGAAAGTTATCAGTACATACTGGGTTTGCAGAATGTCCCTGGAAGCAAACAGTTGTATTCAATGTGATCCTGTAAAGAGGATTGTTTGGAGACACCATTGTCATATCAAAGCTTAAAATGCTGCAGGAGCTGCCTTTGAAAGTGTGGAGCTTTGCTCTCATGCTGCCTTCTCATCTCATCTCATCTCATCCTCTCTTATTACTGGCTTTGGCTACCACTGCTTCTGTTAGCAAAGTTCAGCTCACCTGGGTGTTATTAAGGATAATGACCAGTTATTTAATTGTCATTAAAATCCTCCTGGAACTAGGGAAGAGTTCTCTTCCATGCCTGAGGTGATTACAGCCTGAACAACAACACTACTGCCCTTGCCTGTCCTTTGGGCTGCTTTGGGTTTTCGTGGTGTTGGTGACACTTCTGCAGCAGTAGTTTCTCCTCCTGGTGTGGAGAGACCTCATTGCCCCCCACAACTCCCTGATAGGAAGCTGGAATGAGGTGGGGGTCATGGAATATTAGAATCAAGCAGGTTGGAAGAGACCTCCAAGCTCATCCAGTCCAACCTAGCACCCAGCCCTGCCCAATCAACATAGAATCAAGCAGGTAGGAAGAGACCTCCAAGCTCATCCAGTCTAACCTAGCACCCAGCCCTGCCCAATCAACATAGAATCAAGCAGGTAAGAAGAGACCTCCAAGCTCATCCAGCCCAACCTAGCACCCAGCCCTGCCCAACCAACCAGACCATGGCACTAAGTGCCCCAGCCAGGCTTGGCTTCAACACCTCCAGCCACGGCCACTCCACCACCTCCCTGGGCAGCCCATTCCAATGCCAATCACTCTCTCTGTTAGAAAATGGCCTGAAATTGCTCCAGGGGAGGGTTAGGTTGGAGATGAGGAAAAATGTGGTCAGAGATTGGCACAGGCTGCTCAGGGAGGTGTTGGAGTCACCATGCCTGAAGGTGTTCAAGGAACCTGTGGCCATGGCACCTGGGCACGTTGTGTAATGGCCATGGTGGTGTTAGGTTGATGGTTGGACTCGATGATCTGAGAGGTCTTTTCTAACCTAAACAGTTCTATGAGGTCTTCAGGTATTACCCAGCTGAGCATCCATCCTCCAGCATGGCTGCTTCTCCATCCTCCTCCTCCCCCCGACCCTGGGTGTGGGCATTTGCACAGGACCCTAGACCCCCTTTATAGCTTGCAGAAGGCCTGCCTACAAAGGCTAGGGGAACTTGAGCTCCAGAGGTGTTGCTGAGCCTCCAGGCAGGATTCTGAGGAGCTCTGCAGTCCCCAAGATGAGGACTCCTACTGCTGTTAATCTGCTTTAGGAAACTGTGTGCCTCCAGGCATGCATTTCAATGTAAGCTTCTCTGCCTGTGTTGTTCCCGGTGTGCAAACAGCACTGCAGAAGAGTGAATTCAGTAATCAGGCAAGAGGCAATTCCCACCCCAAGCCTTGCTTTAATAGCTGATTTGTCAGCCATGCTGTGTGTTAGGGCTTTATTATTTGTACCATTTGTCTGTTTAAAAGCTTCACCCCTAAGATATGCTATTAAAATACTTTATCAAGGAGGCTGAGCCTCAGGGTAGATTTATTCTGGGGGTGGGAAAAAAAAGTCTGTCTAGGGCTCTATCCTTATTCCTTTCCTTAGAATCAGGCAGGGTTAGAAGGGACCACAAGGAGCAGCCACTTCCAACCCCCCCCTGCCATGCCCAGGGACACCCTACCCTAGAGCAGGCTGCACACAGCCTCAGCCAGCCTGGCCTCAAACACCTCCAGCCATGGGGCCTCAACCACCTCCCTGGGCAACCCATTCCAGCCTCTCACCACTCTCATGCTGAAGAGCTGCTACTTCTCTGCTACTTTTTTCCCCCTCCTGGTTGAAAGTGTGCCTAAGACATCCACCTCTTGCAGACGTTTTAATCACTGAAGCTTGGTTGGAAAAGACCTTTAAGATCAACAAGTTCCTAACTCAGACAAGTCTGGTGCTAAACCATGTCCCTTGAAGGCAGCTATTCAGCTTTCCTCTTCACATCACAGTATCACCAAGGTTGGAAGAGACCTCACAGATCATCACAGAACATTAGGGGCTGAAAGGGTTCTTGAAAGATCATCCAGTCCCACTCTCCTGCTGGAGCAGGATCCTCTTTTCTTTCTTTTTCTTTTTTTTACAGCCCAGTTTTCTTTATTATTATTATTTTATCCCACTTCTCCCTCCTTTCCTCTCCATCTATTTCCCCCATCTTCCTCCTTTTCTTTCCCTCTCCTTCCTTTCCTCATCTTCTTTTATCTCCATCCTTTCCTGCTCCATCTCCCTCCTGAGGGAGGTACTGTGTCCAGTTCTCTGCTCCTGAATTCCAGAGAGATGTTGAGGTGCTGGAAGGTGTTGAGAGAAGGGCAGCAAGGCTGGGGAGGGGCCTGGAGCACAGCCCTGTGAGGAGAGGCTGAGGGAGCTGGGGGTGTGCAGCCTGCAGCAGAGGAGGCTCAGGGCAGAGCTCATTGCTGTCTGCAGCTCCCTGCAGGGAGGCTGTAGCCAGGTGGGGTTGGGCTCTGCTGCCAGGCAGCCAGCAACAGAAGAAGGGGACACAGCCTCAAGCTGTGCCAGGGCAGGTCTAGGCTGGATGTGAGGAGGAAGTTGTTGGCAGAGAGAGTGATTGGCATTGGAATGGGCTGCCCAGGGAGGTGGTGGAGTGGCCGTGCCTGGAGGTGTTGAAGCCAAGCCTGGCTGGGGCACTTAGTGCCATGGTCTGGTTGGTTGGGCAGGGCTGGGTGCTAGGTTGGGCTGGCTGAGCTTGGAGCTCTCTTCCAACCTGGTTGAGTCTATGATTCCTTTCAGCACCACCTCCCCTCCCCCCCTGCATTTTGCCCTTTTATTCCCCAAACCCAGAGCACCTGGGTGCTGTTGGAGTCTCCTCCTGCCCCAGCTGTGACCACTTTGCCCTCCCTGCCCACTCCTCTTTATAATCAGCCCCAGAAAAAGCAGAAGCCCTAAGATTGCCCAACATGAGCAGAGAGATCTTCCTCCTGCCACCACTGGTGAGTCCCTGTGATGCACTCTGGGTGAATGGTGGAGGGGATCTAAAGGCCATAGGCAGCATAGAGTCTTGATGGTCCCTCTGACATCACTCGTGGGTGCTGGCTGGGCCTCCTTACTGAGGTTGAGCTCCTCTCTGTTCAGTTGCTTCTTTCTGCTCACTTATGAGCTTAAGTAATTGGCTAAACAGGAAGCTCACAGGGGAGTAGCACTGCACTGTTATAGAATGGTCTGGCTTGGAGAAGTCCTCAAAGATCATCAAGCTCAACCTTCAACACCACCATTGCCATTAAACCATGTCTTACAGTGCCATGGCCACACATTGCTTGAGCACAAGAAATTGTTCCTTGTGTCCAACCCAAACTTTACCTGGCACAACTCCAGGCCATCAACCTAGAAAAAAGGAGGGTCAGGAGTGACCTCATTGCTGTCTACAGCTACCTGAAGGGAGGCTGTAGCCAGGTGGGGTTGGGCTCTTCTGTCAGGCAAGCAGCAACAGAAGAGGGGGACAGAGTCTGAAGTTGTGCCAGGGCAGGTCTAGGCTGGATGTGAGGAGGAAGCTGTTGTCAGAGAAAGTGATTGGCATTGGAATGGGCTGCCCAGGGAGGTGGTGGAGTCACCATTCCTGGAGGTGTTGAAGCCAAGCTGGCTGAGTTTGGACTGGATGAGCTCGGAGGTCTCTTCCAACCTGTTTGATTCTATGTTGATTGGGCAGGGCTGGGTGCTAGGTTGGACTGGATGAGCTTGGAGGTCTCTTCCAACTTGGTTGATTCTATGATTCCATTACCCAATACTAGGGAGAAGAAACCAACCCCCACCTCCCTGCTACCTCCTTCCAGGGAGTTGTAGAGAGATGAATGCAGAGAAGAGTGATTTCAGTCTGCTGGTGCTTGCTGCCACAAAGACAAGCAGAGATATGCAGTACTCAGCCCCTTGAACTTAATGCTTTCTGTGATGATGGGACTCCAACTAGGGTTGGGTGTCTGTCTTGGCTCATAGTTGATCTCCTCTGGGGTTCCTATCTTAATCCAGCACTCTAAAGTTGTTTTGAAAGGTTGCAGAGTTGGGATGTGAAGGTGATTGATTTGAGACAGATACTCAGCTGCATAAATATTTTCTCAATGCCTATCCCCCAACTCCTGGTAACTCATCAGGGTTTTGAACCTGTGCCAACAGAGCTGAAAACAGCAAGCAACTCACAGCATAGAGGGACATGAACCTTAAGAGGTGGATGGCTTGGGGTGAGGCTGTAGCCATGTGTTGCAGGTGGGGAGGAGGAGGATGCTCTGGGAGATGTTGCACAAAGGAATAAGGGTTTTAAGAGACTACTTGAGAGAGTCCAGCACAGAGCCACAAACATGGTGAAGGCAGTGGAATATCTCTCTTGTGAGGAAAGAGCTGGGGGTCTTTAGCTTGGAGAAGAGGAGCATGAGAGGTGACTTCATGATGATAGAGATGTGCAGGGTGAATGACCATAGGCTGGAGCCAGGCTCTGCTGTGTGATGACAGGACAAGAAGCAATGGGTGGAAGCTGAGGTATAGAAAGTTCCATGGAAACAGGAGGAAGAATTTTTCCCCTGTGAGGGTGACAGAAGCCTGGCACAGGCTGCCCAGGAGGCTGTGGAGTCTCCCTCTCTGGAGATATTCAAGACCTGCCTGGATGTGTTCCTGTGTGATCTGGAGTAGGTGACCCTGCTCCAAAACCTGGATGAGCTTTGGAGGTCCCTTCCAGCCCCTGACACTCTGTGATTCTGTGAAATAAGCTTGCAAATACTTTCAGCCTCCCCCACCCCTCCTCATTTATCCAGCAGGAGCACAAAGCAAGCAATCAAATTAGGTTTGGTGAAAGAAGCCTTTGAACCTGGCTCACAGTGGCTGTCAGAGGACTCTGGTAGAGGACAAGGCAACTCCCTCAGTTGGGGAGGGCACCCTCAGTTGGGGAGGGCACCCTCAGTTGGGGAGGGCACCCTCAGTTGGGGAGGGCACCCTCAGTTGGGGAGGGCACCCTCAGTTGGGGAGGGCACCCTCAGTTGGGGAGGGCACCCTCAGTTGGGGAGGGCACCCTCAGTTGGGGAGGGCACCCTCAGTTGGGGAGGGCACCCTCAGTTGGGGAGGGCACCCTCAGTTGGGGAGGGCACCCTCAGTTGGGGAGGGCACCCTCAGTTGGGGAGGGCACCCTCAGTTGGGGAGGGCACCCTCAGTTGGGGAGGGCACCCTCAGTTGGGTTGCAGCTGGCACTAAGCTGGGTGGGAGAGTTGAGCTGCTGGAGGGCAGGAAAGCTCTGCAGAGCTGGATGGATGGGCTGAGGCCAAGTGTGTGGAGTGTAACAAGGCAAGTGCTGAGTGAGAGAACACTGGAATAGGTCCAGGGGGGTTGTGGAGTCTTCCTCTCTGGAGATATTCAAGACTTGTCTGGATGTGTCTGTGTGTGATCTGGTCTAGGTGACCCTGCTCTGGCAGAGGGATTGGACTGGATGAGCTGTGCAGGTCCCTTCCAGCCCCTGACATTCTGTGATGCTGTGATTTTGGCTGCCATAGATGCTTTGTCCTGCATGACCATCAGGACATGTGTGCCCTCCTAGCCTTTTGGATGGAGGTGGCAGGACTTCTTTGGCCCTTTAGCTGTTGTGTGGTGCCTCTCTGCCTGGACATGCAGTTGCAGTCGTTGACCCCCTCCTTGCACAGCAGGATGCTTGCTTGGCAAGACCTGTAGATGTTAGCCTAATCAGGGTGGTGCAGAGAAGATACTGTAGAGGTGATGTGTCTGAAACATGACCGAATGTGGGAAGGAGAACAACCTGCAAAGGAATACAGGATGAGTCTTGCAAGCCTCACACAGAAGGAGCTCAGGAGAAACAGCAGCAACTCAACACCAAAACATAAAACCAGCCCAAGACAAGTGCTGAGCTGTGGTGCTGAAGGCTCTGCTTTAGCAGCAGACTTGGTAAAGTTAGAGAATGCCTGAAGGTGATGCTGTAAAGGCCTTTCCCTAACCAAAACCATTCCATGGTTCCCTGTTGCTGTTGTCAGACTGGTTCAGGGCACTGCTGGTGCAGTGATGCCAGTGTGGTGTTCCCTGGATGCTGCCTGGGAGCTTCTTTTGGAGCTGGCTTGCTGGAAGCAGCTTTGCTTGGTGAGTCACAGCAGCAGGGAGCTCCAGGATGGTTTCCTGTCAGCTAATGGATTTCTTTCTGTGCTAGAGCTGGCAGGAGACTGGTGAGGAAATCATGGAATCATAGAATGGTTTAGGTTGGAAGGGACCTCAAGGATCATCCAGCTCCAAACCCCTGCCATAGGCAGGGACACCTCCCACTAGAGCAGGTTGCTCAAGACCTCATCCAGCCTGGCCTTGAACACCTCCAGGGAGGTTGTGGAGCACAGAAGCACCCAATGTGATCTTTGATCACATTGGGTGCTTCTGTGCTCCACAACCTCCCTGGGCAACCTGTGCCAGTGTCTCACCACCCTCACTGTATAGAACTTCCTCCTAACATCCAGTCTAAATCTCCCCTCTGCCAGTTCAAACCCATTCCCCCTCGTCCTGACATTCCCAGACCTTGTCAATAGTCCCTCCCCAGCCTTCCTGTAGGCTCCCTTCAGATACTGCAAAGCCACTCTAAGGTCTCCTGGAAGCCTTCTCCTCTCCAGGCTGCAGAGCCCCAACTCTCTCAGCCTGTCCTCATAGCAGAGCTGCTGCAGCCCTCTGAGCATCTTCGTGGCTCTCCTCTGGACTGGCTCCAGCAGTTCCATGTCCTTCTTGTGTTGGGGGCTCCACAACTGCACACAGTGCTGCTCCAAGAGTCCTTCCCTTTGAGGCAGCCAGATCAGTGCCTTTGTGCTTTAACTGGGGGCTGCCTTCTGCTGGTGTTGCTCATGGGACAGTACAGCTGCTTTATTTCTGAGTGTCTTTATCAGCAAGGCTTAATCCTCAGGCTGTTCTCTAACACCTGCTGGCAGCTAGCTCCATTTTTCACTGAAATCTGGAAATGAGGGTGAGGTTTTGGCTCTCTGTAAGCTTAGACCCACTCACAGCTGTCCCAAGGTGTGTTTATCATAGAATGTCAGAGGCTGGAAGGGACCTCCAAAGCTCATCCAGTCAAACTCCCCTGCCAGAGTAATATCACCTAAAGCAGATCACACAAGAACACATCCAGGCAGGTCTTGGATACCTCCAGAGAGGGAGACTCCACAACTCCCCTGGGCAGCCTGTGCCAGGCTTCTGTCACCCTCACAGGGAAAAAAATTCCTCCTCCTGTTTCCATGGAACTTCCTATGCCTCAGCTTCCACTCATTACCTCTTGTCCTGGCATTGAGCAGCACTGGGCAGAGCCTGGCTCCAGCCTCCTGGCACTCCTCATCCTTTACTTGTCTATAAACACTAATGAGGTTCAATCTGCTGCTGTACCATTACATGCTAGGTGGTGTAGCCTGCCTGGTAAGATGGGTTAAAGCAAGTCTCTGATTCTGCTGCAGGATGAAAACCAACCTGAGCTCTGAGGGCAGCATCAGCAACATTCTTGAATCTGAGAAAGACTTCAGAGCATTCTGGTTAGATGTCTGGAGAGATTTGGCTGAGGGAGCCAAAGTTGGAAGACAGCTCCAAGCTCATCCAGCCCAACCTAGCACCCAGCCCTGCCCAACCAACCAGACCATGGCACTAAGTGCCCCAGCCAGGCTTGGCTTCAACACCTCCAGCCACGGCCACTCCACCACCTCCCTGGGCAGCCCATTCCAATGCCAATCACTCTCTCTGCCAGCAACTTCCTCCTCACATCCAGCCTAGACCTGCCCTGGCACAGCTTGAGGCTGTGTCCCCTTCTTCTGGTGCTGCTTGCCTGGCAGCAGAGCCCAACCCCAGCTGGCTACAGCCTCCCTGCAGGGAGCTGCAGACAGCAATGAGCTCTGCCCTGAGCCTCCTCCTCTGCAGGCTGCACACCCCCAGCTCCCTCAGCCTCTCCTCACAGGGCTGTGCTCCAGGCCCCTCCCCAGCCTTGCTGCCCTTCTCTCAACACCTTCCAGCACCTCAACATCTCTCTGCAATGGAGGAGCCCAGAACTGGACACAGCACTCCAGGGGTGTCCTGAGCAGTGCTGAGCACAGGGGCAGAAGAACCTCCCTTGTCCTGCTGCCCACACTGCTCCTGAGCCAGCCCAGGATGCCATTGGCTCTGCTGCCCACCTGGGCACTGCTGCCTCCTCTTCAGCTACTATCTGCCAGTACCCCTAGGTCCCTTTCTGCCTGGCTGCTCTCAGCCACTCTGTCCCCAGCCTGTAGCTCTGCTTGGGGTAAGAAGACAGAAGACGCAAAGCACCCCCACTGCCTGTGACCCGCATGCTCCTCTGTGATGCTGGAGTCAGCACACGATGAGATCAAGGCAGGCTCAGCAGGTCTTGTGTGATATCCCCTCCCATATAATGCAGCAGCCTTAAAAAGCTCTTTTTAAGTCTCAGAGCAGTGGGGCAGAAGTTGTCACCAGCTGAGCAATCTGCCTCTGCCTGAAGTCAGCGCAAGGACTCTTGCGAGCGTCAGCACAAAGCTGGGATGGGCATCAAAGGCGCTGGTGGCTGCTGCTGCCCCTGCTGCTGTGTGTGCAGGCAGGGAGGAGGGAGCAGCCTTACCTTCTGCTTTTAATTAAGAGCAAGCAGCAGTGCAAATTCCAGCAAAAGAGCACAGCATGCCACGGGCTAGAACGTGCCCAGTTATAGTGACACAGGGAAGGCACAGCGGAAAAAAAAGGGGGGAGGGCAATGTGAAAACTTACCCACAGAAGCAAGAGCAACTGCTGTTGTGAGTTAACCCTCTGCTGACATTCAGTGTGTGGCTGAGAGCAGCCAGGCAGAGAGGCAGCTGGGGGTGCTGGCAGAGAGGAGCTGAAGAGGAGGCAGCAGTGCCCAGGTGGGCAGCAGAGCCAATGGCATCCTGGGCTGGCTCAGGAGCAGTGTGGGCAGCAGGACAAGGGAGGTTCTTCTGCCCCTGTGCTCAGCACTGCTCAGGCCACCCCTGGAGTGCTGTGTCCAGTTCTGGGCTCCTCCATTGCAGAGAGATGTTGAGGTGCTGGAAGGTGTTGAGAGAAGGGCAGCAAGGCTGGGGAGGGGCCTGGAGCACAGCCCTGTGAGGAGAGGCTGAGGGAGCTGGGGGTGTGCAGCCTGCAGCAGAGGAGGCTCAGGGCAGACCTCATTGCTGTCTACAACTACCTGAAGGGAGGCTGTAGCCAGCTGGGGTTGGTCTCTTCTCCCAGGCAACCAGCAACAGAAGAAGGGGACACAGCCTCAAGCTGTGCCAGGGCAGGTCTAGGCTGGATGTGAGGAGGAAGTTGTTGTCAGAGAGAGTGATTGGCATTGGAATGGGCTGCCCAGGGAGGTGGTGGAGTCACCGTCCCTGAGGGTGTTCAGGCAAAGCCTGGCTGGGGCACTTAGTGCCATGGGCTGGTTGACTGGATGGGGCTGGGGGCTAGGTTGGACTGGATGATCTTGGAGGTCTCTTCCAACCTGATTGATTCTGTTCTGTTCTCCCCAGGTAGCAGCCCTGTGGACATGGCTGCCCAGATAGCTGCAGCCTCCTTTCACCTCTGTTAACTCGGGTGCCTTATTAGCAGAATATATTCTGACCCATTTCTTTGCCTGAAGATTTTTATCCTTGCTAAAACCTGCAGGTTTCTGCTCACCACTATCCAGCTCTTGATGCTTTTTATGCTAAACCCTCTTTTGGCCTTGTTATCCATGACTAGCAATTTCCTTAAGACCCCCATCCGGGGTCATTGGCAGGGCATCCTTCATCTTAACCCTGCTGAGTTTACTTCCAGTGACAGTAACCCCCCTGAGTCCTGCTGCCTTAAAACCAGGAGCAACTCTCCCATTAGCAATGCTGATGAAGGAGCCAAGGCCAAAACACAGAAGCTTAGAAACCACCCTCTGCAAAGCAGGAGGAGTGCCCAGAGCTGCCTGGCTGCAGCAGCACTGCTTTGTTTTGTGCTGAGGAGGATGAGGGATTGGGCTACAAGGGTTGTTTGGCTTTGTTTTAAGTTCTTTGCCTGTGAATTAGGGTGGTTTTGCATCTTGGTGTTGAGTGGCTTTGAGGTAGCAGGTGTGAAAGATGTCATCTGCAAATGGATGGTATAAAAGAGTTGGGGCTCTGCAGCCTGGAGAAGAGAAGGCTTCGAGGAGACCTTAAAGTGGCCTTCCAGTAGCTGAAGGAGGCTACAGGAGGGCTGGGGAGGGACTATTGACAAGGTCTGGTAATGACAGGAGGAGGAGGAGGAATGGGTTTGAGCTGGCAGAAGAGAGATTCAAACTAGATGTTAGGAAAGGATTCTTTGCAGTGAGGGTGGTGAGACACTGGCACAGGGTGAGGGTGGTGAGACACTGGCACAGGTTGCCCAGGGAGGTTGTGGAGCACAGAAGCACCCAATGTGATCAAAGATCACATTGGGTGCTTCTGTGCTCCACAACCTCCCTGGAGGTGTTCAAGGCCAGGCTGGATGAGGCCTTGAGTGACCTGTTCCAGTGGGAGGTTGGAACTGGATGATCCTTGAGGTCCCTTCCAACTTAAACCACTCAATGAGTTGCACAGGGCAACTGATCCAGTACTTGAAGGTGGCTACAGGAGTGCTGGAGAAAGGTTTTCTGGTGGTGACAGGACCAAGGGCAGTGGTTTGAAACTAGAGCAAGGTAGATTTAGTTTGGACATCAAGAAGAAGATCATTACAGTGAGGGTGGTGAGGTGCTGGAAGAGTTTGCTCAGAAGAGTGGACACCTCCTCCCTAGAGGTGTTCAAGCCCAGGCTGGATGAGGCTTTGAACAACCTGTTCTAGTGGGAGCTGTCCCTACCCATGGCAGAGGGTTAGATGATCTTTGAGATCCCTTCCAGCTCAGGCTCTTCTATGATTCTATTTAACTGAAAGGGGGGGGTGGGGGTGGGGAAGCTACAACCAACTAAGGCAGATTTGTCTTGTTACCAGCAGAGCTTTTGCACAGCTCTCTTGGCCTCTTTAGGTTACTGCCAAGACAAACTCGTGGTCTTTTCCATCCTCTGTCCCTACCTGTGGTGTTCACTCACTAACAACCCCCTAAGGGCACGAATCCTGCTGTTGGAGGTTGAAGTTTGCTGCTGACTGCATTTTTCTTCCCCAGGCTCATCTGAGGGGAGAGCAGGCTGGCTGCAGGAAGCTGTGCTGATAGCCTACAGCCACTTTGGCAGAGAGAACTCTGGTTAGAGATTAAAAGAAGGGTGGAAGAAAGGAAAAGCAAACCAAGGGGGCAGAAATAAAACTAAGGAAACAGCAGCTGGGGAGTTCAGCAGCTCTTAATGCAGCTGAACCTTTCTAACCTAATACATTCTCATAGCTAATTCTTTTCTGTGCCATCAGTGGTGGTAGAGGTGATGCTCTCAGCCCCTGACCTGGAGAAGAATGAGTGAGCCTGGTGGTTAATGAGGGGGATTTGGGAGGTGACTGATGTGCTCTGAGGTGTGTCTATCTGAAGCTTATTGACTCTGGGCTCGTAGGTATTGATCTGTAGCACTGTACAAATAAACTTGCTGCTGTTGCCTTCCAGGGAGCTGTGATACCTCAGTTGGCAGTGCTGGTATTTAAGTCTCCCATTCTCTGTTCTGCAAGGAGCAGAGGGGGCTTGAGGGCAGTAGGAACTGCATGAAGTGATGCTGGGATGGCTCCAATGAGCAAAATGGCACCAGTAGCTCAGAGCAGATGGTCCCAAAAGGACATGCCCAACTGTAAAACACCCAGGATGTTCCTGAGCCTTGCTTCATGCAATTCCCAGTGCTGGTCAGGAGCCAGAAAGGCTTTCAGTAGCACTTCCTGCTGCAAGATTTGATGCAAGGGCAACCAAACTCATGAAGGGTCTGGTGAGGGAATTGGGGGGTGTTTAGTCTGGGGAAGGGGGCTGAGGGGAGACCTCATTGCTCTCTACAGCTCCCTTCACAGGCTCACAGGACGTCAGGGGTTGGAAGGGACCCAAAGAGATCACCGAGTCCAACCCTGCTGCCAGAGCAGGACCACACAATCACAGATCAGAGGAACACATCCAGACAATCCTTCAAAGGCCCCAGAGAAGGAGACTCCACAACCTCTCTGGGCAGCCTGTGCCAGGGCTCTGTGACCCTTCCAGGAAAGAATTTCCCCCTTGTGTTGAGCTGGAACCTCCTGTGCTGCAGCTTCCATCCATTGCTGCTTGTCCTATCCCAGGAGCAGTGAGCAGAGCCTGTCCCCCTGCTCCTGGCAGCCCTCAGATACTTAGAAACATTGATCCAATCCCCTCTCAGTCTTCTCTTCGCCAGGCTAAGCGGGCCCATGTCCCTCAGCCGCTCCTCATCAGGCAGTGCTCCAGTCCCTCCATTAGCATAGTCCTCTGCTGGACCCTCTCCAGCAGATCCCTGTCCCTCTTCAACTGGGGAGCCCAAAACTGAAGGCAGTATTCAAGATGAGGTCTCAGCAGGGCAGAGGAGAGGGAGGTTGGAGCTGAGTGGGGGTTTGGCTCTCCCTGCTAACAGGCCAGCAGGACAGGAAAAAATGTTTTCAGATTGCATCAGGGGAGGTTTGTGTTGGAGATTAGGAAAAATGTCTTTGCTGCAAGAGTGGTCAGACATTGGCACAGGCTGCCCAGGGAGGTGGTGGAGTCCCCATCCCTGGAGGTATTCAAAAAACATCTAGGCATGGCACTGTGGGGCATGATTTAGTGGTAATCACAGAATCAAGCAGGTTGGGAGAGAGGTCCAAGCTCAGCCAGCCCAACCTAGCACCCAGCCCTGCCCAACCAACCAGACCATGGCACTAAGTGCCCCAGCCAGGCTTGGCTTCAACACCTCCAGCCACGGCCACTCCACCACCTCCCTGGGCAGCCCATTCCAATGCCAATCACTCTCTCTGACAACTTCCTCCTCACATCCAGCCTAGACCTGCCCTGGCACAGCTTGAGGCTGTGTCCCCCTCTTCTGTTGCTGCTTGCCTGGCAGCAGAGCCCAACCCCAGCTGGCTACAGCCTCCCAGCAGGGAGCTGCAGACAGCAATGAGCTCTGCCCTGAGCCTCCTCTTCTGCAGGCTGCACACCCCCAGCTCCCTCAGCCTCTCCTCACAGGGCTGTGCTCCAGGCCCCTTCCCAGCTTCCTTACCCTTCTCTGATGGTATTGAGTTGAAGTCAATGATCTTAGAGGTCTCTTTCAACCTTAGTGACTCTGTAGAATCAACCAGGTTGGAAGAGACCTCCAAGCTCATCCAGTCCAACCTAGCACCCAGCCCTAGCCAGT
This sequence comes from Tricholaema leucomelas, assembly GCA_013400475.1. Taxonomy (NCBI): domain Eukaryota; kingdom Metazoa; phylum Chordata; class Aves; order Piciformes; family Lybiidae; genus Tricholaema lacrymosa; species Tricholaema leucomelas. Next base: position 6,146 of record WAAF01009572.1, on the reverse strand, counting down.
CATCTAGACCATGGCACTAAATCCCTCATCCAACCTTTTCTTCTGTTCTCTGCTTTCCACCTCTCCATTGAGGCATGGCAATGCCCATCTCATACCATGCAAGACAAGTGGAAAGTTCAAGAAGTTGCCCTTCCAAAACACATCAGTAGTTAGTTAAATGATTGCTTTTTACACCTATTACTTCCCTCCCCTTCTCCCCCCCCCTGCTCCTTGCTTTGGAGCTGCTGCCTATCAGTGCAGTTGGAGCCTGCTTCTCCTCATCTATTTCAAGTCACCAGACCGAGGGCCAGAACTGAAGGCGTTGATAAAGCTGAATTAATTTCATTCCTTGTCTGCAAACAGCCTATTGTTGAGGCAGGCACTTTAATGTATTAATCAGAGCTATCATGCAGCATGGTAATGAGGATAAAAGAGGCTGCCAGCTCCCATTAGAAAGATGTTCTCCATCAGGCAGCAGCTAATCTTAACGCTCTAAGTCGTCCTCTGATTCGATTGTGCTAACCACAGTACATGTAAAAACGAGATGTGTTACAACCAAGCCTCCCCCCAAAAAGAAACCTCCCACCAAAGCCCTGCAGAGAACTCTATCTGCAGAGGGAAGAATGATTTACAGTTTTCAATTAGCCTGATCTGTCTTTAAGGGGGGGGGGGAAATACCTCACTTCTTTATCATGAGCAAAAAAAAAAACCCAAATGGGAGTCTCTTTTTTTTTTTTTTTCCCCACCTTCTCTGCCATTTTTGGGGGTAAATTATCTTGTGCTGGCTTTTTTTTTATGGCAGGGGGGTTTGGAGTTAGATAATCCTTGTGGTCCCTTCCAATCCTGACTGATTCTGTGATTTCTTGAATTGGATTAGGTTGGGGCTGACTGTCGGAGGGGGAAAAGCAAAGTGTGGAGCTTGCAGCTTCAGAACTATGGAAAGGTCAATACATGGAGGGGAAAAAAACAATGGAGAAAGGACATGGGGTCTGGTCAAGCCCTTTGGTCCTGAATGGGTTAATTCTGGATTAGAAGAGACCAGAGAAGGGCAAGGAAGTTGGTGAAGGATCTGGAGAACAGGGCTAGGGAGGAGCAGCTGAGGGAACTGGGTGTGTTTAGTGCAGAGAAGAGGAGGCTGAGGGCAGACCTCAGTGCTCTCTACAGCTCCCTGAATGGAGGCTGGAGCCAGGTGGGGCTTGGGCTCTTCTCCCTAGTATCAGGTGATAGAACAAGAGGAATTGGCCTGAAATTATGCCAGGGAAGGGTTAGGTTGGAGACAAGGAAAAATGTCTTTGCTGCAAGAGCAGTCAGGGATTGGCAGAGGCTGCCCAGAGAGATGTTGGAGTCCCCATCTCTGGAGGTGTTTAAAAACTGTGTGGCTGTGGCACTGTAGGATATGTCTTGGTGGGCATGGTGGTGTTTGGACTTGATGATCTTAGAGGTCTTTTCCAACCTTACTGATTCTGTGAAGGAGCAAAATGTGGCTGCTGAGGGGATGCTCTTCTTACGAGTAGGTTGAAACAAGCAGAGTTATGGTTGTGTGTAAGGGACAAGTAGGGAGGAGAGATGGGCAGGGAAGGGCTTTCCCTTCTGCCTTAGAGGGGGAAGGGGTTTCCATTCTGCACCAGGAGTGAGGAGGGGGTTTTACAGGGAAAAATATTCACCCTATTATTGGCATAAAAACCTATTGGGTGGTTTTAGTGCAGGCAAGAAAGATATTGAGGTGCTGGAGTGGGTCCAGAGGAGAGCAATGAGACTGGGGAAGGGGCTGGAGGGGAAGGCTGATGAGGAGGGGCTGAGGGAACTGGAGGTGTTCAGCCTGGAGGAGACTTGGGGGGGGACCTTAGCACACTTTACAGCTACCTGAAGGGAAGTTGTAGTAAGGTGGGGGTCAGGCTCTGCTCCCAGGCAACTTGAGACAGGAGAAGAGGGCATGGCCTGAAGCTGTGCCAGGGCAGGGTTAGGTTGGATGCTAGGAAGCAATTCCACAGGAAAAGGGGAATTAGACACTGGAATGGACTGCCCAGGGAGGTGATGGAGCCTCTGTCCCTAGAGGTGCTTAAGGAAAGCTTGGATGTGGCATTTAGTGTCACAGTCTGGTCGATGAGGTGGTGTTAGGTCATAGGCTGGAGTTGATGATCTCAGAGGTCTATTCCACCTCTAATGATTCTGTGATTTATTGAAGGATGAACCTGAGAAGCTGTGTGTGCTTCTGGGTGTGATTTACACGGGTCACAGGGCTGGTGTTGCTCTGACACCAGCAGTTCAGGCAGCCTTAGCGCTAAGCCTGGCGTGCTCTGCTCTAGATGAATATCCCAGTTGCTATTAGATGGCTGTTAGAGAGAGAACTAATTAAAGAGATTGGAATATCATCAGGAAAGAGATCTTTTAATTTTATGAGCAGTGATTTGAGAAGATCCATATGAAAAGTCGTTGAGGAGCAAGCTAATGCTGTGTTTGTAAGGCTATTACCCTTCCACTCAAGGATTCTGCTCAAGAATAAACAGTGTACAGTAGCTAATTGCCAGCTGACACACTGGCATGGCTTCAGACTGCCAGAATTGCTTGGAAACAGAAGGAAAGAAAAGGTCTGGTTGAAACAAGACTGAGTGCACCTGGGTCGAGGCAATCGCAGGCACTGATGTAGCCTGGAGAGCAGCCCTGGGGAGAGGGACCTGGGGGTGCTGGTGGAGGAGAAGCTCAACAGGAGCCAGCAGTGTGCACTTGCAGCCCAGAAAGCCAAGCAGAGCCTGGGCTGCAGCAGCAGAAGTGTGGCCAGCAAGGAGAGAGAGGGGGAGGCTCAGGGCAGAGCTCATTGCTGTCTGCAGCTCCCTGCAGGGAGGCTGTAGCCAGCTGGGGTTGGGCTCTGCTGCCAGGCAAGCAGCAACAGAAGAAGGGGACACAGCCTGAAGCTGTGCCAGGGCAGGTCTAGGCTGGATGTGAGGAGGAAGTTGTTGGCAGAGAGAGTGATTGGCACTGGAATGGGCTGCCCAGGGAGGTGGTGGAGTGGCCGTGGCTGGAGGTGTTGAAGCCAAGCCTGGCTGGGGCACTTAGTGCCATGGTCTGGTTGGTTGGGCAGGGCTGGGTGCTAGGTTGGGCTGGCTGAGCCTGGAGCTCTCTTCCAACCTGCTTGGTTCTATGAGGAGGAATTTTGTCCTTGTGAGAGTGACAGAACCCCAGAACAGGCTGCCCAGGGCAGAGTGAGTGTAGGGTAAGTGCCAATAGGCTGCAGCCAGGCTCTGCTGGGTGATGCCCAATGACAGCATAAGAGGTAATGGTGGAAGTTGAGGCATAGGAAGTGCCATGGAAACATGAGGAGGAATTTTTTCCCTGTGAGGGTGACAGAAGCCTGGAACAGGCTGCCCAGGGGGGTTGTGGAGTCTGCTTCTCTGGAGATATTCAAGACCTGCCTGGATGTCTCCCTGTGTGATCTGCTCTAGGTGACCCTGCTCTGGCAGGGGGGTTGGAGTGGATGAGCTGTGCAGGTCCCTTCCAGCCTCCCTGCCTGGATGTCTCCCTGTGTGATCTGCTCTAGGTGACCCTGCTCTGGCAGGGGGGTTGGAGTGGATGAGCTGTGCAGGTCCCTTCCAGCCTCCCTGCCTGGATGTCTCCCCGTGTGATCTGCTCCAGATGACCCAGCTCTGGCAGGGGGGTTGGAGTGGATGAGCTGTGGAGGTCCCTGGCACCCTGCATGTGCGGCGTGGGGGCTGCAGGGGTGTCTGGGTGCCCCTGGCAAGCGCTTGCAGCCCGGGCTGGGCACGCTGGTGTGAGAGGCTCTGTGTTATTGTAAGCATTAGTGTTTGTGTGCACTTTGCACATTATAGTGCTGCATTATTTAAGGGCCATGCATTATTAAACCCTCTGCTCCTCGCTGGGGAGAGCAGGTTGTTTCCCACCCTCGCCGCTGCTCTGCACCAGTGCCTTCAGATGTTGTCTCTTATGTAATCCTTATGTGGTGGTGCCTGCCCTAATGGCCACCCTGATGCTGCAGGGTTGATTAATGACATTCAGCTCTTCATTAAGGAGTGAAATGTGTGTCAGAGGAGGGCTGTCTTCTGCTGGGTTTGCTCCCTTCTGTTCCAGTGCCTGCATCGAGAAGAAAAATCATTACTTGGTTAATAATGATGTGCGTCCTGAAATCAAGGCTTCTAAATCCATTTGTATGCCCCCAAGTCATGTTTTCTGCTGGGTGAAGAGCAGGGAATTGTCTCCTTTCTGTCTTCCTGACAAAGTGCAGGCCATGGGTATAAGCAGAGGCCAATGGGATGAGATTGGACAAGGCCAAGTGCAGGGTTCTGCACTTTGGCCACAGCAACCCCAAACAGCTCTACAGGCTGGGGACAGAGTGGCTGAGAGCAGCCAGGCAGAGAGGGAGCTGGGGGTGCTGGCAGAGAGAGGAGCTGAAGAGGCAGCAGAGTGCCCAGGTGGGCAGCAGAGCCAATGGCATCCTGGGCTGGCTCAGGAGCAGTGTGGGCAGCAGGACAAGGGAGGTTCTTCTGCCTCTGTGCTCAGCACTGCTCAGGACACACCTGGAGTGCTGTGTCCAGTTCTGGGCTCCTGAATTGCAGAGAGATGTTGAGGTGCTGGAGGGTGTTGAGAGAAGGGCAGCAAGGCTGGGGAGGGGCCTGGAGCACAGCCCTGTGAGGAGAGGCTGAGGGAGCTGGGGGTGTGCAGCCTGCAGCAGAGGAGGCTCAGGGCAGAGCTCATTGCTGTCTGCAGCTGCCTGCAGGGAGGCTGTAGCCAGCTGGGGTTGGGCTCTGCTGCCAGGCACCTAGCAATAGGACAAGGGGACACAGCCTCAAGCTGTGCCAGGGCAGGTCTAGGCTGGATGTGAGGAGGAAGTTGTTGTCAGAGAGAGTGATTGGCATTGGAATGGGCTGCCCAGGGAGGTGGTGGAGTCACAGGTGGTGAGGAGCAGCTTGAGAGCAGCCCAGAATCATAGAATCAAGCAGGTTGGAAGAGAGCTCCAAGCTCATCAGTCCAACCTAGCACCCAGCCCTGGCCAAGCAACCAGACCGTGGCACTAAGTGCCCCAGCCAGGCTTGGCTTCAACACCTCCAGGGACAGCTTGTTGGACTTGCTTGTTCATTTCATTTAAATGTCTTTGCTCCTTTATTTAGCTGCACCCAACTTGTAGCAAAGTGCTGAGATCTCACTCACTCTAACCTTAGCATCATTTTACTGCTTTGCTTCTCCAGCCTCTGAATCAGTAGCAGGATAATTTGTGTGAGAGCTCAGCCTGGGAGACAGATGATTAACAGAACTCAAGTTTTTGAGAATGTAGTCTCACCTCAGCTGGTCAAGGCTGAGGAGAAGGTCTTGAGGGTGTCAGTTGGTGACAAACTGCCCAGGAGCCTGCACTGGTTACTGTCAGCTCAGAGCCAGCTGTGTGCTGGCTGCAGCCAGAGCAGGGAGAGCAGCAGCACAGAGAGAGGATTCTGCCCCTCTGCTCTGCTTGGACCATGCCTGCTGCACTGCCTCCAGTTATGGTGTTCTCAGCACAAGAAGGATCTGGACCTGCTGGAGAGGGTCCAGAGGAGGCCACAAAGATGATCAGAGGGCTGCAGAACCTCTGCTGTGGGGACAGGCTGAGAGAGTTGGGGCTGTTCAGCCTGGAGAAGAGAAGACTCGAGGGAGACCTTAGAGCAGCCTTCCAGTACCTGAAGGGGGCTGCAGGAGAGCTGGGGAGAGACTTTTGACAAGGGCTGGGAGTGCCAGGATGAGGGGGAATGGATTTAAGCTTGAGGAGGGTGGATTTGGAGTGGAGATTAGGAAGAAAGAACAGGTTGCCTGGGAAGTTTGTGGATGTCTCATTCCTGGATGTGTTTAAGATTGGGTTAGATGAGGCCTTGAGCAACCTGCTCTAGTGGGAGGTGTCCCTGCCTGAGGCAGGGGAGTTGCAGCTGGGTGATCTTTGGGTTCCAACCCAAAACACTCTGATTCTCTTCATCAGCATTGACTGGAGGGTGGCTGCAGAAGGTGGCAGTGCCATGGCTGGGGCAGTGTGGCAGATTTAAATCAGTCATTAAAGCCTTGGAGAAATTAAGATGAGGGACAGTGGCTCTTAGCTGGGAGAGGGGAGATTGAGACTGGATGTGAGGAAGACTTTCTTGACAGTGGGTGTGGTCACATCCACCTGGTGGCTGTCACTAGTGGTGTCCCTCAGG
>WAAF01009571.1:125760-137035 GCA_013400475.1 Tricholaema leucomelas | reverse complement strand
ACCCTCAGCAAGTTTGCTGACGACACCAAGCTGTGTCCAGCAGACAGGCTGGAGGGCAGGGATGCCATCCAAAGGGATCTGGACAGGCTGGAGAGGTGGGCACAAGCCAACCTCATGAGGTTCAGTAAGATCAAGTGCAAGGTCCTGCATCTGGGTTGAGGCAATGCCAAGCATAAATCCAGGCTGGGCAGTGAGTGGCTGGAGAGCAGCCCTGAGGAGAGGGACTTGGGGGTGCTGGATGAGGCTCTGGGCAACCTGATGTAGGGTAGGGTGTCCCTGCCCATGGCAGGGGCCTTGGAACTAGATGATCCTTGTGGTCCCTTCCAACCCTGACTGATTCTATGATTCTGTTCTATGATAATTGGTTATTTGGCTGTTAATGTAAAGTAGCAACAGATGAACTTTAGCAAAACACCACCTAAGATTCATGGTGGTAATAATACACTTTTCCTACTGTGATGCTTGAATGGGTACTAAAGTGTGACAGAAATTTAGGATGGGTTTAAATAAGAGGGCTGCTTATGATTCCTCAGTAATCATAGAAATAATTAATAAAAGAAGTGCCACCACCCCCGTCCCCCAGCATGGTGTGATTACATTGATGTAAAACTATGATGTGAAAGAAGCCTCTTTCATTTTATTCCAAAATCTATATTGCTTTCAGTTACCTACAGAATAGTTTTTGTTCTGTACCTCAGCAGTTACAATTTTCTTGAAGTATTTCCAAGTATTCTTTCTTCAGTTTTTGAGATGCTTCTTTTGAGATTATGCTGCTCAAACCTGAGATTACACTTTTCTATTTAACAGGTTGCTGTAATAAAAACACCTTCTATCCTCCCTGCTGTCAAGGGGCTAGATAATTTTTATGCAGCATAGTGTTCTGAAGATTGATCAGGCAATGAAGAAATCTCATCCTCTGAGCCCATATATTTGCATACTGCTTCATGTCACTTGATGTATGGAAATAGGAATGATAAGAATATAAAAGTGTACATCATTGTAATTCTGTTTTTTTCCTGTTATGACACCTACTTCTGAGTCAAAAACCCACAAAGAAATCCTTCTGAGAATATAGAAAATAGCAGTTTATATCATAACATCGTAGAATGAACCAGGTTGGAAGAGACCTCCAAGCTCATTCAGTCCAACCTAACACCCAGCCCTGTCCAGTCAACTAGACCATGGCACTAAGTACCTCAGCCAGTCTTTTCTTGAACACTTCCAGGGACCGTGACCCCACCACCTCCCTGGGCAGCCCATATACCCATTTTTATTAACTTTGACCTATCTATGCTGTATTAATGCAAATATTTTGACTACTATGGCATCCTTTCACGTTTTGCCATCACTGAAATGGAAAGACAGACATTCCATATATATGTACTTGTGTATATATACATTTTTGATTATTAGGATCCCATTTGAGGTATTGCCTCATCTTTATTGTGAAAAAAAAAATGCTTCATCAAACATGGGCAGGTAAGATCTCCCAAAAGAGGAATGAAGTCATGATCTTCTGAATGTTCTGAAATTAGGTCCCCTATAGATGCTTTTGTTAATATGTATTTTAGGATGCAGTGCTCCATAATCCATCGCTTGTGCTGAAACTGGTCAGGCCACACCTTGAGTACTGTGTCCACTTCTGGACTCCTCAATTCAACAGAGACGTTGAGGTGCTGGAACGTGTCCAGAGAAGGGTGACAATGCTGGTGAGAGGCCTGGAACACAAACCCTATGAGGAGAGGTTGAGGGAGCTGGGGGTGTTTAGCCTGGAGAAGAGGAGGCTCAGGAGTGACCTCATTGCTGTCTACAGCTACCTGAAGGGAGGCCATAGCCAGATGGGGTTGGTCTCTTCTCCCAGACAAGCAGCAATAGAACAAGTGGACGCAGTCTCAAGTCGTGCTGGGGGAAGTATAGGCTGGATGTTAGGAGGAAGTTGTTGGCAGAGAGAGTGATTGGCATTGGAATGGGGTACCCAGGGAGGTGCTGGAGTCACCGTCCCTGGAGATGTTCAAGCAAAGCCTGGCTGAGGCACTTAGTGCCATGGTCCAGTTGACTGGATAGGGCTGGGTGCTAGGTTGGACTGGCTGATCTTGGAGGTCTCTTCCAACCTTGTTGATTCTATGATTCTATGAAAGATAAATTATTGAGATTTTCACTGACTTCAGTTCAGGGATTTTTTTCAGTCCTATGCCACATGTTACACTGTGAAAGTCACTTCAAGATTTTCAGGATAAGACATCTTGGAACAATTTAGTGAAGTATCTGCTGAAATTATATTTTGGTACTATATAGTATTACTGATACCACACATTCTCCCCTATTTCCTGATTTTTGTAGTGCTCATATTATTACAAGATCAAACTATCTTGCTGTACTTGGATAAAAATATAATTAAGTAGTTTCTGCTACTGGAATGATTTCTTAAATAATTCAAATCTGTCTTGAGTCTTTCCATTGATTCCCTTTCTGTCTGTGAAATCTCTGAGGTAGAAGCAGGCATTAGGGACTTAATTTTCTGTGTCTGATTGACAACCTAAGTCTGCAGACCTCACTGTGATGCAGGAGACTTCCTGCAGCCCCACTCCCAACTCTTGTCTAAAGCCCAAACGTAACATAGCAAATTCAAAAGACAAATAAATAATTAGAAAACAAAACAAAACAAAACAAAACACTTCAAAATATTTATGTTCTCTAATGTCCAAGCAGAATTACTTCATAAAGCCCCATGGAATTTCCTTGCAAACTTGACCTTTTGTGGATGAAGATGGTATTTAGCACCTAAAAGTGAACACATGTGGTTATCAAGGAAAAATAAAAGGAGTCCTTCACACCACGTGAGAGAGAAAGGTTTATCTGCTCCTATTCATATCTGCTGTCACCATGTTTTGTGGATTCTAAAATGCTAAATGGGACACAAAGCCAAACAAGATGCAAAGAAATAGTTGTAACTGTACCCACTCAAAGTAGCTGAACATAGATTTATTGGGATTTATTTACTATTTAACAATTACAGAGATATGCTTTATCCTAATTGGAGCTTCTCTTTGGAAGAAATGGAGAAAGCAGCATCACTGAAACCCAAGTTTTCATCTTGCTGGCTCATTGGAAGGAATGTCTGCTTAGCCATCCCTTCTGTAACTGTTTGCACCTCTAAACAGCTGCTGCATGTGAAGAAATTCCTAGCTCCTACATTAGAGATCAATTATGGTCTTTAGATAAAACCTGCCAGCTTAGACTTTTTAGAGAAGGGCGACAAAGCTGGTGGAATGCCTGGAACACAAACCCTATGAGGAGAGGTTAAGGGAGCTGGGGTTGTTTAGCCTGGAGGAGAGGAGGCTCAGAGGTGATCTCACTGCTGTCTACAACTACCTGAAGGGAGGCTATAGCCAGGTGGGGGTTGGTCTCTTCTGCCAGACAAACCAGCAACAGAACAAGGGGACACAGTCTCAAGTTGTTCAATCGGGGGAGGTCTAGGATGGATGTTAGGAGGAAGTTGTTGCCAGAGAGAGTGATTTGCATTGGAATGGGCTGCATAGGGAGGTGGTGTATCTGAGCAGTGACTGTATCAGGTTCCCCTATGTTTTCTAGAGATGAGCCTTGAAAATATCCAAGATGACTTCACAACTTCTCTGTGTGACCTGATCTAGTACTGTACAAAAGCTGTTCCTAATGCCAAATGTAAACCTCCCTTGTCATAGCTTATAGCAGTTGCTTCTTGCTTTAGAATATGCCATTGTCAAGAGCTTGACAGTTACAGTTCTGGATGTCCTTTGAGTACTTAGGGTTATCCTAAGGGTTATCCTCCTCTTGTCTTCTCTTCAACAGACTGAACAAACCCAGCTGCCTCAATTTGCTCTGGCAGGTAGGCACTCACTACTTCAGTGGTTGTCTTCCACTGAATGCTTCCTGTTTTCCCTGTCTCTCGAACTGAGACACAAAACTGGACACATATTCAAATTCAGCCTCACTGGGTTTGAATTGAAGAAGATAATAATTTACCTCTATCTGCAGGCCACAATTTATTATAGGTAGCCCAACAAGTGATTTGTCTCACACTGAGTATATACTATTTTGTGTTACACCCTGATCGCTTCCAACGAGCCACGAGCCACGAAGATGATCAGAGGGCTGGAGCAGCTCTGCTATGAGGACAGGCTGAGAGAGTTGGGGCTTTTCAGCCTGGAGAAGAGAAGGCTTCGAGGAGACCTTAGAGTGGCTTTCCAGTATCTGAAGGGAGCCTACAGGAAGGCTGGGGAGGGACTGTTTACAAGGTCTAGTAATGTCAGGACGAGGGGGAATGGGTTTAAACTGGAAGAGGGGAGATTTAGACTGGCTGTTAGGAGGAAGTTCTTTACAGTGAGGGTGGTAAGACACTGGAACAGGTTGCCCAGGGAGGTTGTGGATGCTTCCTCCCTGGAGGCGTTTAAGGCCAGGCTGGATGAGGCCTTGAGCAACCTGCTCTAGTGGGAGATGTCCCTGCCTATGGCAGGGGGTTGGAGCTGGATGATCCTTGAGTTCCCTTCCAACCTAAACCCTTCTATGATTCTATGATTCTATGATAAATGGTCTGTACCAGATGCTTACCAGTATGCTGGTGAATTGGTTTATTCTGACCTAGGTTCCTAGTTCTGCACTATGTCTAAATTTGCAGTCAGTAACATCAGCAAGGTCTTTTAATATTCTTGGGTGAATTCCATCCAGTCTCATGTATTAGGTCTACATTTGTGAGCTGGAAGATCTATATACAAAATCTGAGGATGAATGTAAACACAAAGTACAGATTTCAGAGTTGCAGGAATATGACTGCTTGTCTCATCAATAGGCAATAGGCTTTTTCTATATCCTTGTCTTCTCATCTTCCTCCTGTGAGCTACCATCTTCAGTTTCATGCTTTGATCCTCATCTGGCACTCATGAATAAAACAAGTCCAGGCAATACTAGTTTCATATATGAATCACAAGGCAAGTTTCATTCCTCATGGGTAATGCAAATCCAAAAACTGATTGAATCATGTATTTCTTGCTGTGTGGGTTTTGGGGGTTTTTTTTGGTGTTGTATTTTTTTTCTTGTTTGTTTTGGCCTTTTTTCTCCTTTCTTTCCACTCAAAGCAGGAGGGCTATGGACTTTCCTTGTTTAAAATTCAAAGACACATCTCCCTCATTTGAATACTTTTGACTAGTAAAGAATTCCAAAGCATAGAAAAAACAGAGACAGACCACTCTGGAAATGCTATCAGATTTATGTAATTTTTTTTTAATCATTATGTGATAATTGAATCTGTAGAATATTGTCACTTCAGAAGAAGAAAATAAGTAAGCACATTTTTTTTTCATGAATAGGGAGAAGATTGATTAAATCCTCCAAGATACACATTTTTGTTTTCATTTTTATGTTTTAATCTCACAGCTATGACCAGAGGTAAATACTTGACATGCAAGAATAAAGACTCATTTTGGCTTCACTTAAAAAACCACTGACAAAGATGTAGTAGCAATTGCTACCAAAACTGTTCCCAATTCCTGCACTCTCCCATTCACTTATCACTTAGCAATTATGGTCAATATTGAATTCTAAAGATGGTAGTGAATTTTCACTGTGTAATAAGAAAAGTTAGAGTTTTAAGTGGAAAAAAAAAAAGTATTAGAAATAATTACTTTAAAAATCTATGAAAATGAAAAGCAAATATTGCTAAGTTGGGTGTTTAGAACCACTTCCTGTTAATTCCAGTCACGTCATCAGTATCCAATACAATATTCCCCCCCCCTTCTCCCCAAGTAAAATTTACCTGACTATCTCAGATGGCACCTGGAGTACTGTGTGCAGTTCTGGAGCCCCCAACACAAGAAGGACATGGAACTGCTGGAGCGGGTCCAGAGGAGAGCTACGAAGATGATCAGAGGGCTGGAGCAGCTCTGCTATGAGGACAGGCTGAGAGAGTTGGGGCTCTGAGGGTGGTAAGACACTGGCACAGGTTGCCCAGGAAGGTTCTGGATGCTTCCTCCCTGGAGGCGTTTAAGGCCAGGCTGGATGAGGCCTTGTGCAGCCTGCTCTAGTGGGAGATGTCCCTGCCTATGGCAGGGGGTTGGAGCTGGATGGTCCTTGAGGTCCCTTCCAACCTCAACCATTCTATGATTCTATAAGATAAAGCTATATATTACAGCAAAGCTAAATTTAGAAGCATATATATACAAAATATGTTTACAGGTATTTACAATTATACACAATTCTGAAATAATACAGAAATCCAGTCTTGCCCCTTGGCCCAAAAAAGGGCCAATGCCACCCTCTCCCCACATAGAAAACAACCAGCAAAAATCAAGTGTTATCTGGTTAGTCAAGGTCAGTTAGAGAGAGAAGCAAAGGAACACCTAACAGGTTCCAGTAAGCTTTAAAGTACCACAACTATACAGTTGAACCTTACAGGTGGCAGTGCAATGAATGAAGTTTGTCTGTTACTGAATAAACAGCTATGCATTCTTGATGAGTCACAGTTTATACATTTACACAGAGATGCACTGTCCTCCAAGGAGCCAGCTCCTTATCCAGTTATCACTCCATTACTCTTTCTATTTTATGTCCTTCCTTTTTCCTGTCTGTGATAATGCCTCCATCTTTTCTGTGACTTTATTTCCTTATTTAACCCCAAATAACCACCAGGAAAATGAGGTAGGGAAAAAAATAATGACAGTGCTAAGTAGATCTTTCCACTCAGTGAAGCTAGAACTACCTGAAGGAAGGCTGTAGCCAGGTGGGAGTTGCCAGACAACCAGCAACAGAACAAGGGGACACAGTCTCAAATTGTGCCAGGGGAGGTATAGGCTGGATGCTAGGAGAAAGTTCTTCCCAGAGAGAGTGATTTGCCATTGGAATGGGCTGTTCAGGGAGGTGGTGGAGTCACCGTCCCTGGAGGTGTTCAGGAAAAGACTGGATGAGGCATTTAGTGCCGTAGTCTAGTTGACTGAATATGGCTGGGTGCGAGGTTGGACTGGCTGATCTTGCAGGTCTCTTCCAACCTGGTTGATTCTATGATTCTATGATTTTTGCTTATGCTGCACTATTTTTATCCTCTAGAAGTTTGGCTTGCTGATGTTTTGTTAGCAAGACAGATACATAATTTTAATGTCAAATGTGATTAAAATTATTGTGGGTTAATGAATTGTCATAGAATACTTAGACAAATTTTGATGGAAAGATAATCTACGCTTCTCACTTACTGCCTGATAACAGTAGTGATCTAGAGGAATATGTCAGTGTTTCTACAGTTTGATGTACAACTGATTTCCCCATTTCCTCATGCCATTCCCTTAGGAAAAGCATTATGCAAAATGAGAAAAGAAAGAAACTTCTTTTTGTTGGTGTTGTTGTAGTAGTTTTTTCCCTGAAAACTCGGTCATGTGAATTGTTTGTAGCTGCTGAATATAAGAGTACACTAACCTCGAACAGACTGCTTTCTTTGACATAGAAATTCAACTCTTTGTGTTACTTATGTTCAAGAATGTATTCCAGATAAGCTACCAACATAGTTCATAGTGAATGGAGTGTTGAAAAACAGCTAAATGTACCACCAAGCAACCACTGACAAACCAACTGTTTGTTGCATATTTCCAGTATTGTGCTGTGGTGACATCGTCTTTGGACGTGGGGGTTGATCTCTTCTTCCAGGCAACCAGCAACAGAACAAGGGGACACAGTCTCAAGTTGTGCCAGGGGAGGTCTAGGCTGGATGTTAGGAGGAAGTTCTTGCCAGAGAGTGATTTGCCATTGGAATGGGCTGCCCGGGGAGGTGGTGGAGTCACCGTCCCTGGAGGTGTTCAAGAAAAGATTGGCTGAGGCACTTGGTCTAGTTGATTGGCCAGGGCTGGATGATAGTTTGGAATGGATGATCTTGGAGGTCTCTTCCAACCTGGTTGATTCTATGATTCTATGATACATTTTTGCTAATGAGAGTTGTGATAGACATTTCCAAATTGTTCTAGTTTCACTTCTTCATTTTTTCCCTGTTTCTCACATAGTCAAAACTAACAAAGAAACCATTGCTGTTTTGAGGAAAAATAGAGCACTAACAATTGTTTGAAAGGCATTCAGCACTGAATTCCTTTGAATATATGAAATTATAACTGAAGGAATATTGTAATGACTAAATATTAGACTATTATCAATGAATTCCTTTCATTTTTAAATGAAAGGCTACTATCCTTATAGCAATTCTTATTACTCTAACAGGTTAGTAAAGGATATGAAGTATTGTCACAGCCTGAAACTTGAGTAAAACAGGATGCATGAATGTAATTTTTTTTTCCTGATAGGAAAACTTCAACAATAAGGTTGAGTTCAGCTTCTGTGTTTGTCCTTTTGATTTTGATTTTAGTTTTAAATATTTGTATTAAGAGTTTGGAAATACAGAGATTAATGAGGTAGATATTTATTTCAAGAGATGTTTATTCAGGATTAGAGCAATCATCGGGTTTTCTAGATATCCAAGGCAGCTGAAGTAAATGGTAAATGAAGCTTAATACAATACATTCAAATAAAGAAAGCTTGAATTCAATTATATTATCTACAGTATTTTAAGTTAGATATACCAACTTAGAAACCTCTCGATGTGTAACGTTGTAGAACTCAAGGAACAATTTTGCTTAAGGTAGAGATGTAATAGGAGAAAAAGAATCAAGCTTTTAGCATGTATGAGAAGGAGGATAGCAAAAAATGGAAAAGATTACACCAAGCTAGGACAGATATTGATCTGTTGGAGGGTAGGAGAGCCCTGCAGAGGGACCTGGACAGGCTGGATGGGTGGGCAGAGGCCAACGGGATGAGATTGAACAAGGCCAAGTGCAGGGTTCTACACTTTGGCCACAACAACCTCAAGCGGCGCTACAGGCTGGGGACAGAGTGGCTGGAGAGCAGCCAGGCAGAAAGAGACCTGGGGGGACTGAGAGATAGTAGCTGAACATAAGGCATCAGGTGGCCAGGAATGCTAATGGCATCCTGGCCTGTACCAGGAAGAGTGTGGCAAGTAAGACAAGGGAGGTTATTCTTCCCCTGTACTCAACACTGCTCAGGCCACACCTTGAGTCCTGTGTCCAGTTCTGGGCTCCTGAATTCAAGAGAGATGTTGAGATGCTGGAACTTGTCCAGAGAAGGGTGACAAAGCTGGTGAGAGGCCTGGAACACAGCCCTGTGAGGAGAGGCTGAGGGAGCTGGGAGTGTTTAGCCTGGAGAAGAGGATGCTCAGGGGTGACCTCATTGCTGTCTACAACTACTTAAAGGGAGGCTGTAGCCAGGTGGGGGTTGGTCTCTTCTGCAAGGCAATCAGCAACAGAACAAGTGGACACAGTCTCAAGTTGTGCCAGGGGAGGTCTAGGCTGGATGTTAGGAGGAGGTTGTTGGCAGAGAGAGTGACTGGCATTGGAATGGGCTGCCCAGGGAGGTGGTAGAGTTGCCGTCTCTAGATAGCAAAATGCTTTAAATACTTCTTCTGGGATACTGTGTGGTACTGATGAGTCATGTATCTTAAACAATATAAAAAAGAGTTTTAACAAGAGGAAATGCAATCTCAGAGGGTGTGAAAAGATTCTGTTGAAGGAAACAAAATACTGCAAAAGAAAATGAGTAAATAGAGAACATTAAAGCAGTTTTATCTAGTTTTTGTTATAAATCCACATGGGAAATTCTACCTGAACACAAGAAAAAAAGATGACAACAAACAAACAAAATGTTGTGCAGTCCAGATATGTTTTTAGGTTGATTATTGTTTTTCATGTACATGTAAATGGATTATAGGGATCCTTAAGACAAGACATGGTTTAGATCAAATCTTGAAGAGATGTTTGGCCAAATAATGACACTGACAATACATTTAACTCCCTGTGACACATCATAACCCATTGTTTTGAAATTAGTATTTCCATTTTCAGGTTGAAGTACTGCCTGTATTTTAGATTGGACATTAGTGGATCTGACTGCTCTAAGTTTCTTATATCTTCCTCTCTCAGACAGGATATTGAGCTGAATGGATCTTGGATCCATCCCAAGGTATCAGTTGTCGCTGTGCTCAGTGCACACATGTTTATAGTAAAGCTCTATTAATACTGCACTAAATGCAGCAAGGCACAATTCTTATATCAGAAAATAAAAAGGGATTAAATGGGAGTGAAGCCAAAAAAAATATTGGTGAAGTGGAATAAGTAGTAGAGGAAATAATGTATATGTATAGAATTTATCAGTGTAAGCTCAGGTAAAGAGACAGTATGGGGAATTCAACTTTGATTTAACTTGATCTGGTCTTCAGTTAAATGCCTAATAACTGAAGTAAAACACTTTCATCTTTAAATCATGTTTGTTTCCTTCTACATGCAAAAGAAGGTAACAAATCAGATAGTTTGTGGCATCTTAAATTAGCATGTTCAAACCCTTTTCCTGCTCTACGCTCATTGTTCTGCCCATGTCAGTCCCCAAAGTTAGGTTGTTCATCCTGTAGAATTTGTCACCTCTAAATAGTTATTCTGTTGATCAGTCAGATAGACCTGTGTGCAGTTGCCACGTTTCAAGAAAATACTGGCAGTTTTACAGTTCAGATTATTCCAGTGGTGGGTTTCTTTTGTTCATTCCTTTGTTTGTTGTTGGTGTTTTTTTCCCCAAGGCTAGCAGTGATTCTCACTCTGCAAAACGTTCATAAACATTTCTTATTGACCACTCTAATTGCAATGCTAATAGCTGCCATTGAATTTGATAGCCTCTCAATTTAAATTTGCAGATTTATTCTATTGGAAACCTTCTGGTCAGTATCAAAGTAAACAGTTAGGAGCTAATCTGCCTGTTTCTCAGCCATCAGTGAATGCTGAAGAGACACTATCTTCTTAACAAGAGAATGGCTTTATCCTTCATACACAGTTAAGAACTTTCAGCTGATTTGGCTGCATTTGGGGCTAAATATGTAGAGGATTCCATTAAATCATTAAATGTTAAGAGTCCATTAAATCATTAACTTTCTTTCTGGATATATTTTTTTTTAATGACATGATTACAGGGATCAATGGCCAAGAACATCTGTACCAATACCAAAACAAATCCATGCCAAAAGGTGATGGATAGAATCTCGTTCTCTTAGCAGACATGATACCATGAAATGGATCCTTTCCTTTCCTTTCCTTTCCTTTCCTTTCCCTTTCCCTTTCCCTTTCCCTTTCCCTTTCCCTTTCCCTTTCCCTTTCCCTTTCCCTTTCCCTTTCCCTTTCCCTTTCCCTTTCCCTTTCCCTTTCCCTTTCCCTTT
>WAAF01009571.1:106074-124837 GCA_013400475.1 Tricholaema leucomelas | reverse complement strand
GCCCAGCAGGTGGGCTGAAAGCTCTTTCTGCTCTATGGCAGAGAAAATAGAAATTACAGAGGCATCAAAGCATTTACTCACAATTTCTGCTTAATCAATAATCACCCACCGGGGCTACATCACAGCCTATACCAGTGTCCAATTCTTCAGGGTCTCTGTCTGTGGACTTTGAGGCTGGAATCCTCTGACTTCAGGGGAAATGACAGTCTCTGACCTTGTGCTGCTGGCTCTTACTGGATGCTCTGTCCAGGGAATTCCAGGTGCAGAGGAAGTATGATGCCGTGCAGCCTGAGCACGGTCTAACGCTGGCTACTCAGTCTGATCACACACAGACAAGTGGGTCTGCTCCTGGCAACTTGTGGCAATGGCACACACCAGGCAATCATAAGGCAGTGGGCGTGCAGTGGGATGCATGGCTGCACGGGAGTCTGAGCTCCACAAATACACCAGCAGGCTTAAGTGAGCTCTGCAAGTGAGTATGCAGGCAAGCAATGCGGGGAGCAAGCGAGTGAGCGAGCGAGTGAGTGAGCCAGCAAAGCGAGCTGTTTACCTGTATGCCCCTATTTAGTAAATGTGGACCAAGATTAATGGCCCCTTTGGCCACCACAGTGACCAGTCAGGTTGGCAGTCAGCCAACCTTACCATAATAGCAAAAGCCACAGGCCTGGACCTTCCAAATATGGAGATCACACAGGCCTTACACTAGGCAGGCACGAGCTGGGCGTGTGGGGGCTTACACAACCACCTTACACAATCAGGGGCCCTGGGCAGGACAGACTTTATGGCACCAGGTCTGTTGTGCCTCTTAGCGCTCTGGTTAAGGGCAGAAAAACATGTCCAGGCAGGGCAAGGCACGAATAAGCCTGTTTTCGTGCCTATGGGCCCTTCACCACAGAGCCTCTTGTTCTCCTAGCTATACTTGAATTATAAGCCTGTCTCCCCCAGTCATTTCCTTTTTACAGGTTCTCTGTTTAAGTACTATTTATGTGATTAATTAATCATCTTCTTGAGGTAGAGGAGAAAAACACATTGCACTGAGATTCAGTCATACTTGTGATTTATTTGACTGTAAGGCAAAGTTTAAGAAGAGGTAGAAGAATTAGACTCTTTGTTTTTATGGTTTTGGAGGGCAGACAACGTAGACACAATAAAAAAATGGCAGAAGAAAATGTTGAAGTTCTTTGTCATATCATTATTGTGGAAATATTTATTCTAGTGTAGATTTTAAAAGTTTAAAAAGATGATTTTAAAATAATAAGTACTTTTATGTTATGACTGAATATATTGTGTTAAAAAACAGTGAACAGAACAGCAAGAGTTGATACTGAATACCTTGATATGGTCATTACAAAGCACAGTGCCTAGTGAGCTCTATGGATATGTTGCTTTGCTTTTACTTTTGTCCCAAATGACATCACATACAAGACTAACCTCAAGAATTTCTCAGAGAACTTTAAACTTCAGATGTGATGTCAGAAATACCTTGACATGGTCCTTACCAAACACAGTGCCTGGTGAGCGCCATGGATGTTGCCTTGGCTTTACTTTGGTCCCAAATGACATCACATACAAGACTAACCTCAAGAATTCCTCCAAGAACTTTAAACTTCAGATGTAATGTCAGAAATACCTTGACATGGTCATTACAAAATGTGGTGCCTAGTGAGCTCTATGGATGTTGTCTTACAGAGACTTTTATCAATGTACTTAATAAAATAAGCAGCACCAGAATGCTGCTACCATCAAATGGTGAGTTAGGCACCCTCTCAATTTCAGTCAAATCTCTAACGTTAGTTTTGGAGAGGTAAATAACTTTGTAACTTTATGTTCTTACACAGAACCCATTCTTGTTTCATCCAGAATCTTATTATTGAGATTGTGGAAGTTATCTGCTAGGAAGAAGTTAAATAGCTGAGCCTTTTGCTTTATAAATGGTGCACAAAATTCCAGTGTGCCAGACATCTATAACCAAAGACTCATTAAGCCAAGCTAATTAAATAAAAACAGTAAGCCAAATAATTAAGATGAAAGTCATGGCCTGCAATGACCTCAAGTCCTGTCTATGACACAGAATTAATCTTTAATCATGCCTAATGGCTGCTTGCATATTTAATGCCTGCTACAGTTACTATCTTCCCCTAAGGGAATCCTCAGTTTCTTTCTTCTTACAGTAGCTCCTTTGGGAATATGAGTTAATTGCTCTTGCAGAGAGACAAAAGTAGTTAAAATTTTCAGAGCTTTTTCTTTTCTCTCTCTCTCTCTCTTTTTTTCTTTTCTTTTTCTTTTTTTTTTGGTGTGTGTGGTTTTGTTTGTTTGGTTTGGTTTTATCTTTATTTTTCACTGGTTTATTTTAATGACCGTTAGAAGTGTGCATACAAACTTCTACTTTTGTCCCAAATGACAGCACATATAAGACTAACCTCAAGAATTCCTCAGAGAACTGTAACCTTTAGTTGTAATGTCAGAAATACCTAATATGTAATTTATTCACTGCGTTGTTCAGACAACATAAGTTGCATTTACTTTGGGTGAATGAAAGGGACAGTTTGCTACACAGTTCAGGTCAAATTTAATTTCTTGCTGAAATGGATAGATTGGCAAAATGGGCACAGAAATGGATAGATTGACAAAATGGGCACAGCCATATCCAATGTGCTATGCTAATTACCATTAGAATTTATGTACTCCATTAAAATGCATTTTGTTCAACAGGTTCTTTCAGCTCACTGATTTGCATTGTTCTGTAAAAGTAACATGTCCTTAGGATTTATTATCCATCCATTATTTAGTATCCATCAATCTTTGTGTCATCTGTAAACTTCACTAGTGAAAAAGTTACATTTTCTGATAAACTACTATTAAAAAGTGGAATCATAGAATCAATCAGGTTGGAAGAGACCTCCAAGATCATCCAGTCCAACCTATCACCCAGCCCTATCCAGTCAACCAGACCATGGCACTAAGTGCCTCAGACAGGCTTTGCTTGAACACCTCCAAGGACAGAGACTCCACCACCTCCCTGGGCAGCCCATTCCAATGCAAATCACTCTCTCTTATGAAGAACTTCCCCCTAATATCCAGCCTAGACCTCCTCTGGCACAACTTGAGGCTGTGTCCCCTTGTACTGTTGCTGGTTGCCTGTGAGAAGAGACCAACCCACACCTGGCTACAGCCTCCCTTCAGGTAGTTGTAGACAGCAATGAGGTCCCTCCTGTGACTCCTCTTCTCCAGGCTGAACATCCCCAGCTCCCTCAGCCTCTCCTCACAGGGCTGTGTTCCAGACCTCTCACCAGCTTCATTGCCCTTCTCTGGACACGTTCCAGCACCTCAACATCTCACTTGAATTGAAGAGCCCAGAACTGGACACAGGACTCAAGGTGTGGAATTGTATTGGATTGACAAACTCTGTCAGCAGGAACAGAGAGAGGCTTGAGTTAGTAGGACAGCACTGCCAACAATGGAAGCAATGGAGGAGAAGAAGTCTTCCGCTTCCTTTTATATTTCAAGTAAGATACTGTGTTTTGTTCACAGTGAGAGGAATTGTTTGGATACATATTCCTTTGTCGTTCTTCTCACGTTTTGGGGCACTTAAGGGCATCCCATTGTGTCAAATGGAAGCTGAAAGCAAGCTGCTGGGTGGTTGTAGTGTGGAGTAGTGACAATGGCTGTGTTTTGAAGCAGTGCATCAATACTGGTGAGCTTGTGGGAATGAGAAAGTGATGAAGATGAAGCAATGTCAAGAAGGTCAGTGTGTGAATTTACAGTTCTGAATGACTCTGTCTGCAAGGTCAGATTGTGGTATGCTTTAACCATTCTGTATAATGATCTAGGAGAGGTTTGGGGTTTTTTTGTTTTGTTTTTCTTTCATTTTTAACCAGAAAGTTTTATCTATCACTTGCTCACTGTAAATCACTCAGTTTCCAGTACGTTGTGAAACCTGTAAGGGTTCTGAAGGCTGATAGGCTTTCTTATTTTAGTTTTTTTTTAAAGCTATTAAAGCTTCTTTAAACTACTGGCCTTATTTGATAAGAAGTCCTGCTATCACATGTTTTTGCTTTTTCTAAATCAAATAGAACAAGCAGAGATGAGCTGTACTTAAGGACTGAAAGAAGGAACAGTGATCTGAAATGTCTGCTATGCACGTATCAGCATCTTCAGGGCACAATAAAGGGCTAGCAGTAGTGGAACCTTAAAATGTATGCTAGTTTATATAACCATTTACCTCTGTCTTTTCATATTGTTTCTCTTTGAATGTAGATAGGGAAGTAAGCACAGAAAAGGGAGGTAAATTAATGAAAAGCATGAGCAGAAAGAACATTTGCATTGTCTGCTTATGTGTCATTAGGATGGAAAGCTTTGTTTAAGTGCACCTTTGTCTCTTACCTAGACAAGTAGGATAAGTCTAATGAGTGTGAAGAGCCATTGCTTGTATCTGTATGAACTCTATCTGTGCCTTTTGTCAGAGAGAAAAATAATGATAAAAAGGAAAGAAGATTAGCCTTTGACAGTGACAATTCTCTGTAAAGGACTTCACAGTCATTGATGGGGTTTAATGTAAAACTGTTGTGGATAACATTTACCTTTACGATGAAACTGTGTAAAGAAACAAAAGCATAGGCTTAGTGGGTTTTAGCTGTAGTTGGACATAATATGCTACAGAAATCCCAGCAGAGCCAGCTGTTGGAAGACTTCATTGTTATTCAGTTTGTTAACATGCCAATGATCAAAGATATCCAGGCTAAACCACTCATTTATTCTAATTAAAATAACAATTGCAACCTGTTACAGGTTTTATCTTTATAGTGTGCATATCTAGCAAAAGAGTAACTGATAACCTTAAAATATGACAGAGAAAGGCATAGCCCATTCTGTCTCCAGGGGCACTGTGATCTGATGTAGAAGGACCAGAGTCTTTAAGAGTAATCTGGTTTTGCCCTGTGTAATGAATGCATCGGTCATTTACTGAGAGGTGGACTCCTGGCAGTCAACCAAGGTTTATTTTGTATTACAGTTGAAAATAGGACGATAAGAAATGACACTAAGCAGGCTAATATGGACCTACTTTACGTTTTCTTTTGTTTCAGAAAAAGCATGCAAAAAGTAGGCTTTTTCATGAGAGCACAATTGATTTATTCAAACCAGAGACAACTTTGTGGTGTATCGATTTTTGGTACATTTTATTTGCTGTGTGTCATGTCCTGCAAATTATTTGTCTTTCATTTAAATTACCTGACCTTTCAGAATTGCAAAATAATTGTCTTCCTTGCAGTGAGAGAGTGATAGGCTGGTACTGAAATGATCAGCTTGCTCAGCATTTTGAACATCATCAAAATATTCAACCAACTGCTTAAAAAGTAAAGGACTGATGAGTGTGCATATTCATTTCCATTTTATACTAGCTCTTACACTACTCTCATCTCAACCAACCTCAAGAGCTGTAATTAGGTTTGAAAATGATAAGTGATACAGCCTGCCTTCTGTAGGAACCTAATTTGAGTTGTATGATTAAAGTTATGTGCTGTTAAGTGTCCTGGTCTTAAATCTTTACTTTTGAATAGGCAAGACTACTGATAGATGTGCTATGTCCAAATGACAGTTTACTGGGCAGAGCAAAGAACAAGTTAAGGTGAGGATTCCTCTAGTGAGGAAGTAGCAAGTGAAATTGCTACCCCTCTTGTGGAAGTTTTCTACTTTTCTCACTTCTACTCGGCAGGAAGTGTCCAGCAGATCAAGTATTCTCTGTGAGTCAATGTGATTTTTCTGATTCTCTCCATCTTGGAGAGGAAACAGCACTAATGTAGTGTTCATGATCAGTTAAGAGTCCCAGTTCACACCTGAGACCACATCTCACATGTGTGGGTGCATTGCATTGCTTAGGAAGTGCAGATGGGCATGGGGCTTAGCTGGGAAAGTGAACTTTAAACTGCTACCTCCAATCTGCGAAGTGAAGCACGACTAGTCGTGGACTCAGGCTCAGAATTTGGCTGTGAAGTAGCAATTACAAGGTGAGATAGCTACAAGCAGATTTCCAACTGCTGCTGCCTGTAACCTGCCATTCTGTCTATTTGATGTATTGGAACTCAGAGAGGCTTTCTTTTAAGCCCAGGAAACCAGAGAGTATCAAGAGATTAAATATATACTCCACAATTAAAGATTTAAAAGTATGCTAAGTTGGTGAATTAGGGGGCAGACTTGAAACAAATACTAAAGCATAGTCTATTTCCTATCCTTGGCTGCATCTGAGAACAAGCCATGTTGAGGTACTGGAACATGTCCAGAGAAGGGCAACGAAGCTGGTGAGAGGCCTGGAACACAGCCCTGTGAGGAGAGGCTGAGGGAGCTGGGGGTGTTTAGCCTGGAGAAGAGGAAGCTCAGGGGTGACCTCATTGCTGTCTGCAGCTGCTTAAAGAGAGGTTGTAGCCAGGTGGGGGTTGGTCTCTTCTGCCAGGCAACCAGCAAGAGAACAAGGGGACACAGTCTCCAGTTGTGCCAGGGGAGGTCTAGGCTGGATGATAGTAAGTTGTTGCCAGAGAGAGTGATTGGCATTGGAATGGGCTGCTCAGGGAGGTGGTGGAGTCTCCATCCCTGGAGATGTTCAAGAAAAGACTGGATGGGGCACTTACTGCCATGGTCCAGTTGATTGGCCAGGGCTGGGTGCTAGGTTGGATTGGATGAGCTTGGAGGTCTCTTCTAATCAGGTTGATTCTATGATTCTGTGAATTGCTGTATCTGTCTAAATTGCAAGTGTCACAGTGACTTAATTTGAAACCTGAGTTGTTTATTTGCCCTTTGATAATGGAATTTAAAAAAAAAATAAAACCCAACAAATTATTTTTATTCAGGAAGAGAGTGGTCAACACATTACTGTTCTGCTGAGATCCTCAGGGCTATGAGGATGATTCGAGACTGGAGGGCATGTCTTATGAGGAGAGGCTGAGAGACTTGGGGCTTTTTAGTCTGAAAAAGAGAAGACTTAGAGGGCATTTGATAAATATTTATAAATATCTGAGGGCTGGCCAGGAGTGGAGGGCAGGCTCTGCTCACTTGCTCCCTGGGATAGGACAAGGAGCAATGGGTGTAAGTTGCAGCACAAGAGGTTCTGCCTCAACAAAGGGGGAACTTCTTTACTGTACGGGTCACAGAGCACTGCAAGAGGCTATCCAGAGAGATTGTGGAGTCTCCTTCTGTGGAGACTTTCAAGGCCTGTCTGGATGTGTTCCTCTGTGATCTGTGTTTGTTTCCTGCTCCCCACACTTTGGAAATTAGACTCATATGGCTCTGGAAATTTGAGTGAAGCTTATAATTACAGCTTAGCACAATATACAAGCAGATATTTACAGTATATACAGCTATAGACAGGAATAGACAAGGTAATACTAAAAACCACAACACCCCTTCCAGAAACCTGAGTCCCCAGGAGGGGGTCCCAACCACCCTTCCACTTTCTCCCACCCCTCAGCCTTACCCCAGACATTGCCTTGTGCCCCAAGGAAGAATGGAGGGTCGGCCAGGGGGGTTAGGAAGCAAAATGGGTTAATCAGAGAGACAGCAGCTGAGGTTAGAGAGATAAATGCCCAGAGGCAGTGTCCCAAGTGCAAATACCTTATCTATGTTTATACTCTTGTTCTTAATACATCTCAGCAAGCCTATGAGTGAAGTAGACATCACCATTGTTTCTCTTTCACAGCCTGTGATCTAATCCTTCTCACCAAAACATTCTAGCTAACTTCAAACTAGCACAGTGTTAGATAACCTTCTCCTGCTTTGGCAGGGGGGTTGGACTTGATGGTCCCCTTGGGTCCCTTCCAACCCCTAACATTCTGTGATCCTGTGATTCTGTGATCCTGTGATTATGTCTTTCCTCACAATTAATTGTCTAAATACATTTTCATATGTATAAGATCGAGGCCAAAAGCAACTGGTTGATGTTCTTGAATTAATAATGTTTGTAGGAAAAAGGTGTGTCTAACATTCTTAGCAATGTAGACTTCCCATCTACTTATGAAACGCCAGTCATTCTTGTCATACATCCATTCCCTGCCTCCCTGAAAGCACTGCTTCTCACTGTCAGAAGCAAATCAGCCTTACTATTTCCTCAGTTTTCCATCTTATTTGCCTTTCTGCTTTCCCTTCTTCACAACTCAAACTTTCCATCCCATCAGTTAGGCCAACAGCAGAGTCAGATGTTGATGGAAATAAACAGAGAGAATGAAAACTAGCAGTGAGCAGGAGCTCAGTGGCAGGGCACAGAGAGATAAGTAGCTAGAAATAGAGTAGCAATCTCAAGATTGTAATGAGAAATAAAGTGGTTATAAGTGATGAAATGGTAATTGGGAGATGCTTATGGCTTTACAGCTCCCCATGTTGGTGTTCAGCTCTCTGCTTGGAATGTCTTTTGCTAGAGCATCTTGGAACTGTTCAGCCTGAGGTCTTTCCTTAGCAGTTTTTCTATGTTATTTTGCACTTTTATTCTTAAAACATAAAATTAGCCACCCATCTGTCAAGGACAAAGGAATGCAGCAGTCACAGAAGTTTTTCAGTGGTGCTCTGTGATAGAACAAGAGAAAATGGACACAAAGTGGAACACAAGAACTTCCATCTCAACATGATGAAAAACGTTACTGTGAGGGTACCAGCACACTGGAACAGGCTGCCCAGATTGGCTGTGGAGGCTCCTTCTCTGAAGACTTCCAAGACCTTCCTAGACATGTTCCTGGGTGGCCTACCCTAGATGATCCTGCTTTGGTAGGGAAGATGGACCTGAGAGTCCTGGTGGATAACAAGTTATCCATGGGACAGTAATGTGCCCTTGTGGCCAAGAAGGCCAATGGCATCTTGGGGTGTGTCCAGCAGATCAAGGGAGGTTCTTCCATTTTACTCTGCCCTGATGAGAACTCATCATGAATACTGTGTTCAGTTTTGGGCTCCCCAGTTTAAGAGAGACAGGGATCTGCTGGAGACAGTCCAGCAGAGAGCTACAAGGATGATTAGGGGACTGGAGGACATGGCTTATGAGGAGAGGCTGAGGGACCTGGGACTTTTTAGTCTGGAGAAGGGAAGACTGAGATCTAATAGTGTTTATGAACATCCAAGGGCTGGTCAGGAGGTGGGGGACAGGCTTTGCTCGCTTGCTCCCTGTAATAGAACAAGGAGCAATGGGTGTAAGTTGCAGCAAAAGAGGTTCCACCTCAACACAAAGGAGAAATTCTTTACTGTAAGGGTCCCAGAGCACTGGAACAGGCTCCCCAGATTGGTTGCAGAGTCTCCTTCTCTGGAGACTTTCAAAGCCTGTCTGGATGTGTTCCTCTGTGATCTGTGCTAGATTGTGTGGTCCTGCTCTGGCAGGGGTGTTGGACTTGATGATCTCCTTGGATTCCTTCCAACCTCTAATATCCTGTGACCCTGTGATCCTGGCCAGCCTTCAGATACTTATAAACATTTATCAAATCCCCTCTAAGTCTTCTTTTCTCCAGACTAAAGAGCCCCAGGTCCCTCAGCCTCTCATAAGTAAATGGGAAGTTCAAGAGATTCCACTCAAAAGTGCAGCCCTGGTCAAAACTAAAATGCTAGTGTAGATGTTCCCTACTTAAAATACCTAATTAGACTATGTGAAATGATATTTAATAGTTTAAACCTTGACTCATATTGAAAACCACTTAACTTAATAAATAGTCCTATTAAAATCAATAATGAGACTGCTTCACGGTGAAGTACTACATTAAAATCTATCTTAAAGTAGTAATAACAGTGTTCAGGATCCATAATTGATGGACTCATTTGCAGACCAGAATTAATATATGGGCTTTTGTCATACTGAAAAAGAGAAATTTAAGCTGTTTCACTGTGTGCTCTGTGGTTATTATTCACAGATTTTTCTGGACTGTAATTGTTTACATACCCATGATTAATACAAACTTCAGTGACAATCAGTCATCTCAGTATTAAACATTCATGGAGGTGGCTGGTTACTGACAGCAGTTAATGTAGTAGTGATTAAAGAGCATTTTTATGGTATGTTCTCCAAAGCAGAATCTTTAGGACATTTAAGCTTAAAGGCAATGGCCAATAGCATATAAAAGATTTGCCTTACAACAAGATTTCTAAAGTCACTAGTCAATGCCAGGCAAGGTTGACAAGAAGAATAATACATAATTCCTTTTTTTTTTTAAAGTAACCCCAAAACTCAGGTGTTTAATTATTGATCTAAGTAATATTTTCCTTTTAAACTCCTTCAGGGGCTAAGAGCCATTAGTTAAAGCATCTGACAGAAGCTCTTCCTAAAGGATTAATGAAATGAACTCTTCAGCAGTTTGCAAACCGGGATTTTTACACAAGTAGATTAAAAAAGGAGAGACATGTAAAGCATACTGATTTGCTTACACAGAATAATAATTACACTAAGGTTTCTTCCATTCCTCCTTTCCCTGTATACCACTTCCAAGTGATGAGTGGAACATTAGTCTAATCCAAATGGTAATTAATGTTGCGTGCGAAAACAAAATCATTTTCAGTCTAAGTCTGCTACCTCTATTCATACTTTATTACTTTACCACCCATTATGTCTGTTTATATAAATAAGATTGAGTAATAAGAAACCACTCATTTTAAGGAATGGTATCATAATTATGGACCTGATTGCCACAGTCTTTCTCTGCTTGTAACTCTTTAGATGTTTGTAAATTCTATGTGCATAAATATTTCACAGTGTTCAGTATCTCCTGGCCTGGATCAGGAACAGTGTGGCCAGTAGGACAAGGGAGGTTATTCTGCCCCTGTACTCAGCACTGCTCAGGCCACACCTTGAGTCCTGTGTCCAATTCTGGGCTCTTCAATTCAAGAGAGATGTTGAGGTGCTGGAACGTGTGCAGAGAAGGGTGACAAAGCTGGTGAGGGGCCTGGAACACAAACCCTATGAGGAGAGGCTGAGGGAGTTGGGGTTGTTTAGCCTGGAGAAGAGGAGGCTCAGGGGTGACCTCATGGCTGTCTGCAGCTCCTTCAAGGGAGGTTGTAGTCAGATGGGTGTTGGTCTCTTCTGCCAGGCAACCAGCAACAGAACAAGGGGACACAGTCTCAAGTTATGCCGACGGAGGTCTAGGCTGGATGTTAGGGGGAAGTTCTTCATAAGAGAGAGTGATTGGCATTGGAATGGGCTGCCCAGGGAGGTGCTGGAGTCACCGTCCCTGGAGGAGTTCAAGAAAAAAAACTGGCTGAGGCACTTAGTGCCATGGTCTAGTTGATTGGCCAGGGCTGGGTGCTAGGTTGGCCTGGCTGATCTTGGAGGTCTCTTCTAACCTGATTGATTCTATGCTTCTGTGAAGCATGTGTAAATTATGCAAGTTCCTTTATGGCCATCCTAGAAATCTGTACCTTTCCCCTCATTTTGTAAACTCAGCACAGAAGTTGAAAAGAGCTGGGTACCTTCAGCACTGTCTGTATTTCTAGAAGTCGAACACCTTTAAAAATTGAGTCCAAAGTAACTTTGCCAAGATATTACTGGAAGAGAAAGAACTTTAACACAGATCTTAAGCTTATAACCCAGCCCTTGGATCACTTCTTGACAGTAGTTTTTTTCAGCCTTTCTGCGGTCGCAATTCTTATAAATGTCAGTAGGAGCCAAATGACTGATATTGGAGTTATGAGCCAAGAGGGGAGAAAAGCCTGCTTAGATAAATTTCATTTTGCACTCTTGCAAGCCTTTTTTTCAATAATCCACTTTATGGTCCTCTACACCCTGTTGAATTGTGGGATAAAAAAGCACAGCTGACATAATTCACCGCTGAGCACCTAAAGGCAGAGTCTTATTTTGAGAGCGGAGAAGTAGGAAGACAAAATTAAATTGGCTTATTTTATGCCTCAGGAACCATGATGCTGGCTTATGCCATTTTACCTAACCTGATATTTTCAGTGTTTTGTGTGGAATCAAAAAGCATACATCACCTGTTGTAAAATTAAATAGATGTTTTGATACGGGTGTACACCAGAAGTGAAATCATTGCCCTGTTCAATCTGATGGAACTTCTTTTGCAATCGACTTCAGCGGGACTAGGACTTCACCCCAGGAGTGTACTTTCAGGCTAGCTAACATCTTTTTTAATGTACCCCCTACCCAGCCTATTAAATATTCTTGTCATTACAGAATACAGAAGAGCCCATTTTCCAATTTGTCACGCTCAGACGAGCACAGTTTCAAGAGTTCCCCTCAACCCCTGTTGTTTCCTACTTACTAGTTAGAGCATGAAAAAGGCAGTGGGTCAGAGGTGGCTTTCTCAGTCATCATGTATACCTTAGAGAACCTCACAGGGTATGAAGGCTTCCTAACTGGCATCCTGGATTTAGTTAGAGACTTCTGACATACCTGGTCCATCTTTTTATTTGAGGATTTTTATTATAGGCATGGTTTAGTGGGGGGGGGGGGGGGGGAAGAATTACTTGAAACAGCTGGCCTATGAAAGTCACAGGGAGAGAAGGCACCATGGGAAAGAACAGGAAAGAATCATTTCTGTGTGTCTCCTATGCAGCCACAAAAGAAAGAAAAATGATGCTGGGTGTTAATGACTGTATCTTTTGTCACTCCTTAGGAAAAAGCCATTTTTAAATTTGTGGTGCATTTCAGTAACTCTGAAAACAGATCACCTTGGTACAGCCGTAGAAGTCTGCGAGTGCTGACGTGTGTGCTGCCACATCCGCAACAGTGCTGTGGCTGTTGCTGCTCCACAGTGCTGCCTACAGTTAAACGCAGTGCAGAGGTGAAGGGAAGACACATGACACCAGCTATTTTCCCCCAGAGATGTTTACTAAGCGATAGAAGAGGGCTGGACCTTATCACAATTAAATTTGAGAGCGTAAAATATGACAACTGAAATAACACTTGAGCTGTTCCTTGTGAAGGATCTAAAGTGCTGAGAGGTCAATGTGACTACCTGATGCATTTAGTTAATGCATATTTGCATATCTTCTGTTTGGGTATTTACATCTAAGAAATGTTTCCACTTCTTTAAATAGAATGGAAACTAAAATCTGAACAATAAATTTGGCATGACAAAATTTACTTCATCGTGACTGAGAAAATGCACAGTCCTCTCTTCTTAAAACATTTTTATCTGTGCTAGTTTGAGCCTAGCTAGAATGTTTTGGTGAGAAGAACTAGATCATAGGCTGTGAAATTAAAACAATGGTGAGGTCTACTTCCCTCATAGTCTCGCTGAGATGTATTAGAATAAAAAGCAAAACATAGATAAAGTCATTTGGCTCTTCGCTTTGCTCTGGTCTCTTCACCTGCTGGGGAGCTGAGGCTGCTGGCTGGACTCGATCTTACTCTCTAACCTCACCCTCCATTTGCTTTGNGGGGGGGGGGGGGGAGGGACGGGGGGGAGGGGGGGGGGGGGGGGGGGGAAGGGGACACCCAAACTGCCACATTATCATACAAAATACATCAGTTAAGAAAACTAATAATAGCTCAGTCTCAAGAAGACATAACTATTTGCTTCATTTTTATGGACACATTCAGAAAACCAATCCCATATGATCAAATCCCCAGAATCAGATTAAGTTTCCTAGTTTTCCTTTCAAATATTTTAATGATTCAGCTGTGAAAAAATGTGTAGGGCGTAGTTTGGAGGAAGGTAAATAGGAAATGATTGTGGGTTTAGAAACTCTACTGTATTTTCAATTTTTGTTTGCTTGCATTTGGTTTTGCTTTCAATTTGTTTTCTGGAACACTACATGAACCATATACTTTCAGTATAGTGTTTTCCTCAAAATCACTCATGTTATACTGCTCCATATTTTCTCTGATCCAGATACGTGCAGGCCAGCACATTATTTTACTGCTTGTGTGAATTAAAAGCTCTGCTTAGGATTTATCTTCAAAAGATTCTGCAAACAAAGCCTTCTCCTAACTGTGTTCCAGTATGCAATAATTTTTTAAATGAGCCTGAAATTCATGCTTTATTTGGGAAGATTTAGAGACTTTTTATGTATAATAAAGATGGTTAATTAAAGCACCAGTATGGGCTTGGTCCAACAACAGGATAAAAAACCCCTCTGTGACCTGCATATCTAATGTTCTTGACAGTTTTCAAGCTGATATACTCAACATATTATATTGTTGCTATGGTTACTTGACATTATGCTGTCTCACACATGGTCAATATACATGTAAAGATAAAGACAGCAACATCCTCACATCAGAGGGCTTCATATAGTTTGCCTTTTGTAACTTGCTGCTTGAAAACTAAAATGTACGCACAGGATGTATGTATTTAAGAACGACTCGAATGATATTACAGCCTCACAGTGTGAGTGGCTATTAAGAAACAAAATAAAGTAAAATTAAGTTTATATTCCCCTTTTGCAACTAGGAATAAGGTTGGAGAACTGAGTTATTCAATCAAGCACCTTGTTAAAAATCTGTTATTTGTGTTCTCTTTTTGTAGAATCATAGAATGGTTTAGGTTGGAAGGGACCTCCAAGATCATCTAGTTCCAACCTCCCGCCATATGCAGGGACTGCTCCCACTAGAACAGGTCCTTCAAGGCCTCACCCAACTTGGTCTTGAACACCTCCAGGGAGGTTGTGGAGCACAAAAGCACAGAATGTGATCAAAGATCACATTCTGTGCTTCTGTGCACCACAACCTCCCTGGGCAACCTGTGCCAGTGTCTCACCACCCTCACTGTAAGGAAACCTTTGCTAACATCATTTGAATCTTCCCTCTGCCAGTTTAAACCCATTACCCCTCGTCCTGTCATTACAAGACCTTGTAAATAGTCCCTCTCCAGACTTCCTGTAGGCCCCCTTGGCCACTCCAGGGTCTCCTCAAAGCCTTCTCTTCTCCAGGCTGAAGATCCCCAACTCTCATAGCCTGTCCTCATAGGAGAGATACTCCAGACCTCTGATCATCTTTGTGGCCCTCCTCTGCACTCGCCCTAACAGTTCAGTGTCCTTCCTGTGCTGGGGACTCCAGAACGGTAGAGAGTACTCCAGGTGGGGTCTGACAAGAGTGGAGAAAAGGGGGAGAATCCCCTCCTTTGCCTTGCAAGGGAGATGTGTGGCAACACATCTCTTGATGCAGTCCAGCATCAACCCAGACCCCCAGGTCCTTTTCCTCAGGGCTGCTTTCCAACCATTCCCCACCCAGCCTATATCTATGCTTGGGATTGCACCAACCCAGGTGCAGGACCTTACACTTGGCCTTGTTGCATGTCATGAGGTTGGCCTGGCCCCACCTCTCCAGCCTGTCCAGGTCCCTCTGGATGGCATCCCTGCCCTCTAGCAAGGTGACTGAGCCACACAGCTTGGTGTCATCTGCAAATTTGCTGAGAGTGCACTCGATTTCTCTGTCCATATTGCTGATAAAGATGTTAAACAGCACTGGTTCCAGCACTGACCTCTGAGGGATGTCACTTGTCACTGGTCTCCAGGTGGACATTGTGCTGTCGATCACCACTCTCTGAGTGCAACCATCAGTCCAATTATCCAATTACCTGCTTTCCTCTTTTTTGGGATGCATTGCTCCTGGGCCTGGAGGAGGTGATCCTTGAACATTTACCAGCTTTCCTGGGCCCCCCTTCCTTCCAGAGTTTTTTTCCCATGGCACCCTGCCAAGGAGGTCCCTGAAGAGTTTGAAATCTGCTCTTCTGAAGTCCAGAGCAGTGAGTTTGCTGTGCACCTTCCTTGAGGATCTTAAACTCTACCATTTCATGGTCACTGCAGCCACTTTTCTTCCCAAATACCAGAAAGCTGGGCAAGTGAATTAAGTATGCAACCAAATGTTTGCTTGATGTTTTAAAATCTATTTTAATTCTACAGTCCTATGCAGTAGACTCTCTTACACCTAATTTTATAATACAAATTGAACATATATCTGTTTAGATTTTGCCTTGAAAAAGTGAAAATAAGAACAAAAGCACTCAGGATGCCTGAGTGCAAGCTCCTAATAAAAGTTTGAGCCTTTTTCAAGAACATCATTTTGGCAACTTCAATCCCCTTTGTTTTCATTACGAATTGTATTTCAGATAAATGTGAATGCTGAGATAGATTAAGGATGACACCTCAGTGATTCTCCATCCAAATAGTGATAGTTGGATAGTTGAACTGAGATAGCTTGTTGGCAGTGATAGCAGGTCAGACTTTGTCTGTATTGGTCTGTTTAATGTCTATGTAGATAATTTACCATGATTTAAAAGGAACAAGACTAATTTTGCTGTTGTTAAAATGAAAAAGAATTGGCTGTGTTGAATATATGAATGAGTGACTGTTTCATAGTGCTGAAATCCAGATGGAACATAGGCATAGGACAGTATTTGGAAGCTAACCTTTTGTATTTGCATTGCACTGAGAGCTAAAAAATGGAATTGCTTCTCCAGTAGGCAGCCATCCATCACCTTTTATATGTATTTTTTGTACGTGTCCCTGCCTATGGCAGGGGGTTGGAGCTGGATGATCCTTGAGGTCCTTTCCAACCTAGACCATTCTATGATTCTATGATTAGACTGGATTCTATGATTCTATGATTAGACTGGATGTTAGGAGGAAGTTCTTTACAGTGAGGGTGGTAAGGCACTGGAATGAGTTGCCCAGGGAGGTTGTGGATGCTTCCTCCCTGGAGGTGTTTAAGGTCAGGCTGGATGAGGCCTTGGGCGAGCTGCTCTAGTGGAAGGTGTCCCTGCCTATGGCAGGGGGTTGGAGCTGGATGATCCTTGAGGTCCCTTCCAACCTAGACCATTCTATGATTCTATGATTCTATATTGACATTCGCAAGAGTTAAGGTGATTGTACAGAACTGGGTGGGAAAGAGAGGGTAACTAGCCTGTTCTTTGGATATGCAAATTTCACATAGCCATAGAGTTAAAAGAACTTTGAGTAACTCACAAAGCTTATCATAGAATCAACCAGGTTGGAAGAGACCTCCAAGATCAGCCAGGCCAACCTAGCACCCAGCCCTATCCAGTCAACTAGACCATGGCACTAAGTGCCTCAGACAGGCTTTTCTTGAACACCTCCAAGGACAGCAACTCCACCACCTCCCTGGGCAGCCCATTCCAATGGCAAATCACTCTCTCTGGCAAGAACTTCCTCCTAATATCTAGCCTGTACTTCCCCCAGCGCAAAGAGGTTCACTTAGCCTTCAGTGCTACAGGAACACATTTGCAATCAGAGCTTAGAGAGATTTAGGATGCAGATCAATAACTGCAAACAATTAATGTAATATTCTTAAAAACATTGTAGTCAATTTCTGTTTATTCAGAACAGTTCATTACTACATTCCATATACTGCATTGCCATATATCTCGTTAATATGAAAACTCAAAGAATGAAAATTAAGAAGGGTGACTAGATCAGTGCTGGGCCCCATCCTCTTTAACATCTTCATAGATGATCTGGATGAGGGCATCGAGTCAGTCATCAGCAAGTTTGCAGATGACACCAAGCTGGGGGCAGATGTTGCTGGGCTGGAGGGCAGAAGGGCTCTGCAGCGGGACCTTGACCACCTGGACAGATGGGCAGAGTCCAAGGGGATGGCATTCAATGGCTCCAAGTGCCAGGGGCTGCACTTTGGCCACAACAACCCCATGCAGAGATACAGGCTGGGGTCGGAGTGGCTGGAGAGCAGCCAGACAGAGAGGGATCTGGGGGTGCTGATTGATACCCGCCTGAACATGAGCCAGCAGTGTGCCCAGGTGGCCAAGAGAGCCAATGGCATCCTGGCCTGCATCAGGAATGGTGTGGCCAGCAGGAGCAGGGAGGTCATTCTGCCCCTGTACTCTGCACTGGTTAGACCACACCTTGAGTACTGTGTTCAGTTCTGGGCCCCCCAGTTTAGAAGGGACATTGAGATGCTTGAGCGTGTCCAGAGAAGGGCAACGAGGCTGGTGAGAGGCCTCGAGCACAGCCCTACGAGGAGAGGCTGAGGGAGCTGGGATTGTTTAGCCTGGAGAAGAGGAGGCTCAGGGGAGACCTTATTGCTGTCTACAACTACCTGAGGGGTGGTTGTGGCCAGGGGGAGGTTGCTCTCTTCTCTCAGGTGGCCAGCGCCAGAACGAGAGGACACAGCCTCAGGCTGCGCCAGGGGAAGTTTAGGCTCGAGGTGAGGAGAAAGTTCTTCACTGAGAGAGTCATTGGACACTGGAATGGGCTGCCCAGGGAGGTGGTGGAGTCGCCGTCTCTGGGGCTGTTCAAGGCAGGATTGGACGTGGCACTTGGTGCCATGGTCTAGCCTTGAGCTCTGTGGTAACAGGTTGGACTTGATGATCTGTGAGGTCTCTTCCAACCTTGGTGATACTGTGATACTGTGATACTGTGATCTTGGGACACACTAAAGAAGTGGTTTTACCACCATTTTGCCGGTAAATTATGGGGAAAGAGATGCCATTTGTCATTGCCTTGTTTTCCCAAGGGTAAATTTTACTGTATTAACAAAACAGTCAAGATTTATGGAAAAAAAGATAAGTAACAATTATTATTAAAAACTTATATTTTGCAGTATCTATGTTGCAAGTTGAAGTTCCAGCTTCTCCTTAAAACAGTGATATCTTACAATTTCAACATGCAACATAGATACTGCAAAATGTAAGTTTATAATACTCATATATGGAGTACTTAAAATATGTTTATAATTTTTTTTCCTTTTCTTGTTTTTTTTTTCCTGAAAAAAACATTTAGAATATTTTAATTAATTTATTTTAATATTATTCTATGTTGCATTTTTTTGTTATATTCTATATTTTATTTTTTTAATTTATTTTTTATTGTTTTTTACTGT
>WAAF01009571.1:65997-91838 GCA_013400475.1 Tricholaema leucomelas | reverse complement strand
TTGAGGAGCCCAGAACTGGACACAGCACTCAAGGTGTGGCCTGGCCAGTGTTGAGTACAGGGGAAGAATAACCTCCCTTGTCCTGCTGGCCACACTGTTCCTGATTCAGGCCAGGATGCCATTGGCCCTCTTGGCCACCTGGGCACACTGCTGGCTCATCTTCAGCTACTATCCACCAGTACCCCCGGGTCCCTTTCTTCCTGGCTGCTCTCCAGCCACTCTGTTCCAGCCTGCAGCGCTGCTTGGGGTTGTTGTGGCCAAAGTGCAGAACCCTGCACTTGGCCTTGTTCGATCTCATCCCATTGGCCTCTGCTCACCCATCCAGCCTGTCAAGGTCCCTCTGCAGGGCTCTCCTACCCTCCAACAGATCAACACCTGCTCCTAGCTTGGTGTTATCTGCAAACTTACTAATGCTGGAGTCAATCCCCTGGTCCAGATCATCAATAAAGATACTGAACAGGCCTGGGCCCAGCACAGATCAAAGCTATGGTTAACAGCTTTTTCCAGAGTGTTGATAGTGAGTATAATCATACTAGCAATGTTTAATAAATATTTTTTTGCATGTTTTTGCTTTCATCACAGAAATGTAAGCTATGTGCTTGGCTGATATGGGGAGAAAGGAGAGTAAAAAAAATTCAGACCTCAAACTATAGTGATTATTGTGTGCCTAATCCTTTTGTCAGCTTTAAGTCAGCTTTGCTGGAGATGCTAAGTCTTCAAATCCACCCTTAACCTTTTCCAGCACGTCTTAAAATTGACAGTTTTTAGCCGTTCTTCTGAATTTGCACAGTTTCATCTGATAGTACAGAAATCATCTTGATGCTTACATTCTTGGGTTTGTAACTGAAGACTGACTAGTGTTCTGGCAGGTGATTCAGAAGTCTGATAATGAATGTGTTTATCAGAGATATTAGAAAGAATATGAAATGCATTGTGGATTTCATCATCACTGCTACACATTGGCTTACCCTAGTTCATCTGTGTTTGGTTCCCCCCTGTTCTGCCCTCTATATATTCAATTCTGATTACTATCCTTGTGTAAAATATCAGTATATCTGCAGTTGCTGGAATAGCTAATGTCTTGATTTACACTTTTTTTCAAGGTAAACATTTTTACCAGATGTTTTCAGAGTTGATTACTCATTTTCAGCATCTATTTAGAAGATTAATTTGTGCAAGACTTTTTGCATACATCGTTTTTGATTTCTTAAATACAGCTTTTTGCATTTTCTCCTCAACTGATGTCAAATTGATTTGACAGTAGTGCACTACTGTGTCCCTCAATTGTTTTCATCTGAGTAGCAGAGGTAGAATAGTCACTTTACAGCCTTCAGAGAATTCTAGCTGAAATGAGTTAACATGCAGAGGAACTACTAAAGTGTCCCTACTTTCCATCCACTCTGCTCAGTCATAAGAGCTATTAACCTTTGGTAAACCTTTCTCTTAACTATATATTTTAAAATTCCTGAAGCTTCCATGAGAATTGAACTCTGAGTTTCAGATAATGTTCATTAAATGCTTAATTTTCTGGTAATTGTCAACAACTTGGCCATAAACTTTAGAAAAAGATGAAGTTCATGTTAGCTGCATTAGCAAATAGCTATTCAGGACAGCTGTGTGTGAAA
This sequence comes from Tricholaema leucomelas, assembly GCA_013400475.1. NCBI lineage: Eukaryota > Metazoa > Chordata > Aves > Piciformes > Lybiidae > Tricholaema lacrymosa > Tricholaema leucomelas. Next base: position 90,213 of record WAAF01009571.1, on the reverse strand, counting down.
TATAAGTAATTAAACCTGTGAATGTAAAGTGCATTCATTAAAATATGATTCAGCATCAGGAGAATGGTCTTACCTTTCGAAGGGAAGTGAATGTAGGATCCAATCAAGCACCTNAGATTGAAAAGTGAGAAAAATATTAAAAGGGCTAGCAAGCTAGAGTGAAACTCAGGGTAAGAAAGCAATAGGTATAATACACAACTGAAGAACATGAGGCACCCACAATGGTGCTTCTCTTGCAGACAAATGATGCTTGTTCAAAGCATGTGAAGTGTAAGGAAAACAGTCTGATGAGTTTTGTCCATATCTCCTTTTCTCATCTCCTCAGATGAGCTTCTGCCACAGCAGCACATCTCACTCCAGAAGCATCTCACTACATTACAGCTGCAGAACAGGATATCTTTAGGAAAATAGATCCTGGTAATACAGAAAGCCACAGCAGCAGGTGACAGGCACACTGACAGCCTTGTTCAAGCACACTGCTTAGAGACTGCTTTCAGACTGGACTTGAGAAGGAAGTTCTTCACCATGAGAGTGGTGAGAGCCTGGAATGGGTTGCCCAGGGAGGCAGTTCAGGCCCCATTGCTAGAGGTGTTTAAGGCCAGGCTGGATGAGGCTGTGGACAGCCTGATCTAGGCTAGGTAGTCCCTGCCCATGGCAGAATTCTTGGAACTAGATGATCCTTGTGGTCCCTTCCAACCCTCACTGATTCTATGATTCTATGATTCTATGATCTTAGCAGTACAGGTAAATGGAACTTTGCTTCTTTTACATTAAGTGACATAATTTATTTGGTCCTTACTGCAGGTGATATTGGGATTACATTTTTAAGATTGCATATTAGTCTGTTGGGTTAAATTCTACTTCAGCCAATGCATTTAGCCAATTTATTTACAACTTTATTCTTACTTTTATTTTTGACACCTTTCTTGCACTTTTAGTCTAGGGAAATTCTGATATATTTTGAACAGCTTTGCTCATCTTACTTCCCTCTTCTTCATCTCCTTTTCTTCTCTGTCTTTTTTTTTCCTTTTCTTTCCTTCTTTGACCCTTCTCTGTAGCTGTTCTATAACAATTCCTAATCTTACACCATATGCTTTATCACATGAAATTAATACTTTTTTTACATGTTCTCCTTAATTCATTTGTTTGCTCAATCTTTCTGTCTTCTTTCTTTTAGTAGTGTTTCTGGTTCTTTTTCTTTTCCTTGTATGTCTCATTTGTGCCTTCTCTGGGAATTTGGGACTGATCTGCCTTTCAGAACTGACCATTTGTAAGCAGAGGTGATAAATGGCACTGAGGTGTGTCAAAAGAACATTGAGTAAAGAAGCCTATAACTTACTATTCTTAGTAAGTAAGGTAGTTGGATAAGTAAGTCAATAAATTTGTCAGTCTTTCAGTCTTAAGATATAAGAGAAACAGACTACATATCTGAGAGTTCTCTGTCATGGCAAGGCCAATCTTGTAAAATAGTTTATTCCTTGGATAGCAAATCACCCAAAGTAAAGAAGCATCAAAAAGTAATGAAAGCTAAAATCAAATCTCTAATATAATATGTGTTCGAAAAGGACATATTTGGTTCTAAAGGAAATTAACAACCATTGCACAACATAGTTACTTATTAAATTCTGAAGCTCTATCACAGGAAATTCAAATCCTTTTTCATTTTCCATTACTTTCCACTTATTTGACAGTAGCACAATGATTTCTCTAACATGATGATAATAATGTGAACATGAGCTTTGCAAAAACTAAAACTTACTCATGATTGTCTCATTATTTATGACTCATATTTCTTGTTTACATACCTAACCAGTGATGGATAAATAAATTGATAACATTATCTTATTATGGCAAAACTTAAGTTACCAGTAATAAATATCCCATATATTGAGCTACATGAAAATACCCTTAAATTGCTTACTTTCAGAAGAACTGTGTTAGTCTTCCAACATGCAGTGCTTTCCGAAAAAGCACTTTAAAACTGTGCAGTACAGAGACATTTGCTTCCCATTTGCATGATTTCTGTACTTGAATCTACATATGCACAAAAAATATACATGAAACCAGAGGTGCTGGCACATAATCAAGGTATCAATATTAATCAAGGTATCTATCAAGGTCTTTTTTCTTATCTTTGGTGGTGGCTGTAAACAAACCCTATGAGGAGAGGCTGAGGGAGCTGGGGTTGTTTAGCCTGGAGAAGAGGAGGCTCAGGGAGTGACCTCATTGCTGTCTACAACTACCTGAAGGGAGGTTGTAGCCAGGTGGGGGTTGGTCTCTTCTCCTAGGCAACCAGCAAGAGAACAAGGGGACACAGTCTCAAGTTGTGCTTCGGGAAATACAGGCTGGATGTTAGGAGGAAGTTCTTGCCAGAGAGAGTGATTGGCATTGGAATGGGCTGCCCAGGGAGGTGGTGGAGTCACCATCCCTGGAGGTGTTCAGGAAGAGACTGGATGAGGCATTTAGTGCCGTAGTCTAGATGACTGGATAGGGCTGGGTGCTAGGTTGGACTGGATGATCTTGGAGGTCTCTTCCAACCTGTTTTGATTCTATGATTCTAAGTCCTATATCACTTTTTTTTCCCTGCAGTCATATATCTAGAAATTGGTGAGTTTGGTATAAAATCTTCTAAGCTGGAATAGCCTGGGTCTAGAAACATTTTTGTACAGGTCTATACCTAACTGGCAACTCTTGACAGGAAAATGAATATGGATATAAAGTTTCTGTATCCCAGTCCTGCTGCCAGAATGAAAACAGTATTCCTGCTCAGAAGTCCATTGCCCAGTGTGGGTGACCAATGTATATCCCAGGTGCAACTGATTATTTGTATGATATTAAGCACATTGGCATACTAAATATATTAAATCAATTCACAGAAGTGTTTCTTCTTATATATATTTCACAAAGCTCAAGAGTGTGTTTTCAGATAGCAGCTGAATTCCACAATAGATACTGTATTTTATCTAACCACCATCACCTGGTTGACCTGCAACAGCTGTATTGTAAAACAGTTGTGGTATGTTCTGGTTGTTCAGAAACACGAAAGAAGCAGATTTCTGGTAGTTCTGCCATCTGCATGTCCAGAGAAGGGCCACGAGGATGCTCAGAGGGCTGGAGCACCTCTCCTATGAGGACAGACTGAGGGAGCTGGGGCTGCTCAGTCTGGAGAAGAGGAGGCTCTGAGGTGACCTTCTTGTGGCCTTTCAGTATCTGAAGGGGGCCTACAAAAAAGCTGGGGAGGGACTTTTCAGAATATCAGGAAGTGACAGGACTAGGGGGAATGGAGTGAACCTGGAGGTGGGTAAGTTCAGGCTGGGCGTGAGGAGGAAGTTGTTTAGCATGAGAGTGGTGAGAGCCTGGAATGGGTTGCCCAGGGAGGTGGTTGAGGCCCCATGCCTGGAGGTGTTTAAGGGCAGGCTGGATGAGGCTGTGGGCAGCCTGCTCTAGGGTAGGGTGTCCCTGGGCATGGCAGGGGAATTGGAACTGGATGATCCTTGTGGTCCCTTCCAACCCTGACTGATTCTATGATTCTATGGTCTATCCAAAAGCACTCATGTTTGCATTGATACTTTGATTGCATTGATACTCTATAAGACCTTAGCCTAATCTAGAATTTACTTTGGTGCTTGTAATATATAACTACTATTGCATGCTCGTGTGCAGGTGCACCTAACAACTGACCTTATCGTAGTGTGCTGCACTTTGGCCACAACAACCCTATGCAGAGATACAGGCTGGGGTCGGAGTGGCTGGAGAGCAGCCAGACAGAGAGGGATCTGGGGGTGCTGATTGATACCCACCTGAACATGAGCCAGCAGTGTGCCCAGGTGGCCAAGAGAGCCAGTGGCATCCTGGCCTGCATCAGGAATGGTGTGGTCAGCAGGAGCAGGGAGGTCATTCTGCCCCTGTACTCTGCACTGGTTAGACCACACCTTGAGTACTGTGTTCAGTTCTGGGCCCCCCAGTTTAGAAGGGACATTGAGATGCTTGAGCGTATCCAGAGAAGGGCGACGAGGCTGGTGAGAGGCCTCGAGCACAGCCCTACGAGGAGAGGCTGAGGGAGCTGGGATTGTTTAGCCTGGAGAAGAGGAGGCTCAGGGGTGACCTTATTGCTGTCTACAACTACCTGAGGGGTGGTTGTGGCCAGGGGGAGGTTGCTCTCTTCTCTCAGGTGGCCAGCGCCAGAACGAGAGGACACAGCCTCAGGCTGCGCCGGGGGAAGTTTAGGCTCGAGGTGAGGAGAAAGTTCTTCACTGAGAGAGTCATTGGACACTGGAATGGGCTGCCCAGGGAGGTGGTGGAGTCGCCGTCCCTGGGGCTGTTCAAGGCAAGGTTGGACGTGGCACTTGGTGCCATGGTCTGGCCTTGAGCTCTGTGGTAAAGGGTTGGACTTGATGATCTGTGAGGTCTCTTCCAACCTTGGTGATACTGTGATACTGTGGTACTGTGATACTGTGATACTGTGATACTGTGTGTGTGCTCTGTACCAGCAGTAGAGGCTGAGCTGATACAGAGGTAAAGGCGCAGAGTTACAGAGACTGCAAAATAGCTTGACTTGTACTGACCTGCTGAAAAGCCCTCAGTGATGCTTCTGCACGTTGTTCAGTATACTACTTGTTTCATACTACTCAAATGATTTGTCAGTAGTTAAAAACTGAGCTCAGTATGAAAGTGGCATGTCAGGATAGTTGTGAGTGTAATAGACCAATACATCTAATACTTCTGGTTTCAAGATGGCATTGTGTTGTTTCTAGAAATGACTAACAGGAAACTTCTGTTTATAACCTGGGACAGAAGCAGCAAAAACCATCACAGTCTATTTCTTTTCAAATTTCTTGGGAAAAGAAAAGCTGAAAAATGTGAAGGAAATGCTAAAGAAACAATTTTTTACTCCACTAATAATTTCCACAACGCACAAAGCCAAATGCTGCATTTTATCTCTGTGAGTGTAACTCAAATTCAGGCTTGTAAAGAATGTGAGGGAAAAAGATTTAAACATAGGTCTTGGTTTAATTTAGAACTGATTGCTCATTAATCTTTGGAATAGTTACCCAAGCTGTCTTCCAACTGCAGGGGAGGCAATTGGCTCCTATCATCAAACCCTGCTGTGCAGTATTCAGTTCTTCTTTGATACAATATTTAGCCTTTTGTTCAATGTTTACATACAAAAATTATTGAGAAAATATTGCTTAATGAGCTAATATAGTTGGATCAAAGGAGTTAGATATTCAGTGTCTAGAAGGGGGTAGCCACTGTGAACCCACTTGAGTTGTTAGATGTAAAGCATAATTATTTCACACTTTTGATGTGGTAAGGCAGAAACCTCTGACTCCATGGAAACTGAGCAACTGTTTGAGTTGCTGATTCAAAACCAGGGATAAGATGTACAAAATGCAGATTTAATTCTGATTTTTTTATATACCCCTCTGAACCACATAAATGTGATGTTTCTTTTCTGTGAGATAAAGAAGCGATGCTTTGTATCTGTGGCCTGAAAGACTGTGGGATTGTTAGGCTTATTTTAGATTTGGCTTGTGGCTGTATCAGCTGTCAATGTGGAAATGGTGAACTCTGATGTGTCCTTTCCACAAAGCAGGAAAAGAATTGGCAGGAGTGATTTCCAATCAGGACACACATTGTATGCTTGCTCGAGCAGGTGGGAACCTTACTTTTGGCTCATTTCAAAACGACAGATTATTTGGTGATCCATATAATGCTTTCTGTGTTCATGTAGGTTCTTTAGTTTGTGTGGCAAAGACTGAGTTCTTTGAAGGTCACAAAACATGGTGGTGATGTAACTGTGTTTACATTAGAAACCAGACCAAGAACTATCTGTGTGAGAGCAGAGCTGTTAACTGACCACCTCCACTACAACATTTTAGATTAAAAGTACCATGTAATAGTCCAAGTTTGAATAGAACAGATTAGAATCAATCAGGTTGGAAGAGACCTTCAAGATCATCCAGTCCAACCTATCACCCAGCCCTATCCAGTCAACTAGACCATGGCACTAAGTGCCTCATCCAGTCTTTTCCTGAACACCCCCAGGGACAGTGACTCCACCACNTTCCAGCACCTCAACATCTCTCTTGAATTGAGGAGCCCAGAACTGGACACAGCACTCAAGGTGTGGCCTGAGCAGTGTTGAGTACAGGGGAAGAATAACCTCCCTTGTCCTACTGGCCACACTGTTCCTGATCCAGGCCAGGATGCCATTGGCCCTCTTGGCCACCTGGGCACACTGCTGGCTCATCTTCAGCCTACTATCCACCAGTACCCCCAGGTCCCTTTCCTCCTGGCTGCTCTCCAGCCACTCTGTCCCCATCCTGTAGCGCTGCTTGGGGTTGTTGTGGCCAAAGTGCAGAACCCTGCACTTGGCCTTGTTAAATTTCATCCCATTGGCCTCTGCCCACCCATCAAGCCTGTCCAGGTCCCTCTGCATTAGCCTTTACCTTCTTGCTTGGCAGAGAAGTAAAATACAGCACCAAAATAATAGGATAATATGTTGAATGACAAAATATCCAGTTTTAGATGGGCATCTGAGATAAACTCATAGTTCTATGCACATGCAAAAATGTCAATATAAAACTGTTGTTAGTGAATTATCAATCAGAATGTTATTTATTTTTGAGAAATACATGCATTTAAATGTTAGTATTAGCATGATTAGAAAACAACATACCAGTAAATCCTAAATAAAGAGTACATATGAATTTCAGGACTGACGGCCTCAAAGTAATTTCAAGGAGCCTGAGGACAAGGACTTTTCATGTTATATTCCTTTATATATCCTGATTCTGGCAGCAAAGGACAAAGTGAATAATAGGAAACTCAGGCCAGTCAGAAACATTTTATTTAGTGTAATCCCTTGTAAGGCTAATGTAAAAGCATATATCTTATTTTAATGGGACTGCCACTGATCTGTCAAATAAAAAGAGTAAGTTCTGCAGCTTAAACATGTTAGTATTTCTGTATTGAAAAGAAACTCAAATCTGAGCTATGTCCCCTCTCTATAGCCATATCATAGAATCAAGCAGGTTGGAAGAGACCTCCAAGATCATCCAGTCCAACCTAGAACTAAGCCCTGTCCGGTCAACTAGACCATGGCACTAAGTTACCCATCCAGTCTTTTCTTGAACACCTCCAGGGACAGTGACTCCACCACCTCTCTGGGCAGCCCATTCCAATGCCAATCACTCTCTCTGAGAAGAACTTCCTCCTAACATCCAGCCTAGACCTCCCCCAGTGCAACTTGAGACTGTGTCCCCTTGTTCTATTGCTGGTTGCCTGGCAGAAGAGACCAACCCCCACCTGTCTGCAACCTCCCTTCAGGTAGTGGTAGACAGCAATGAGATCACCCCTGAGCCTCCTCTTCTCCAGGCTAAATAACCCCAGCTACAAACAGGTAGTTTCAACATATGCATGGAATTTAATTGCTATTACATTGACATAGATCTATGAATTCTGTAGAAATGTTATATAACATTGCATTACATTGCATCTGTCTGTTAATCTATCTATTATCTATCTATCTACATACCTACCTACCTATCCATCCATCAATCTACCTGTACCATTTGGAGAAATAACATATTTGGTTTCCATTGGTAATTTTTCTTTTCTGTCTGCCAATCCTGCAGACATTAAGATGTTACCTTTGAACATAATCAAGGGCCATTCTCTTTTCTTGGTTGATAAAGAGTGACAGTAAATTGTGATTTTTATAATGGTTATTTTAGTAAAAGCCAAAAGCTTCTGTTTGAAAAACTTTGTTCCCATCATGACTGGAGTTTTCTGTGGAAATATGTCATCATATTTAATCTGGTGTGGGGGGTCTCATTTTGCAGTCCCTTTAGGGTGTTGGTGCTGAAGAAAGGTGAGAAGTTTATAGGTAAGAGGGAAATCTGACTGTGTGGCCATTTGTTCAGACAGTGACTTGCAAGCTAGATGGTGAGCTGTAGAAATAGACAGTCTCTCATCTGTCTCACTGCAAATAGCCTCATATTATCTTTGAGCCTTATTATGCTCCCAACACATTTATTCTTTCAGCCTTTTTATTATGACTGTCAGAGTAAATGCATGAAGTGATGTTCACAGGTAGTGTAAATACATATGAAAACACACTAAGCCCTTATTTTACAGTACTGTAATTTTACCATCCTTGAGATGTAATGGGGTCAACAGGATAGCTATTAGATACATGACATATTCATGTGCATCTCCTGTCCTGTGAACATCTTCACTCGGTGAATTATTTCAGTCTGCAGGTGTGTCTTTATGGTCTTGGTTAAAAATGAGACCACTTGTGCAAAGATTAATTTTAAATTAAAACATTAATTATTTTTCATGGTTTCAGACATTCCCAAACCAGTTGTCTGGTGTGGTTTTGGTTGTTTGGTTGGTGTCAAGGTCCAGAGAACAGAGCTTAACAATATCTCTGTCCAGAGGAGCAAGATCTGTTCTTAGGGATTTCCGTGTTGTGAAATTAAGGTGCAAACGAGACCATAGATCACCACAAAACTATTTATTAAAGGATAAGGTTGGACAAAACAGAGGGAGAGAGAGAGAAGGGGGGGGGGGGAGAGATAAAGAGAATGACAGAGAAGAAGAGAAGAAGCAGGGAAGGAAAAGAGCTGGGATCATATTACACTCAGTTGCAGATGGGGAGGAGAGAGACAGGTGCGTGGTTCAGGGATGGTCTGTGGAGTTCGTCAGGGGTTCTTCTGGTGGAGGACAGCTCTGGCGGTGCTGCTGCTGGTGGTGCAGCTCTGGAGGTGCACCCTTGGTAGTTTGGTGGAGTTGCACCCTTTTGGCAGGCATTGCTCCTGTCTTTTATACAGTTTTTCAGATGGGTGTCCAGGTGCAGCTCCCCTGGGAATCTTCCTGTGTATCCATGCATGAGCAGGGGTCCAGGGGCAGTGTTGGGGAGGGCCTCCACCCCCTCCCTGGCTGTACTTGAATATACCCTGATTACACATAAGCTTTTTCTCTTCGGGGTAGCTGAGATAAGATGTATGCGTTCTGGGCATTCCAGCCAGGCTGAGGTCCGGGGATTTCCAAGGCATTGTCCGTTGATTTGCATCCCTGAGCTTTCGGCCAAGCCCCTAGTCTGAGTCCCGAAGGTTAACGAAGGCAATCTTTATCTTTGTTGATTAGGGGGAGACGATGCAATCTTTATCTTTGTTGATGAACAAGAGAGAGGATTTAGACTCTCTCACAGTTGGGTTTTCAAAAATCATGTATTGTTTTACTGACTGGATATAAAAAAAGGGCATCCCACACAGGATAGAAACAAAGGACCTCTGTCAAAAATCTTTCTGAAGATAGAATTAGAACAATTACCACAGCAAAGGTAGAGGATCAGAAGGCTGCAATGTGGCAAAATGACAGCAAAAAGACTTCCTGTGTTTAGGGAGACAAAGTAATAACCTTAACTTTCTAAATAGGTAGGCATGCTCTTTAGAATTTTACTGCATTGTTGCCAGTCAGAAGTGCATTTTAGAGTCTCATATTCTTGGCTATCTCATGCCCCAAGCAACCACTCTGTTGTGGCTGTTCCTCATCGTGGAACACTACAGCTTGACAAACTCATTTCATCCTTTCTAGAGTGGTTCAACTCTTATTGCTTGGCTTCTGACTACACTCATCATGTGACTGACCGAGCCAGCGATCTTTGTTCTTCCAGTGTGCTGATGCTTAGATGGAATATTTCATTGTTGATCCCACTTGAAAGGATAACTCTTAGTATTAAGTAAGTCTGTGTTGACTGGAGATCAGTGTCAAGCATCATTTCAGTGTAATGATTACAGAGAAGACTGTGTTGCCACTCTGTTGAGGTTTGGGCAGCGCTGAGTGATCTGAAATAAGAAAGCAAGAGGGATAACATTAGGACACGGAGAAGGATTTGAGATAAGGAGTGCAGCTTCGAGGAAAACAACCTTGAAGAAGTTGGCAGAGAAGCTGCAAAGTTAGCTGAGTGAGAGGACTAAGGGGGATATCAGTCAGATTTGCTCCTAGGGTATGTCCTTTTGGCTGCAATAAAGATTTGACTGATGCATCATATTGGTGTCTCAGCGACGTTCTGGTCCGTGCACTACTGGCGCCACTCTCCTTTGTGGATGGCATTTCTCTGCTGTACTCTGTTGCAATATCACAGAATCACAGAATTTCTTAGATTGGAAAAGACCTTCAAGATCATTGAGTCCAATCATTAGTTTCACACTGACAAGTCCTTGACTAAACCAAATCCCTCAGTACAACATCTAATCTCTAGGAATCGCAATGCTTGGAAAGGACCACCAGGATCAGCCAGTCCAACCTTCATCCCAGCATCATTAATCACTAGACCATAGCCTCAAGCTCCACATCCACTCTCCTTTTAAACACCTCCAGGGATGGCTACTCTACCACCTCCCTGGGTAGCCTGTTCCAGTGCCTGACTACCCACTCAGTAAAGAACTTCCTCCCAACATTCAACCTAAACCTCACTGGATGCAACTTGAGGCCATTTCCTCTTGTCCTATCTTTAGTGATTCGAAAGAAGAGACCAGCTCCAGCCTCACTACAACCTCCTTTTAGGTAGTTGTAGAGGGCAATAATGTCCCCTTTCAGCCTCCTCTTCTCCAGGCTAAACAACCTCAGTTCTCTTAGCCGCTCCTCATAGGTCATGTTTACCAGACCTCTCCCCAGCCTCGTTGCCCTTCTCTGCACCCACTCCAGCACTACAGTGTCCCTCCTATACATATTTCTACAAATAGTCAATATATCATTTATGGTATCAACATTTTAGTCTAAAGTGCAAATTTTATTCTTCCTTGGGCCAGTACCCAAATACCAATGAGTAGAAACTCATGAAACTGTAGAACCAGTCACAGTAAAGATACTTTTCAGGTATCACAAAAGACCAAGCATGCCAGTAATGCTATTATACTCTCTTAGTAGATGGGTTAAACCAAGGAACATTTCATAAAATATGAAGTCAACATAGTAAGGTAGACTGATCGTGACAAAATGGCAAATGGAATATGGCCTTTGGTATGGACTAAGTAGCACAGACAGTGTTTCTGTTTTCTCATTAATAACTTAAGCAATAAAAGTGGAACAGCAGCTGAACCAACCACTTTGGGAATTCTCAATAGTTTTAATCATAGTAGATAAAGAAGTCCCTCAGCTTTGCCTTAGGGTCCATTACTTTCCTAAGCAGTAAAAAGCCGCTAATATAAATGCCTCTGTCTCAGGTCTTCCTACTTAATTGTAACCACTAGTACCATATGTATTCTACTGTCTCCAGCTGGGTATTATTAATACAGAGGCTCTGCATGTATTATCCATTGAATTGCACTTCTTCAGGGAAATATAAATTAAATTGAATTATTACATACTTCCTTAGGTTAGTAATAAATGAGAAAGAGAAAGGAGAAGTAATCTTTTTTGATACACTAATTCTTTTTAAAACACAGGGATTCAAATCACATTAGGATGACATGTAAAGAATTCTTATAATATTAAAAAGATATTTTTTTTAGACTTGGCAAGGATCAGTTAATTTCTTTTAATACCATCCTGTTTTGCCAGCTTAGAAACACTAGCCTCAGAATAGAAGAAAAAATATGTATATAAACTATAGAATCCACTAGATAGTCCTGATTAAATAGGAAATCCTTTGTTAAACAATGGAGCACAAAAGGAACATGAAGTGTATTTCTCTGAGCACAGTATTCTAGGTTTGGATTGGTGCTGCTCTGTTGGCAGACAGAAAGCTTTCATGACAAAATATGTCTTGTAAGGTTATATGCCTGTTTTTTACAGCTGATATTCATAGAATCATAGAATGGTTTAGGTTGGAAGGGACCTCAAGGATCATCCAGCTCCAACCCCCTGCCATAGGCAGGGACACCTCCCACTAGAGCAGGCTGCTCAAGGCCTCATCCAGCCTGGCCTTAAACACCTCCAGAGAGGAANGGGGTCTGACGAGAGCAGAGTAAAGGGGGAGAATCACCTCCCTTGCCCTGCTGGCCACACTGCTCTTGATGCAGCCCACTAGAAACTGATGGGCTGCATCCATCTTTGCCTGGAACTTAAATTCTAAATGTCTGCATTTCGTTTTGAGAAGGAATAAAGGTTATCAGTTCCTAACTACATGGGGTTTGTTTCTTTTTAGTATGAAGCAATGAATATGTATTTCCAGTCTGTCTTAAAAACCAATTAATTTGCACTATGTATTTCCAGTCTGTCTTACAAATCAATTAATTTGCACCAAACTTTGGAGGTGTTACTTAGAGTAGGATTTGGCTTTGTATTGTGAGTTTTGAGGAGTATGCACTCAAACTAATTCAAATGATGATAATTCCACAATTCGTAGTATTATTCATAGGATGCTCAAAGGGCTGGAGCAGCTCTGCTATGAGGACAGACTGAAAGAGCTGGGGTTTGTCAGTCTGGAGAAGAGGAGGCTCCCAGGTGACCTTCTTGTGACCTTCCAGTATCTTAAGGGGGCCTACAAAAAAGCTGAGGACGGACTTTTTAGGCTATGAGGGAGTGACAGGACTAGGGGAAATGGACGGGGACTACCACCTCCCTGGGCAGCCCATTCCAGTGCCAATCACGCTCTCTGGCAAGAACTTCCTCCTAACATCCAGCCTAGATCTCCCCTGGCACAACTTGAGACTGTGTCCCCTTGTTCTGTTGTTGGTTGCCTAGGAGAAGAGACCAACCCCCACCTGGCTAGAACCTCCCTTCAGGTAGTTGTAGAGAGCAATGAGGTCACCCCTGAGCCTCCTCTTCTCCAGGCTGAACGACCCCAGCTTCCTCAGCCTCTCCTCACAGGGCTGTGTTCCAGGCCTCTCACCAGCTTTGTCACCTTTCTCTGGACAGGTTCCAGTATCTCAACTTTAGAAAACAACTAGCAAGGCTTATGTGTTATCTGGTCAGCCAAAGTTAGTGGAAAAGATTAGATTAGAGAGAGAAGTGAAGGAACAGCAAATATATCCAGTGCCTAAAAGCAAAGAAGAATGAACTTTTTACACATTTGCTTTTTGTACCTCTTAGCAAACCAATGACTGATATAGACTGTAAAATTGTTTTTATTTTTACAACCAATGCTCTGCTCATTCCGATTCTCTACAGATTTATCTCACTAGAGTATTCCAATAAACCTTAAACCACTACAGAAATGCAGTGAGGCATCAAGTTCAGAAGGTGAGAGCAAAAAAAATCTGCTTTTTAATAGCAGAGATTGAAAACCAGACTATTTTTTAAATTGTTTTAGGCTTGATAGACAGATCAAAGGATTTCTTTTTTTCCCAATTACAGTAAGGACTTGCAATCTAAAGTAATGCTTTGAAACTTGTTGATGGAAATAAAAGTATTTCATTCCATTAACAGAGGGCTCCTGGTTTGCTTAAGGATGTGTGGTAACAAAAGCCACTTAAGCAATTACAAACTGTTTTATCCTGGATACTGGCAGTAGGAAAAAAAAGATCTATAGCACCAAATTCTTTAAATCTACAGTTTATTAAATTAAATCCACCTATGGTTAGATGCTTTTATTTCATTATGGAGCTATGAAAGAAACTCTTTTATTGAACTTTGTGGGAGGGAAGGTAGAAACCCTGACTTCCCCATTCAAGGGCAAAGCAGAACATAATCTTTTTATTTTCAGGATCTTTTTAAGCTAAAGAGGGTCACATCATTTGTATGCTGACATCCTTTCTATTGTTTTCATTAAAGAAAGAAGAATGAGAGTCTGAGAAATCTTGAGCTGCACCTGATAAGAAATTTTTTAAAAGATGACCCCAACCTGTGAAGGATGATTTATGAAATCATGGTTTTCATTATTAGACTTTGTGCTGACTCTCTTGTTTTTGATTGATATGCCTGGAGCTTATAGGCTTCTTTTTTTTTTTTTTTTTAATGTCTAAAATGAAGAGCAAGGACACTGGAATTTTACTAGAGAACAAAGTTACATAAAAGACATCCAGGTACCAGGAACAGTTGTGGTATGTTCTGGTTGTTCAGAAACACAAAAGAAGCAGATTTCTGGTAGTTCTGCCATCTGCAAGTCCAGAGAAGGGCCACGAGGATGCTCAGAGGGCTGGAGCACCTCTCCTATGTGGACAGACTGAGGGAGCTGGGGCTGTTCAGTCTGGAGAAGAGGAGGCTCTGAGATGACCTTCTTGTGGCCTTTCAGTATCTGAAGGGGGCCTACAAAGAAGCTGGGGAGGGACTTTTCAGGATATCAGGGAGTGACAGGACTAGGGGGAATGGAGCGAAGCTGGGGATGGATAGGTTCAGGCTGGACATGAGGAGGAAGGTGTTCAGCATGAGAGTGGTGAGAGCCTGGAATGGGTTGGCCAGGGAGGTGGTTGAGGCCCCATNAGCTTGAGGCTGTGTCCTCTTGTTCTGGTGCTGGCTGCCTGAGAGAAGAGAGCAACCTCCTCCTGGCTACAACCACCCCTCAGGTAGTTGTAGACAGCAATAAGGTCTCCCCTGAGCCTCCTCTTCTCCAGGCTAAACAATCCCAGCTCCCTCAGCCTCTCCTCGTAGGGCTGTGCTCAAGGCCTCTCACCAGCCTCATTGCCCTTCTCTGGACACGTTCAAGCATCTCAATGTGTCCCTGCCAATGGCAGGGGTATTGGAACTGGATGATCCTTGTGGTCCCTCCCAACCCTGACTGATTCTGTGATTCTAAGAAAAAAGGGCTCCTGAGGAAAAGTATTCCTGCTCATATGCACACTACTTATGTAATGTATGTCAACTTTAAAACTCTAGTGATAACAATATTGAAAACAATAGAAAAAAATAACTTTTCATTCCCAAATGCAGAAGCTGCAAGAAAAAAATAGTATGGCAGTCCTGTTTATTCATGTTGGCATATGCATGGTGCTGAAAAATACAATATTGTGCATATATCTTCTATTGGGATTACAAAATTGTATAAATGCTGTACAAGGTAAATTGGCTTGACAGCAAAATATGTCCTTCATTAAGATGTAGTTGAAATTTCATAGGCCATTCATCCATTCCATTATCAATGTCCAGGTAAATGATAGTGTAATTTTCCACTCATTTTCCAAAGTGAAATTTGCAGGGCAATATTTCTTGTGGGGGGGGAAGGGCGGGGGATGTGGCATAGGTTTGACTTCTGGCAAATTCAAATGAGAGAGGATGAAACTTAAATCATTTGGAGAGGGAAGGGAACAAAATTATTAATATATTTTTTTAGTACAATTAAATTACTGTTTGAGAGTAAAATATATTTATGCAAAATGAGATAAGAATGTATTCTATAGTAATGTTTACCATAGTTGACATTATTGTCCTAGAATAATAGAATCAGGCAAGTTGGAAGAGACCTCCAAGACCATCCAGTCCAACCTAGCACCCAGCCCTGTCCAATGAACCAGACCATGGCACTAAGTGCCTCAGACAGGCTTTTTTTGAACACTTCCAGGCATGGCAACTCCACCACCTGCCTGAGCAGCCCATTCCAATGGCAAATCACTCTCTTTCTTTGGCAGTAATTCTGGTGCAAGTTTGTCATGAGTTAGGAACTTCCCTCACCACTATTTGAAATTTATCAGACCAGCTCAGATGGCTTGGAAGTAAGAGAAAGATGGATTTACAGCCAAGCTCAATTTGCAAGCACACATACACAATATATTTACAAGTGTTTACAATTATATACAAATTAGAAATTAATACAGAAATCCAAATTCCCTCTTGGACAAAGAAACTGCCCAAAAGGGGCTCAAAGCCTCTCTTTCCTTCTCCCTCTCTCTCTCTCTCCCTGTTCCCAGAAAGAAAGCAAAACAACCAGCAAAGCTTACTTGTTATGTGGTTAGTCAGGGTTAGTGGAAGGGAGAAGTGTCCCAAAGCAAAGAGGGGCAAATTATTTACATTTTGGGTTTTTATCCCTTTCAGCAAACCCAAGAATGATGTAGACTTCACCACTATTTTCTTTTTACAACCCATGCTCTAATTTCTCTCATTAGAATATGCCAATTAGCCTCAAAGCAGTAGAAAGTTAAACTACAAATGTACATAACACTCTAAAGGAAAAATGATACTGTAACTCACCTCTCAGGCTCCAAAATATATTATTAATAGTTTGTTGTCTTGTGGTACTTAGATTCATAAGTGCTGATGTAGGTGTTAGCTACTGCTAAGCATCGTAACACCGTAGCAAAAGGCTTTACACTGGAGTTTTCATCTTCGTGCACATTCAGTGAAAGAAATTCACTTTACTGTAGGACCTATTGAAAATGAACAATGAGGACAATTAAGCTGGATACAGAATGAAACTACTACTAGAGCCAGATCATGTTACCATCTATCACTTGCACTGTAGTCGCTGCCAAGGGATTTTAGATGTATGGATTTACCTGCAGTTGCTGTAGGCTAAGAATGTCTAGGCGGTTATTTTCCCCACAGATGTATTGATTCACCCATGTTCATAAAACCTCATTTCTTACTCAAATTCCTTAACCCTAAGCAAGCCCCATTGCACCATAGAATCACAGAATCAAGCAGGCTGGGAGAGACCTCCAAGATCATCCAGTCCAACCTAGCACCCAGCCCTGGCCAATCAACTAGACCATGGCACTAAGTGCCTCATCCAGGCTTTGCTTGAACACCTCCAGGGACGGCGACTCCACCACCTCCCTGGGCAGCCCATTCCAATGGCAAATCACTCTCTCAGTCAAGAACTTCCTCCTAGCATCCAGCCTAGACCTCCCCTGGCACAACTTGAGACTGTGTCCCCTTATTCCGTTGCTGATTGCCTGGGGAAGAGATCAACCTCCACCTGGCTACAACCTCCCTCCAGGTAGTTGTAGACAGCAATGAGGTCACTCCTGAGCCTCCTCTTCTGCAGGCTAAACACCCCCAGCTCCCTCAGCCTCTCCTCACAGGGCTGTGTTCCAGGCCTCTCACTCACTTCATCACCTTTCTCTGGACACATCCCAGTATCTCAACATCTCTCTTGAACTGAGGAGCCCAGAATTGGACACAGGACTCAACCTGTGGCCTGATCAGTGTTGAGTACAGGGCAGAATAACCTCTCTTGAGGGAGGTTAATCAATAAGAGTTAAGCTGCTTATACCCACCTGAGAAAGAAGGGAATGAGGGAGATGCAGAAAGATGAAAAATAGAAAAGAATTCTTCTAGTGAGAGCATTCTAATTCTTTTTTATGTATATCTTCTTCTGTAGTTCTATCTTTTTGTGTGCTTATTTCTGAATTTCTGGCATTTAGATATCAAACCAGTAACAACTCTCTTATTAAGGTGTCATGCAAGAATAGCTTCATGTTTAAGTCAAAACCTGATAAAAATCTGAGCTACTGAGGTACTGATTGTGGGGGAAAGTAGCTGTAGACATGAGTTGCACTCTACACACTTGTATACAGGGTCACTTACTGTAAATGTCAATATGATTCCAAGAACATTTGTGTATTTTTAGTATGTGCAAACTTTTATACTTTGCAACGTTCAATTTTTGTCAAATCCATCTGAGGAAATTGCTGCCTGGAATGTCACAGATAATAATTAGGCTATTGCATAAATTGCTTTGTGAGACTGTCTCTTCGGAGTATAGATTGTAAATAGTGTCCATAATTGCAATGTTAAGCACAGTATAATGTAGTTATTATGTTGTAGTTGGGTGAGTGTGGAATTGATGAACTTCAAGAAACTAAAGATAAGAGGAGAGGCTGAGGAAGCTGGGGGTGTGCAGCCTGGAGAAGAGGAGGCTCAGGGGTGACCTCATTGCTGTCTACAACTACCTGAAGGGAGGCTGTAGCCAGGTGGGGGTTGGTCTTTTCTGCCAGACAACCAGCAACAGAACAAGGGGACACAGTCTCAAGTTGTGCAATCGGATGAGGTCTAGGATGGATGTTAGGAGGAAGTTGTTGGCAGAGAGAGTGATTGGCATTGGAATGGGCTGCCCAGGGAGGTGGTGGAGTCGCCATCCCTGGAGGTGTTCAAGAAAAGTCTGGCTGAGGCACTTAGTGCCATGTTCTAGTTGATTGGCAAGGGCTGGATGGTAGGTTGGACTGGATGATCTTGGAGGTCTCTTCCAACCTGGTTGATTCTATGATTCTAAGCTAAGTTTCATTATTGTATTTTTTGCATTAGCTGCATTGATAAAATAGCTCTTTCCCAGGATTCATCCCTGGAAGATTATGGTTCATTTTTATGCTTCTGGTAAACATAATTAAACAATAATTAAATATTTCTAGCTGTGATGTTTGTCAAAAAGAAGTAGAGGTGAAACATATTTTCCGCAATAAGTAATTTGAGTTTATCCTTTCATAATTTGGTTCCAACACCTGCTCAGATAGAAGCCAAAGTTAATCTAGGACTAATTTTCCTACACAGTACTTTTCACTGGTAGGAAGAGCATGAGGCCAAGACCTTCTTTCATATAGATGAGAAGCCTAGGGAGAGAAATACTGTTATGTCATGCAAGGAAGCTAAGCGTGAATATCATAGATTTAAACACAAGCCTGTCTGGCATTTTAAAATCTAAGAAGAGCAGAACATGTATGCAGGATACAGATCAAAACCAAAGCAGATTGTGAATGTAATAGAAGTTTGAGATTCTTGTAAAAATGGGAATGTAATCTTACTGGCTTGAAATTTCACCTGCAGGTTTAATCTTCTGTAATCATAGCAAGCTGACCTAAAGCTTCCTGGATTAGGTTACAGTGCTTCTTTTATTCCTTTTGACTAAATGAGAGAAGCTGAAAATGTATATTTCAATGTCAGAAGGAATATTTCATTGTTTAAGTCATAGAATCATAGAATTGTAGAATCATAGAGTCAGTCAGGGTTGGAAGGGACCACAAGGATCACCTAGTTCCAACCCCCCGGCCATATACAGGGACACCCTAGCCTAGATCAGGCTGGCCAGAGCCTCATCCAGCCTGGCCTTAAACACCTCCAGGGATGGGGCCTCAACCACCTCCCTGGGCAACCCATTCCAGGCTCTCACCACTTTCATGCTGAACAACTTCCTCCTCACCTCCACTCTGAATCTCCCCACCTCCAGCTTTGCTCCATCCCCCCCTAGTGCTGTCACTCCCTCATAGCCTAAAAAGTCCCTCCTCAGCTCTTTTGTAGGCCCCCTTCAGATCCTGGAAGGCCACAATAAGGTCACCTGAGATCATCCTCTTCTCCAGACTGAACAGACCCAACTCTTTCAGTCTGTCCTCATAGCAGAGCTGCTCCAGCCCTCTGATCAACCCAGTGGCCCTTCTCTGGACATGCTCCAACATGTCCACATCCTTCTTGTAATGGGAGCTCCAGAACTGGATGCAGTACTCCAGGTGGGGTCTCAGCAGAGCAGAGTAGAGGAGGGGAATCACGTCCCTTGACCTGCTGGCCACACTTCTCCTGATGCAGCCCAGGATCTGGTTGGCCCTCCAGACTGCAAGTGCACACTGCTGGCTCATGTTGAGCTTCTTGTCCAGCAGCACCGCCACGTCCCTCTCCTTTAGGCTGCTCTCCAGCCAGTTGCTGCCCAGCTTGTGTTTGTGCTAGGAATTGCAAGTCAGTAGATCTAAATAAAAGGTTAGACTTTGTGTTTGAGTCAAGCTATTGGCTCAAATGTTCTTGATAGTTTTATTTTTCAGTTGAAAGTTTGGATTTTACTCTAGAGACAAAGGGGACAGTATTCACTAAAGCAAATAACTATTCATTAAAGCCAGCGGTTCTCAATTAAATCCAGTACCAGCCTGAACCCTGAATATCTGTCATATATTTTGCTGATTTTCAAAAAATATGTTTCCATTTTTCATGTCTTCCTACTGGCAATTATTATATATCCCAGCTCAACCTTTTCACCTTGTCTCTGGTAAAGAAAGGAGGAAACTCATAAAATAACCTCCAGAAAATTCTGTAACATACAACACAAAGTTAACCTTACACTGAGAGAAGGAAATGCTGTGCTGTGCTAGTTTGAAGCTAGCTGGAATATTTTGGTGAGAAGAATTAGATTATAGGCTGTGAAAAGGAAACAATGGTGATGTCTACTGCACTCAGAGGCTTGTTGAGATGGATAAAAACAAGAACATAAATATAAATAACAGAGTTGCTCTCTGGCTCTGGCTGCCTGCAGACCTGCTGTCTGTCTAACTAATCTGTCTGCTTCCTAACTCCCTGGCCAATTCTCCAAACTCACCTTGAATGTAAGGCAAAGTCTGGGATGAGATAGAGGAGTGGAAAGGAGGTGGAAGGTTGGTTGGGAGCTCCTCCTGGGGACTCAGGTTTCTGGGAGGGCTGTTGTGTTTCTGTATTACTTTTTAACTTGTCTACTTCTGTCTATAGCTGTATAGATTGTAAATACCTGCTTGTATATTGTGCTAAGCTGTAAATATAAAGCTTCATTCTTTAATTTGCATCTCAGCTCAGTCTAGTCTGGGTGATTTCATAAGAGTGGGCGGGTTAGTAACGCCCAAACCATCACATATGCTAATGAATTTTAAAGGAGAAAGCCCTTCTACATGTAGGAAGTTGAATATAATTGTATAAACATTTGCACTTTTTTTTTTGCTTTTTAATTTTTTTTCTTGATTTCACAACTCTATGGACCTCAGATTTTCTTATGAGTAGTTTGATTTCATGATGATAGCAGTGAAAAGAGAGAAGATATTAAATGTTGCCATTTTAATGTATTTTTCAGTGTCATTTGAGAGTGGGCATGAGGGGACAGTCATGAACTGTTTTTCCAGCTTCCTCTGCCTCCACTTTGTTCTGATGCTTGAACAGGGCTAGTATAAGGCTGCCTGGAACTCAGCAGCTTATCAAGGTTCTTGCCTGCTTTGCCCATGCAGGTATCTGCAGTGTCTGTCTGGCTTTAACATATTTCTATTACATTTAACATTTTATCTTTATTTATGTTATATATTTATCTACATATTCTCTTATATCCCCAGCAAAAAAGCTGGGAAGGAACTTTTTAAGCTAGCAGGTAGTGACAGGACTAGGGGGCATGGAGCAGAGCTGGAGGTGGGGAGATTCAAAGTGGACGTGAGGAGGAAATTCTTGAGCATGAGAGTAGTGAGAGCCTGGAGTGGTTTGCCCAGGGAGGCGGTTGAGACCCCATTACTGGAGGTGTTTAAGGGCAGGATGGATGAGGCTGTGGACAGTCTGATCTAGGGTAGGGAGTCCCTGCCTGTGGCAGTGGGGTTGGAACTAGATGATCCATGTGTTTTCTTCAGACTCTGACTGATTCTATGATTCTATGATTTACTCAGACCTCTTTGGTTCCAGAATGACTAAATTCTAAAGTGAATGNCTGGAACAGGTTGCCCAGGGAGGTTGTGGATGCTTCCTCCCTGGAGGCATTTAAGGCCAGGCTGGATGAGGCCTTGAGCAACCTGCTGTAGTGGGAGGTGTCCCTGCCTATGGCAGGGGGTTGGAGCTGGATGATCCTTGAGGTCCCTTCCAACCTAAACCATTCTATGATTCTATGATTCTATGAATGCAAATTGGAAGTTGAGTTCTGACACTACATCAATCTAATTGGAATTGGACAGTAATCACTTCTTCACAGAAGCAATCCACCTTAATTTCAAAGGTTCCTACTTCTGAAGATGCTCATTAGTATAAGGAGGTTTAAATGCTCCAAATTTAAGCTCTTACACAATTTATTTTCATTTTATCTGAACAGTTGGATGTTATGGAGATCTGTCTGGATGTTCAGTGTGCCAAAAGTAACCCATGTTGAGATTTTACCTAGCCAAAATCAGAAGCATGCCACTAAGCAGGTAAAAGAATACCTGTGTGCAGAAGTGATTATTTGACTGTTCATCCCTGATAAATAGACATCCTGAATTTTTAAAGCTGAAAAAAACATCTTCTATGACTGAAGTACATTTTGCCTTGAGGAACTTCAGTGAGTTGAACCCAAAATGCAGTCCAGGGATGAATATTTAATTTCACTTTCCCTATAAGTGAAGTTGAATCACTTCTACAAGTCTGTGGGTGACAGTTTTAAATTTCATCTCAGGCAGACAATCATCAGAGAATAACATTAGAGCAGGGCAGAAAGTTGGTGACTCGGTAATGACATTTTAATATTACAGAGCGGTAGTAAAGAGGTCTGCAGTCCCTTGTGAAAGCTTCTGTTGACTTTCTAATCAATATCATCATAACAAGCAGTATATGTAAAATCCTACAAAGAGCCAGTGCCTGAGGATAAAGGAAAAATGCATTCCTCACATTTCCCTGGGTTTGCAGTTTATGGCTTTTTCTCTATAAATGATTCAGAGTGATCCTATTTCAACCTCCAGGATTTCAGAGCTGAACGCGGTACTCCAGGTGGGATCTAACCAGATGTGAGAGGCAGAATCACCTTCCTCAATCTGCTGGCCATATTGAGTTTTTTCCTTTGTGCAACTCAAGATAAAATTGGCTGGGGTGAAAGTGTAAATTTCCAGCTGATGTGCAGCCTCTCCATCCACTGGTAGCCTTCTTAGCAGGTCTGCATACATTAATACTAGAGATTGCATTGACTCATATGCAAGAACTTGCACTTGGCCTTGTAGAACCTCATTAAGTTCACATAAGCTCATTTCACAAGCTTGTCCAAGTCCCTTGGGATGACATCCCATCCCTCTGATGTGTCAACATGTTTCGGTGTGGGAAGGAAGACAGACTCAGGTACTTTTAAAAACATTCCTGTATGTGAAATGAAGGCACAAACAAGGCCAAATATCAAAAGCAAGGCTATTTATTAAAGGGTGAAGTAAATGAAAGAGAGGAAGGGAGAAAAGAGAGAGGAAAAATGGAGACAGAGAGCAGGAAAGGAACTGTATTACCATATTTGGCTGGAGGAAGGGGGAGAGAGAGAGAGAGGTCCCAGAGTCCAAGTCCTTTTTGGCTTCTGTTGAGAGATCCAAGCATCTGTGATGTTTTTCCCTTCTCTGAGCAGCCTCCAGTGTAGTGTTTTTCAGAGGAGTTCTTCTAGCATGTGGTCCTTCTTTGTTGTGTGTGTGGGGGAGACATTGCTCTGGGCTGCTGCTTCCAGGCTGAGATGTCCATGGTGATGTTCCTGTCCTGAGTGAGCATCTCTTAGGGCTTTTATACAGCTTTTTTTGGAGCACCTCTCCTGTGAGGACAGACTGAAAGAGTTGGGGCTGTTCAGACTGGAAAAGAGGATGATCCAGGTGACCTTATTGTGGCCTTCTAGTATCTGAAGGGGGCCTACAAAAAATCTGGGGAGGGACTCTTTAGGCTCTCAGGGGGTGACAGGATTGGGCGAATGGAGCAAAGCTGGAGGTGGGGAGAGTCAGCCTGGATGTGAGGAGGAAGTTGTTCAGCATGAGAGCGGTGAGAGCCTAAAATGGGTTTCCCAGGGAGGTGGTTAAAGCCCCATCCCTGGAGGTGTTTAAGGCCAGGCTGGATGAGGCTCTGGCCAGGCTGATCTAGGCTAGGGTGTCTCTGCCCATGGCTGGGGGGGTGGAACTAGATGATTGTTGTGGTCCCTTCCAACCCTGACTGATTCTATGAATCTAAGTTTCCTCCTGGCCCCTCACTCTTAGTATGAATATGTGTTCAGGTGTTATCCTCAGGGGATCTTCATGCATGTTCCTGTGTGCTTGCAAGAGTGGACACCAGAGTGGCTACTTCCCCTCTTTGCCTCCCATTTGTTTATCATGCCCACTCCTGGGCTTATTAGGCCAGCATGTTCTTATCTCTGTTGCATAGTCCAGAGGCTCTTCCACTACACCCTCCTGCCCCACCTCACCCCAACCCGAGCAGCTACTGTCTGGTGGGCAGAGATGATCTTATCTTCGTTGAGACATCCCACAGTTCTTGATGTAATCACAAGGCAATTTGCATTCAGACACAACCCACACCACTCATCTTAGTGACATCTGCAAACTCTTTGAAGGTGCACTCAGTCCCACTGTGTCATTGAAGAAGATGCTAAACAATACCGATCCCAGTACAGATACCTGAGGGCCATTCATCACTTCAACTTTAAAACCTTTCATGGATTTGCAGTGTTTCATTGTGATGAAACTACTGGTAGATAGTAGCTGAACATGAGCCAGCAGTGTGCCAAGGTGGCCAGGAGAGCCAATGGCATTATGGCCTGAATCAGGAACAGTGTGGACAGTAGGACAAGGGAGGTTATTCTTCCCCTGTACTCAACGCTGGTCAGGCCACACCTTGAGTACTGTGTCCAGTTCTGGGCTCCTCAATTCAAGA
>WAAF01009571.1:19546-65669 GCA_013400475.1 Tricholaema leucomelas | reverse complement strand
GGTCTAGTTGATTGGACAGGACTGGGTGCTAGGTTGGACTGGATGATCTTGGAGGTCTCTTCCAACCTGGCTGATTCTGTGATTCTTTAATCATGGTATGAATTGGACACTAACAGATTGTTATGCCAAAATAATGATATGATTTCTTAACCAAGTGCACTATTGCAGTGTGTCTTGAACAATGACAAAAGTGCGAAATTATTTCTGTTTAGTAAAATAATAAGCTGTAAATGTAAAAAAATAATAGTTTTATATAGAACAATGAAAGCTGAATAGTCTCTTTTTTTATCCTTTAGAAGTGTATCTTTGAGCAATTTCAAATTAGGATTACATTTATTGACTGCTTAGCTCCATTTGATTTCGTAAAGGGTTTTCTTGTCTGTGTATAGATATTTGTATATTTGTGTGTGTATGTTGGGGTGATAATCTGATGTGCAATTTTCCTTAATACTTCCTAAGAGAATCTTTTCCTGTAAGATTTCTGATATAATGTACAGCTTTATCATTTGTATTTCAGAAATCAGTAGGAGAAATGAAACTGAGGAATAAAGTCCAGAAAAACAAAAAGGGCAAACTGGTGTTTAAAATAGTAAGCCTAGGATTAATTTATAATTTTTCATGTTACTTTGCTTTCTCTCTGTGCTAGTTTGAGCCTAGCTGGGATATTTTGGTGAGAAGAATTAGATTATAGGCTGTGAAAAGGAAGCAATGGTGGTGTCTGCTGCACTTATAGGCTTGCTGAGATGTATGAGAACAAGAACACAAACACAGACAAGAGAATCTCTCTCTGTTTTTTGGAGTTGCATGAACTCTCTCCCTAACTAGCTGCCTGACAAATCCATCTGCTTCCTAAACCCCCTGGCTGATTCTCCAAACTCACCTTGTACATAAGGCAAAGTCTAGGGTAAGGTGGAGGGATGGAAAGGAGGTGCAGCCAGGTGGGGGTTATCTCTTGTCCCAGGCAACCATCAACAGAACAAGGGGACACAGTCTCAGGTTGTGCTGGGGGAAGTCTAGGCTGGATGTTAGGAGGAAGTTCTTTCCCCTCCTCCTGGGGACTCTGGTTTCTGGGAGGGCTATTGTGTTTCTGTACTACTTCTTTAACTTGTACATTTCTGTCTATAACTGTATATATTGTAAATATCTGTTTGCATATTGTGCTAAACTGTAAATATAGCTTCATTCTTGCAATTTCCAGATCAACTGAGTCTAGTCTGGATGATTTTCTTAAGTGTGGGGGGGCAGGTAACACCCAAACCTCACACTATCATAAGGGAACAAAAGGCACATAACAGTAATAATGAGGGAAGAGAGGAAACATCATTGTTCCTTCACTACATTGAAGGGTAGTAAAATGTGCTAGGGTTTTTTGTTTGTTTGTTTGTTTGTTTTTAATTTGATTCCAATGTATTGATTCCTGTAGCTTACTGATTTGTTTGGTTGTGTTGGTTTTTTGGGGTTTTTAATTTGATTCAATATGTTGATTCCTGTAGCTTACTGAGATCAGTGGATAGAATCATAGAATCATAGAATCAACCAGGTTGGAAGAGACCTCCAAGATCATTCAGTCCAACCTATCCAGTCAACCAGACCATGGCACTAAGTGCCTTATCCAGTCTTTTCTTGAACACCTCCAGGGATGGCAACCTTCTCATATATTCTAAATCTAAATATCAAGTGCTTTGCTGGATGCGATCCCAATCACTTAGCAGAGTCTGTGTTGTCATAAACCCAGACCTTTGATTGAAATCAGCAGATGAGTCTGAATTAAGAGACCTCTCCAAAGCAAACCTTCAGCTCTGAAAACTGTCAGTGTAATTTTAAAACAATTTGGGAGTTGTTTTTGTTTTATTTTTTCATATATAGATATTTTAAGTTTTAACATAGATCTATGAAATAATCATTATAGCAAATGCCTCTAATGTGTGGAGTAAAATAATATTTGCTAGCTTACCCAAGGATAAGGTGGCTTCCTAATTAGCATACCAAATGTGGACAGGTGTCCCTGGAGCTGTTGAAGAAAAGCCTGGATGAGGCACTCAGTGCCATGCTGTAGTTGACTGGATAAGGCTGGATGCTAGGTTGGACTGGATGATCTTGGAGGTCTCTTCCAACCTGGCTGATTCTATGATTCTGTGATTCTCTGAGTAGACTTTGAGTGCTTCACAGTAAGGGAAAACACCTGTAAACCAAAAGGGAAACAGGGAATAAATGAAATAACTAGTGTTAATTTTAGTACATTTTAACAAACTTTGGAGACCAAAGTCTTCAGTATACAACATCCTTATTATATGTTAAAAGAAGTTTCAACATAGCATTAGTTTTAATTCTAGCATAAAGGTTAATACATAAGTAAACCTAGGGAGGCTTTTAAATGCTATCATTGATGTGATTCCTTTTGATACTTCTTACTAAATCCCACTGGTGAATTTTGTACTTCAAAAAGTCAAGTTTCCTTGTAGTAAATGTATTGAAATCATGCTCTGTGTCTACCTTTGAAGGGTAAGTGCCCTAAATAAAGAAAACAAAATGGAATATTATTTTTGCCAAACAGATGAAGGAAGGCTGTCTTCTTGATGTAGTAAGAATTAAAAACTCATCAAGAGGTGAATGCTATTTGCACTGAAGTCAACATATTAAAATATTGGTAATATATCCTCAAAATACATACTGCAGGGACACTGGGAAAATATGATTTTAGAATTATTTAGATGTTTGATCTTCAGTGTGTTTCTACACATTTCCTTCTACTGAGGCATAGCTAAAAGCATCTTCAAACAATATGCTGTACTTTCAAAAACCTTTTAGCAATCAGGAGATATTAATGTTGGTACCTAGTGTGACTATGCTGTTGCGCCTGGTGTGCTAGTTTGAGCCTAGATAGGATATTTTGGTGAGAAGAATTAGATGATAGGCTGTGAAAAGGAAACAATGGTGATGTCTACTGCACTCATAGGCTTGCTGAGATGTATAAAAACAAGAATACAAACATAGACAAGGCAGTTGTTTTCTCTCTGTCTTTGGGGCTGCACTGCTTTCTAACCTAATCTACTGTCTCTGTGACTAATCCATCTGCTTCCTAACTCCCCTGGCCAACCCTTCAAACTCACCTTGAACATAAGGCAAAGTCTGGAATAAGGTGGAGGGGTGGGTAGAAGGTGGAAGGGAGGTTGAGAGCCCCTCCTGGAGACTCTGGATATTGGGAGGGCTGTTGTGTTTCTGCATTACTTTTTGACTTGTCTATTTCTGTCTATAGCTGTGTAGATTGTAAATACCTGCTTGTATATTGTGCTAAGCTGTAAGTATAAAGCTTCATTCTTTAATTTCCAGCTCAGCTGAGTCTAGTCTGGGTGATTTTCATAAGTAGGGTGGAGGGGGTGGGTAACACCCAAACCATTACAGCTGGAAATTCAGCATTCAGGTCTTTGCCTTCAGATGAAACAACATATGTGATTAGATATTTTAATTTCATTTTTTTTTATTTTCTAGTCCAGGTGTCTTGTTAGGTTTCTACACATTATGTAGCTGTACTCAAAACCATAGAAATCTGTTACCTTTTTGGATTGCTTAAGTGTCTTGTTGAATTGCTTAAAAAGAGCTTTTTGTCCTTCCGCCATGAAGTATTTGGGAATCAAATCCAAACCTTGTGTGTGTCAGATAAGTCTCTATTGCTTCTGAGGCTGTGGGTCTGTAGGTGACAGGTGAACCACTGCATACACTATTTTTAGCTTAATGTTTATGATAGTCTGTCCCCTTAAGGTTTACAGCTTCTACTCATGGAATGCTCTTGTGCTTCAGTGAAATCAATGCATTTATGTTGAGTTAGGAACAGAAATGTCTGAGCATATTTAACAACAAGTTAATAGTGAAAATGTCATCCCAGATATTGATCCTAATCTCATCACATTAAAACTATTGATGTAATTCTCACTTAAAGAATAGTAACCATGGTTCTAGTTTTGATCCATAATTTTGCAACAATACAGAATGGACAAATATGAGAAGGGCAAATCTTTTAAATTAAAAAAATCACCTTAAAAACAACAAAACCCAAACCAAAGAAACCCAAATGCAAACCAAACCCAAACCAAACCAAACCCAAAACCCCCAACAAATTAAAACCAGAGAAAATAAGCTTATTNCTAGCCTTGAGCTCTGTGGTAACAGGTTGGACTTGATGATCTGTGAGGTCTCTTCCAGCCTTGGTGATACTGTGGTACTGTCAAAATAGTATTTTATTCTTAGGTAGTCTCTTTAATTGATTTGTTTTTTCTTCACCCAAGAGAGGTAAATGACATCTCTGATTATTATATGTTAGCATTATATTAACACATATATATTTTTTTATATATATGTATCTATTTCAGCTATAAGTAATTGTTTTGGACTTCCATAAAAATCCCAAATGATTACCCTGAATATTTTCTCTAATGTGGGAACTGCTGCTATCAAGAAAAAAAGACCTTGTGAAAATGATCTTACCTTGTGTTCCTTACAGTGCAGAAGCATACAGAAAGGAATATGACCAGCAGTACCCTCCATATGTCTTAAAACATACTGTTTTTTTTTAACATTATTATTAAGCAAAGTGTGCACTTCCTCACTAAACCTGGAACCAAGAAAAATCAGTACTACATTGTACATACCTATTTACACGGTCTAGTAATGTTAGGATGAGGGGGAATGGGTTTAAGCTGGAAGAGGGGAAATTTAGACTGGATGTTAGGAGGAAGTTCTTTACAGTGAGGGTGGTAAGGCACTGGAATGGGTTGCCCAGGGAGGTTGTGGATGCTTCCTCCCTGGAGGTGTTTAAGGTCAGGCTGGATGAGGTCTTGGGCGAGCTGCTCTAGTGGGAGTTGTCCCTGCCTGTGGCAGGGGGTTGGAGCTGGATGATCCTTGAGGTCCCTTCCAACCTAAACCATTCTATGATTCTATGATTCTATGATTGTGCTAAATAGTCAGTATTCTTAATTTGCATGTGGCTGTCATGAAACTGAGTTGAATTAAAATTATAGGAAACAAAAGTAATTTTTTAAAAGCTCAAATAATCACAGGAACATACAGGGTCACAGGATGTTAGGGGTTGGAAGGGACCCAAGGAGATCATCGAGTCCAACCCTCCCTGCCAGAGCAGGACAATACTGTCTAACACAGATCACAGAGGAACACATCCAGACAGGCCTTGAAAGTCTCCAGGGAAGGAGACCCCACAACCTCTCTGGGGAGCCTGTTCCAGTGTTGTGTGACCCTTACAGTAAAGAAGTTCCCCCTTGTGTTGAGGCAGTTCTGGAGAATTGGTTCTGGAGAATTTTGTGGGGCTTTCCAAAGGAGATTCTCAGTCCATGCTATTTCTGCATTTAATGATGATTTTAACTCTAGGCTGTTATCAGCAACAATACAGACTGCATGCAAAATAAACATTCAGTAGCTTTTTCGTATGGAATGTCATTTATTTCTTCTCTGAATGAGCAAGTGGTGAATCTGCCCTACAAATCTGTGCTTATGTCTATAAAACAGCTATAACCAAATTCATAACAGCTTCTATCCCAGTTTTAGTTTACCTAAAGGCAGTTCTGAAGTGCAAAGTCACTGGTCTCATCCTGTAGTTGCATTAAAGTTTTTCATTTCTCTAAGTGCCCAGAGTTGCTAAGAGCCTCACAGCAACCATTACTGTGTCTGTAGTAACTATTTTTACTTGATGGCTGGGCAGTCACATTGAGAAACACAAAGGAAATGAAAATCTGCTGTGCACCATGGGAGGTGGACAGCTTGTTTCCATAATCTCTTGACCTCCCAATCTGATCTTGTGTTTTCAACCCTTTCAGAGCAATTTATGTTTTCACAGTATTTGCATAGCCAGCCTCCTGTAGAGCCACTATCCCTGGTTTCTGATCTGGATGTGCTCTGCTAGCTTGAGCACTAAACATTTTAGAATGTACTAATTCTGACAAGCAACTGGTGACATTATGATGGAAAGTATATTTTTAAAGCTATTAAGTACTTACTGTGCATATATCCTATATTTCACTTATCATTTGACAGCAGAGTAATTGCAAAATGAACATTCAGATTGGATTGAGGACACCATAAACTAGAACAGCTGTGGGTAGGAAGAAAGACAAGCTTGGTGGTACATGTTTGCAGTATGTCAGAATAAATAAATACTTTGCCATGCTGACAGAATGCACAAGGTAGCAATGGTACTTTTTCCTTAAATGCCTGACCTTTTGTAGCACTTGCTGTATGACAATACACAATTCCTGAAACCTGGGAGACTGGAGTCAGCTTTTGGAATATCAGCTGGAACATATGGAATATGTAACTTCAAGGGAGGTTATTCTTCCCCTGTACTCAACACTGGTCAGGCCACACCTTGAGTACTGTGTCCAGTTCTGGGCTCCTCAATTCAAGAGAGATGTTGAGACACTGAAACCTGACCAGAGAAGGATGATGAAGCTGGTGAGACGCCTGGAACACAGCCCTGTGAGGAGAGGCTGAGGGAACTGGGGGTGTGCAGCCTGGAGAAGAGGAGGCTCAGGGGTGACCTCATTGCTGTCTACAACTACCTGAAGGGAGGTTGTAGGCAGGTGGAGTTGGTCTCTTCTGCCAGGCAAGCAGCAACAGAACAAGGGGACACAGTCTCAAGTTGTGCCAGGGGAGATCTAGGCTGGATGTTAGGAGGAAGTTCTTGCCAGAGATGATTTGCATTGGAATGGGCTGCCCAGGGAGGTGGTGGAGTCGCCATCCCTGAAGGTGTTAAAATAAAACTGACTGAGGCACTTAGTGCCATGGCCTCATTGATTGGACAGGGCTGGGTGCTAGGTTGGACTAGATGATCTTGGAGGTGTCTTCCAACCTGGTTGATTCTATGATTCTATGTGATATTCACTGACTCTTGTAGAGACTGCTTAGTATCTCCTACATTCTATAATTAAGTATTTAAAATTGGTATTGGTCAGCACAAGCTTAACTATTTTGCTAAATCAGCCACACAAATAGTTATCAGTTATATTTATGATATTAACTAATAGAAACTTCACAACTGTTTACGAATAACACACGCTGTAAGCCTTATTTTAATAGCAGTGGTGAATACACGAGTTTGGTATATGGCTACTTTTATTTTCCAAAATCTTGGCCAGCAATGTCGTTGGGACTGTACAGAAGAAAGAAAATTGTGAACAGTGCTATTAGATGCCCAGATGGAACAAAAAGAATCAGAAATCCTCTATAATAAGCAGTCAATCTCACACAAGCCCTACAAGGAGAGGCTGAGGGAGTTGGGATTGTTTAGCCTGGAGAAGAGGAGGCTCAGGGGAGACCTCATTGCTATGTACAACTACCTGAGGGGTGGTTGTAGCCAGGAGGAGGTTGCTCTCTTCTCTCAGGCAGCCAGCACCAGAACAAGAGGACACAGCCTCAAGCTATGCCAGGGGAAATTTAGGCTTGAGGTGAGGAGAAAGTTCTTCACCAAGAGAGTCATTGGCTACTGGAATGGGCTGCCCAGGGAGGTGGTGGAGTCGCTGTCCCTGGAGCTGTTCAAGGCAAAGTTGGACGTGGCACTTGGTGCCATGGTCTAGCCTTGAGCTCTGTGGTAACAGGTTGGACTTGATGATCTATGAGGTCTCTTCCAACCTTGGTGATACTGTGATACTGTAATCCCATGTTTATTTTTAGCTTGACTATTAAGTTTGCACCAAATACTTCAATTCCGATGCTTTGAAATTTCTATATCCAATGTCTGCCTTCTGTATTTCTTCCCTAAATGTAAATGTTCTTGCTTTGCCAGTTTTAATGTCAAATGTAAACTCAAATATTTTCTTTTAGTGTTGGGTTTGAATAGTTCAGCTCCTTCTAATGAGGTGGGCTATTTGCCTCATTAATGTAATTGCATTGCTATTCTGCATTATTATCTTCAGCACTAGGCTGTTTTCCAGCAACAATTGTTATACAAGTCTTACTAATTTGTACATTTTCACTGCCCTAATATTCCACTGAGATACTGCTTTAATTAAAACATGACCTTATTATTCATAACTAAATGTGAAGCATAACCTTTTATCCTCAAGGAGTGTCATCAAAGGTTGCATCTTAGTTCTGCATCAGATCAATGACTGTCATGCAGAATGAAGCTCCTATCGCCTGTGAATGGCATCTGATGGTAATTTATAACACTACCTGCCAACTCGTCTATCTTTAGAGACACACTGCAGTCATTCTCAACCTGCCTTGGATGCTTTCATTTAGCACTGCCTAACCATCACTCCCCAATGATAGTCAGGAGACAATTCATAAAATCAGAGTGAATTACCATGTTTATATGTGTCTGAGTATGAAAGGCAATAAGCAAGTCTCTGAAGGCTGAAATAAGTTTATATATGCTGTACCATCAATTTATTTTGTTATTGTACCCGGAGGGGAACCACTTTTGTTTTAAAAGGTGAGCAGTTCTACTTCAGAGTTAGGGGACTGTGAAGCAAAACTGAATGGTTGGATCTGTCCCAGAGGAACAGTAAATAGAACACCCTGCAATAAAGATAGCTAGCCTCAGGTCAGCATAAAAATTCACTGCCATGACAATTGAATGCCCTGTAAAAAAGCAAAACAAAACAAAACCAAAGAACCCAAACCCAACAAAATAACCAAATAATGTGCATACTGCCTATATTAAAGCAAGGTCTTTATTTTTTTCCCTAACAAGAGACTTACAAGAGTTAAAACTATCAGTTAGGAACTCCTACCTTGTCCATAAAGGATATCACTATCTTCAGCACTCTACATGGCCCATTCAACAGCTAATTCCATCAGGCAATCCATCCTTATGCAAAGTATCCTTAATGCACTAACCTACAGGCAGTATGGGCTCTTGTTCTCCACTCAGGCATAGAATTTGATGAGCCCTTTTGGGGTGGATGATGGAAGAGGACGAGTTGTACTAAAAAAATGCAGAAGCTGTTTTAAGTGTGTTGCTGGATTTAGATAACCATTGCTATTTTGTCCTTGTTGGACATATTTAGAGGGAATTAGTTTGTTTTATGTTCCATCACAGACAAGATTTTTAAAAAAAGCTAATACTGTTGAAAAAGGTAATTTAATAAAATAATGTTGTTTGTTTGTTTTGCTCATGTTTAATGCCAATTGATTAGAATCATAGAATCAGTCAGGGTTGGAAAGGACCACAACAATTATCTAGTTCCAAGCCCCCTGCCATGAGCAGGGACACTCTACTCTAGATCAGTCTGGACACAGCCTCATCCAGCCTGGCCTTAAACACCTTCAGGGATGGGGCTTCAACCACCTCTCTGGGTAACCCATTCCAGGCTCTCACCATTCTCATGCTGAACAACTTCCTCCTCACATTTGGTCTGAACCTACCCATCTCCAGCTTTTAATATGACTAGGTCTAATCAAAGTGTCAATTGACAATTACTATTACTTTCTGGAACTGTTTAACTCAGATGGCAGAATTGTAGAATCAGCCAGGTTGGAAGAAACCTCCAAGATCATCCAGTCCAACCTATCACCCAGCCCTATCCAATCAACTAGACCATGGCACTAAGTGCCTCATCCAGTCTTTTTTTGAATACCTCCAAGGGATATGGTGACTCCACCACCTCCCTGAGCAGCCCATTCCAATGGCAAACCACTCTCTCTGTGAAGAACTCCCTCCTAACATCCAGCCTGTAGAAGATAGGAAGTGGAGACAAGCGTTTCAGTTACTTTTTGCAGCTGTGAAGACATTCTTAGTTTTTCCTCTAGTACACACCATTTCCATGAGCACCATCTGGAATAAGATGGTGTTTTGCTTTTTCATAGCAAAATGAAATAATATTATGGAAAACTCACATTTATAAGTTTGCAGGGGAGTAAAGATTTAATATTGAAGGAGTTTTAGTATAATTAGAAGGCTCCAAAAAATGCATGTTGTAGAGTGTCTCATCCATCTTTGAATTGACTGAAACTAAAGAACACAAGAGCATGTACTAGTACAATAAAATAATACCTACTTTTCTATTGCAAATTAAACTGTCATTAAAAAATCAATGAATTATAAAATTGAGTTTCAAAAATCACTCTGAAAGAAACATTACAGAATCACATAACCCCAGAATTATTGAGGCTGGAATAGAGCTCTGAGATCATCAAGTCCAGCCTGTGACCTAACACCACCACAGTGACTAGCCCATGTCACTTAGTGCCATATCCAGTCTTTCCTTAAACACCTCCAGGGACAGCAACTCCACCACCTCCCTGGGCAGTCCATTCCAGTATCTAATCACCCTTTCCCTGAGGAAGTGCTTCCTAACATCCAACCTAAACCTCCCCTGGCGCAGCTTCAGGCCATGCCCTCCCATCTTGTCACAGGTTGGCTGGGTAAAGAGCCTGACCCCCAACTTCTTATACCTTCCATTCAGGCAGTTGTGGAGTGTCATAAGGTCTCTCCTCAGTCTCTTTGTCTCCAGACTGAACAGTCCCAGCTCCTTCAGCCTCTCCTCATACGACTTTCCCCCCAGCCCTCTCACCAGTCTCATTGCTCTCCTCTGGGTCTGCTCTAGCACCTCAATATCTTTCTTGAAGCAAGGAGCCCAGAACTGCACATAGTACTTGATGTGAGGCCTCACCCATGCCAAGTACAGGGGCAGAATTGCGTCCCTAGTCCTGGTGGCCACACTATTGCTGATACAAGCCAAGATACCATTGGCCTTCCATGCCACCTGGGCACACTGCTGGCTCATGTTCAGCTGGTTGTCAAGCAGCACTCCCAGGTCCCTCTCTGCCAGGCTGCACTCCAGCTGTTCCAAGCAATTAAAAATAAGTTTCTTTTCCTGTCCATCTGTATTTCAAACTGGTAAATACCATCAGGTGCATTATCCTGGCTATGCAAGTAGCTATTTTCAAATCTTCCAAGGTACTTACCGTTCCCTTCTGCCTCTAATGTTTTCAGAGTTCAGTCACTGACACTATTTCTTATCCAACCTCCCACAGTTGTACATCGTGCAATAGTATTAGTATAGTAGCACTCCCTAAGGGAAACAAAAAAAAAAAGAGAGAAAGGAAGAAAGGAAGAAAGGAAGGAAGAAAGGAAGAAAGGAAGGAAGAAAGAAAGAAAGAAAGAAAGAAAGAGAGAAAGAAAGAAAAAGAAAAGAAAGAAAGAAAGAAAGAAAGAAAGAAAGAAAGAAAGAAAGAAAGAAAGAGAAAGAAAGAGGGAGGAGGGGAGAAAGGAAGGATAAGAGAGAGGAAGGATAAGAGAGAGGAAGGAAGGAAGGAAGGAAGGAAAGAAGGAAGGAAGGAAACCAACAAGCATACAACTCCCCCTCCAAAAAAAACCCCAAAGCAACTAAAAAAAGCAAAACCAAACAAGCAAAAACCACCTCCAAACAAAACCAGAACCTGCACAGGCAGACCTTGATAAAAAAAGAAAAATGGTGGATTGCAAAAATGAGCAGTTTCTTTCTACAGTTTAATAATGCTTTGTTGACTTCCTTCTGCAGGAGTTAAAAAAACCCCAAAACTAAACTAAACTCAATAGATTAATTCTTCTGTGAGAATGGCCTATGGATTAATGTTATGCACTAGAACACTGAACTTTGTTATTATCTTTGCTTAGTTTTCTTTCAATTTTCAAAACATAACTTACCTGGAATGTTTCATGGTACTTTTATTGCATCTGTTTCATACTAGTTTGCCAGGTAAGAAGCAAAGTGATTTTTCTTCCTTCAAGGCAGGGGCTTTCTTAGTTCTTAGCAGTGTGTCTTGTTGACAATGTACTTCAGAACAGAAAAGAAAAATCATAATAAACCATGTAAGTGTTCTAAGAACTGGCTCTGAAAGTGCTGTGTCAAGTTCCTTGGACATCTTTTAGTAATCTCACGAATTTAACTTTTTTCCAAGTGAAAAATGTATATGTATTTCCTTGAATGATGTTTGAGTTTTAATTTTTATGATGAAGATAACATATTCTGTCTTTGAGAGCACAAAACTAAAGTAGTCAGGAAGAATAATAAATATCTGTTAAAGACAACCTTAACCTAAGGACCACCAGAATTTACAGGTGCTTTACAGCAGAGCTGCTACTAGGTCTGTCCATGTATACCAGCGCAGGGAATTCTGTCTTTGCAGATACAGGGATATAACCTTATCATTTTTTTTAGTTGCCTGATGTTCTTGGAAGCCCATTCTTTGAGTCCATAGAAATCTATGATGGTTTGGGTGTTACCTGCCCACCCACACTTAAGAAAATTGCCCAGACTAGACTCAGCCGAGCTGGAAATTGAAGAATGAAGCTTTATATTTCACAGTATCACAGTATCACCAAGGTTGGAAGAGACCTCACAGATCATCAAGTCCAACCTGTTACCACAGAGCTCAAGGCTAGACCATGGCACCAAGTGCCACGTCCAACCTTGCCTTGAACAGCTCCAGGGACAGCGACTCCACCACCTCCCTGGGCAGCCCATTCCAGTGTCCAATGACTCTCTCAGTGAAGAATTTTCTCCTCACCTCGAGCCTAAACTTCCCCCGGCGCAGCCTGAGACTGTGTCCTCTTGTTCTGGTGCTGGCTGCCTGAGAGAAGAGAGCAACCTCCCCCTGGCTACAACCACCCCTCAGGTGGTTTTACAGCTTAGCACAATATACAAGCAAATATTTCCAACATACACAGCTATAGACAGAAAGAGACAAGTTAAAAAGTAATACAGAAACACAACAGCCCTCCCAGAAACCAGAGTCCCCAGGAGGGGCTCCCAACCACCCTTCCACCTCCTTTCCACTCCTCTATCTTATCCCAGACTTTGCCTTATGTTCAAGGTGAGTTTGAAGAATTGACCCGGAGGGTTAGGAAGCAGAGGAATTAGTTAGACAGACAGCAGGTTAGGGAGAGAAGGGAGGCAGCCAGAGCCAGAGAGCAACTCTATTATCTATGTTTATGTTCTTGTTTTTATCCATTTCAGCAATCCTATGAGTGCAGTAGACATCACCACTGTTTCCTTTTCACAGCCTATCATCTAATTCTTCTCACCAAAACGTTCCAGCTAGCTTCAAACGAGCACAAAATCCTTCTGAATGGTAGTCACATTCTCCAACATATAGATTGTGCCCTCCAGTTTGGTACCGTCCACAAACAAATCTCTTACTTGGTTGGATTTATGGTTGTTTACTTATGACAGATGTAGTTAACTCACAGTAATGTAGGCAATTTTTTTTTTTTGGTGAGGGGAATGTTTATATGTATTTTTAGAATTCCTTGGTGCTTCAAGGTAACTGTAATGAACAGAACATTTAGGTTGCAACATTTCGCAGAATCACACAACTGTAGAGGTTGGAAGGAATGACAAGATGTTAGGGGTTGGAAGGGACTCAAGGAGATCATTGAGTCCAACCCCCTGCCAGAGCAGGACAATACTATCTAACACAGATCACAGAGGAACACATCCAGACAGGCCTTGAAAGTCTCCAGAGAAGGAGACACCACAACCTCTCTGGGACGCCTATTCCAGTGCTGTGTGACCCTTACGGTAAAGAAGTTCCCCCTCGTGTTGAGGCAGAACCTCTTTTGCTGCAATTTGCACCCATTGCTCCTTGTCCTATCCCAGGGAGCAGGGAGAAGAGCCTGTCAGCCCTCTCCTGGCCAGCCTTCAGATACTTAAAACCATTTATCAAATCCCCTCTAAGTCTTCTTTTCTCCAGACTAAAAAGCCCCAGAGACCTCCACAGATCATCAAGTTCAAACTCTCTGCCGAGGCAGAAGTCAGTTTGTTTATTTCTTTAATTAATTAATTAAATGTTGGGGTTTTATCCTTGATAAATTTTAGGAACTGTAAAGACCATGAGACTTTCAACGTAGGACTTTAAAGTTGAAACTCCACTTGGCAATTTCTTTTTTCCACCTGCACAACAGAAACAAATGTTTCACAGGTCAGCCATCCTTTCTTCTGTATTCACCTGTTGGTCTGTTACAGACACCAATTAGTACCTTACCCAAATTTCTTGCTTGTTTATTAGAACATGAATCTATGAACATGCAGAACGTGTTTCTCCTGGATTACCAGAGAACTCAGGAGCAGAGAATACCCTTTTTTAATACATATATATATATATATATTAAGCACCTTTGTTCTTTTTTTGCTTGCTAAATCCTGCCTAAATGCAGTGTATCAGTGCTTTTAACATTCTGTTCATGCAAATCTTCCCACCAGGTCTCAGTAATACCAGCTAGATCATAAAAGAGCAATTCCAATTCCAATTTCTCTTTTTTATTACCCAGGCTTCTAACATTCATATATAGGCAACTAAAGCATTTCTGTTCAAGCTTCTTGGTGCCTTGATTAATTTTATTCTTGACATCTTGATTTCGTGCTAAATGAGTGTTCATTTGTTTCTCCTTTACACCCTCCTTGGTAGTTGTTAGTTTAATGTCTTTTGACTTGCTGAGTCAGCTGATTCACAAGTTCTGTGTATTCAGATGGCACTTGTACTAAAATGGACCATCACCAACAAATTTTTGTGCAGTGACTGGAGAAACATAAATAATCAACTACAGATACATAAAGAATCTTGTATTTATGCTGTGAATAATGTTTACATTATATATATATATATATAAGTCAGGCACCTGGTCTAAACTGCTCTATAGGCTTTCTCTATAGTCAGTGATGGAAGATATGTTCATTCTCCAAAGGAAAAAGCACTCCTAAATTGAAATGAATAATCATCTGGAATCTCTCTGCTAATGGAAGAAACAGCCTGGATAAAGTCTCATTAACCGGAATACCATCTCTTGTGTTCAGCAGTAGGACTCCTTTAATGATTAGCTGAGTCATCTGGAAATAGTCATTTCTTTTAATTCATTAGTCATTCCAGCACATTGCTGATATTCCTATGTGAAGGAAGCTGAATACCACCCCAAAAACAACAAAAAAAAACCAAAACCAAACAAAAAAAAAATCCAAGAAACAAAACATAAGAAACCAATTTAAAAATCCATTTATTATCTGTCTCTTGATGCTGGATACTCCTTCTGTCCTCAGGAATGAGTCCTTCACATTATTCTTTTTTATCCCCCAACTCATTAAGTTCTTTCTGTTTGTGTGCAAAACTAGCCAGACCACTGTTTTCATCTGCTTTCTGTTCTTTCCCTTGAAATAGGATCCTATAGCAGGTCCTATAGCAGGACCTTCTCCACACATAGAATTCTTCCTGGACTTCTATGTCTGTGTTTTTCTTTTCTTGTTCATTCTCATCTCCTTCCTGCCATCTGCAGTGTTTTCATATATTTTAACTATTAGGGATAAGTCAAAATCCTCTCCTTCTTGTCTGCACTCTTTGCTCAGTATCAAGTGAGTATAATTCTTAAACCAGGTTTTCTTATTTCTTTTCTTGCTCATTCCTATTAGAATATATTTACTAACCCTAACTTCTGCTAACTATCCATCTTTATTTTGCAACTTAGCCACCTGTTTGTACAAGCAAACTTTAGAGAAGAACTAAAATAGAGCACCTAAAACCTCTTACAGGTCATATTCTGCTTCAGTGCTGACTGGTGTAGTAGGAAGCCAATTACCACACCTAGAAAATGCCTCTTCCTTTTTCAGTTGTTTTGTTTCCCAGTTCTCGATAGAAAGTGTTCTGTTTCTCTAATTTCTTTTGTGTCTTTTATGTAATCAGTTACCAGGTTCCAATCTGAAATAAGATTGCAAAATTCTACTACAGAATAGAATAGAAACAACCAGGTTGGAAGAGGCCTCCAAGATCAGCCAGTCCAACCTAGCAGCCAGCCCTATCCAGTCAACTAGACCATGGCACTAAGTGCCTCATCCAGTCTTTTCTCGAACACCTCCAGAGACAGAGACTCCACCACCTCCCTGGGCAGCCCATTCCAATGCAAATCACTCTCTCTGGCAAGAACTTCCTCCTAACATCCAGCCTATACTTCCACTGGCACAACTTGAGACTGTGTCCCCTTGTTCTGTTGCTGGTTGCCTGGGAGAAGAGACCAACCCCCACCTGGCTACAGCCTCCCTTCAGGTAGTTGTAGACAGCAATAAGGTCACCCCTGAGCCTCCTCTTCTCCAGGCTAAACAACCCCAGCTCCCTCAGCCTCTCCTCACAGGGTTTGTGTTCCAGGCCCTTCACCAGCCTTGTTGCCCTTCTCTGGACACGTTCCAGCACTTCAACATCTCTCTTGAATTGAGGAGCCCAGAACTGGACACAGTACTCAAGGTGTGGCCTGACCAGTGTTGAGTACAAGGGAAGAATAACCTCCCTTGTCCTACTGGCCACACTGTTCCTGATCCAGGCCAGGATGCCATTGGCTGTCTTGGCCACCTGGGCACACTGCTGGCTCATCTTCAGCCTACTGTCTACCAGTACCCCCAGGTCCCTTTCCTCCTGGCTGCTCTCCAGCCATTCTGTCCCCAGCCTGTAGCGCTGCTTGGGGTTACTGTGGCCAAAGGGCAGAACCCTGCACTTGGCCTTGTTCAATCTCATGCCATTGGCCTCTGCCCACCCATCCAGCCATCTTCTACTTGAAGAAAAGAAGTTAGTCTTAAATGCCCTGAAATAAAACATTTAAAATAGATTCTCTTGTTCTGTACCAGTTCTTAGCCCACTGACAGCATTCTGACAGGAAACTGCTTTGAGTCAGTATCTGCTGCAGGCCTCTGAAACACTTTTTTTGGGTTAAACAGAGTTTCCTGGTACAGAGTTTGTTCAGTGCCTTAGTTTCTCCATCCATAAACCAAAGATAATTATTTATCCATTTAAAAAGTGCTGAATTATGTTAATAAGAGAATGCATTACTATCACCCCTGTTACGGTTGCATTTATAGACCGTGATCTGCATACTGACTCATGATACAAAAGCAATTGCTTTGCATAGAGTCCTATGACTGAAAGTGTGGTATGAAAAACAAATGTACAATTATAGATTGACAACACACAAAAGAAAAAAACCACTACCCCACTAAACCCTACCAAAATCTTCTCTGTATGGATAATATATGACTCAAAGTTTGCCTTTGCCCTGATAGCCCAGAGCTGGAGTTTTACCAGTCTCTAGGGGAAATTGAGATCTGCATGTAAATAAAGATATTAATAACTAGAGCTTGGTTTTACTTTGCAAGGATGGTGAGTGTTGTAAGGTACTTTGTATAAGAAAGAATGTGGAATGAATACCAAATGATATTTCATGTATTCTGAAGAGTTAATCTCTTTTCATTTATCACCTCTTGTACATTAAATTATAGCTTATATTGTAAGAAGTCTCATAAATGCATTATTTAGGAGTTATTGGTGGAATTCTGTTAAAGCAATTCAACTTTAACTTCAGTGCATACCGCTAGGACTGCTCACACATGAAGAGGCAGCATATGTTCATTAAGGCTTGTCATCATTACATAAGAGAGATAAAAATCCTCCATGCCCTCCCTCATTTAAAACAAAACAAAACCCCCAAACCCAGCAGCAATAACAACATTTGAACAAACCAAACCAAACCAAAAAGAAACAAACCAAAACCCAAACTAACAAAACCAAACCAGATACCACCAAAACAACAACTAAACAAAATAGCCAGTAAAACAATTTTATCAGTGGAAGGAAGAAGCTGAGTGATTTAGTCACAGAATAAATGTTTAATGTGAAATGAGAGTAACAGCCTTCTGAAGATTATGTACAGGTTAGATTAAGGAGACTTTTGGGTGTTGTTCAAAGAAGAATCTGTTACAGAATTTAGCATGAAGGACAAGAAGCAAGAAAAGTTGTGAAAAGGAGGCTCAAGGGTGACCTCATTGCTGTCTGCAACTACCTGAAGAGAGGCTGTAGCCAGGTGGGGATTGGTATCTTCCACCAGGCAAGCAGCAACAGAACAAGGGGACACAGTCTCAAGTTGTGCAATCAGGGGAGGTCTAGGCTGGATGTTAGGAGGAAGTTCTTGGCAGAGAGAGTGATTTGCATTGGAATGGGCTGCCCAGGGAGGTAGTGAAGTTGCCGCCCCTGAAGGTATTCAAGAAAAGCCTGGCTGAGGCACTTAGTGCCATGGTCCAGTTGATTGGCCAGGGCTGGGTGCTAGGTTGGACTGGATGATCTTGGAGGTCTCTTCCAACCTGGTTGATTCTATGATCTAAGTCTGTAGGGTGGTGAATAGTGAGTGGTCAGACTTCTGTATCATGTGTCTATGATTATCTTTTTTTTAGTGGAAAATTCTCAAGAAGTGTGACATCTTCTTATATGCTAATGAGTTGCAATTAATTATAGTTTCCATCTTTACATCTAATACTTTTAGTTTATAGTGCGGGACATTGTGCCACACTTGGGGCTCTGCAAGTTACAAAGTAAATAACCAAATTCCTCTTTGCTGTTTAAATCTTTCATACTTCATTGGTGAAAGTTTTGAAATTCCTATACCATTTTGTCTTTCTGGAAATGTGTTTTTTTCTTTTAATAGTACCTTGAAACAATTGGGTTTTTTTAGAGTGGCCATGAAAAATGTCATTTCTACTTTTAGAGTGCACAACTCTGTCCATGTGATGGTTTGGGTGTTACCCACCCCCCCACACTCTTATGAAATCACTCAGATTAGACTCAGCCAAGCTGGAAATTGAAGAATGAAGCTTTATATTTACAGCTTAGCACAACATACAAGCAGGTATTTACAATCTATACAGCTATGGACAGGAATATATAAGTTAAAAAGTAATACAGAAATACAACAGCCCTCCCAGAAACCAGAGTCCCCAGGAGAGGCTCTCAACCACCCTTCCACCTTCTCCTCACCCCTCTACCTTGCCCCAGACTTTGCCTTACATTCAAGGTGAGTTTGCAGGGTCAGCCACGGGGGTTAGCAAGCAGAAGGATTAGTTACACAGGTTAGGTTAGAGAGAAGTGCAGCCCCAAAGACAGAGCAAACTGTTATCATCACCATTGTTTCCATTTCACAGCCTATCATCTAATTCTTCTCACCAAAATATCCCAGCTAGGCTCAAACTAGCACGGTCCAACAAAAAGTACTGCTATAGGTTTGATTCTCAAGAAGACACAGTTACCATATTTTCTCCTGATTTTGCTTACAAATACCGCTTCCATATGTGCAAACTGGGAAACTAAGAACTGGCAAAGATCCAAAATCAAATAGTTTATGTTCTGTCAATTTACTATGCCTTTTTAGTTCTCATTGTTTAAACTTTTCAAGTTTAGTCTTTTCAAAGTTTGCTATTGAAGATTGATTTCTCAAGACAGTGTCCAGCAGTGCAACTATACTGAGGTGACATAATTCATGCTGTGTTTAATCTGCTTTTGGATATACTACAAAAAAAAAGTTAAATAGCTGACTCAGCTGCTCACAGAGTCACCCACCTCTGTTTGGACTGCCTTGGAGGTCAGCAAGGGTCCCCTTTTTTGTGGGTGGAGATATCCTACTGGTCCTTTCACCTTCCAACAGTGGTTGCTGCTGTTCAGATGAAAGATAAAGAGATAAAGGTTTTGCCTGTAAATTTCCCTTTGCAGGTGCAGAGGCACTCCTCTTCTCCAGGCTAAACAACCCCAGCTCCCTCAGCCTCTCCTCATAGGGTTTGTGTTCCAGGCCTTTCACCAGCTTCATTGCCCTTCTCTGGACATGTTCCAGCACCTCAGCATCTCTCTTGAACTGAGGGGCCCAGAACTGGACACAGTACTCAAGGTGTGGCCTGACCAGTGTTCAGTACAGGGGAAGAATAACCTCTCTTGTTCTACTGGCCACACTGTTTCTGATCCAGGCCAGGATGCCACTGGCTCTCTTGGCTACCTGGGCACACTGCTGGCTAATGTTCAGCTACTATCTACCAGTACCCCCAGGTCCCTTTCTTCCTGGCTGCTCTCTAGCTGAAAGCAGATTAATGCTTATTCATTCACACCTGAGGAGGAGATAGCTGAATGCATTTGAAGCTTTGTC
This sequence comes from Tricholaema leucomelas, assembly GCA_013400475.1. NCBI lineage: Eukaryota > Metazoa > Chordata > Aves > Piciformes > Lybiidae > Tricholaema lacrymosa > Tricholaema leucomelas. Next base: position 45,745 of record WAAF01009571.1, on the reverse strand, counting down.
TTTTTTTAAGTTATGATCTTTCTCTTCTCTTGTGAACCTGTAACTAAAAGAGTAGCATGCCTTGGCAACCTCTGATGGGTAATATTCATAAATAAAATCACACTAGAATAAAAGATCTTCATGGTATTTTCACTTTATATTATCGTTGCTCTCTATAGCTTTTTCTGAAGCACTTTCATTGTAAGACAACATAACCTGCCTTTGTCAAAGCACAATGTTTCTTAGTGCTGAAAAGATGCATACTGCTGTCCTCATTAAAATAAATTAAATTGTCAACTACAAGCATACATTTAATGATATAATTTACTGCCTTTCTCTGAGGAGATGGGGTGAATGGAAATTATTTATAAATCTGAGTCAAATGCTGTTTTCAGTATTCAAAATATACTGATACATGTCTAGGTAAAGACAGTGTTGCCTTGGCTTTATTTTCCTTTGTGACATCAAGGACTTCTGGGGTCAGACTCCTGAGCTCAGCTTGTTATAAGGCCCCAGATTAATTTCTTTAGGAGTTTCTCCAATGAGCACTGCTGGTGGAAATATGTTTGTAAAATAATATGGAATATATTTGAATATTTTCTTAACAGAGTAAAAGTAGCCTAACTTTTCCCACTTAAAGACTATCGGGGGTTGTTTTTTTGTTTTGGTTTTGGTTTTTGTAGTTTTGTATGTTTGGTTGGTTGGTTTGGCTGGGTTTTGTTGGGTTTATGTTGCTGGTAGTTGGGATTGGTTGTTTTTTAGTTAACCTATAGGGAAAAATGTTGAATAACTGTAATTACAAAGCAAAGTTAAGATAGAAGTGGAGGGAAGAAACGAGGAAAAAATGAAAGCAAGTGGAAAAAGTTTAATGGAGGGAAACATTCTGAAGCAAAAATACTTTCTTGTGAGAAAAGGTTAAATAGAGGAAATAAAGTTGTAACATTTCTGTAATGATAAGTTACACTGGGGCAAGAGCTGATCAACTGAGATCTGGTTCAGTGTGGCTGCTGTCAAGCCCAATGTTTCATTTTCATACAGCTGGAACTATAAGGTTTTTTACAAGGAAGGAGAGTTTTGTTAGAAAAGAGCAATTCAGCCAAATCATGCTTTCTTCAGAAACATGCCAGTTCCACTGAAGACTGTCCCATGAAATATTTTCCCTGTAATGGTGGTGCCATGGTGCAAGACAGGATTTTACTCAAAAATTAATATAATTTTTGAGCAAATAAGAGGGCTGGAGCAGCTCTGCTATGAGGACAGGCTGAGAGAGTTGGGGCTCTGCAGCCTGGAGAAGAGAAGGCTTCGAGGAGACCTTAGAGTGGCTTTCCAGTATCTGAAGGGAGCCTACAGGAAGGCTGGGGAGGGACTATTTACACGGTCTAGTAATGTCAGGACTAGGGGTAATGGGTTTAAGCTGGAAAAGGGGAGATTTAGACTGGATGTTAGGAGGAAGTTCTTTACAGTGAGGGTGGTAAGACACTGGAACGGGTTGCCCAGGGAGGTTGTGGATGCTTCCTCCCTGGAGGCATTTAAAGCCAGGCTGGATGAGGCCTTGAGCAAGCTGCTCTAGTGGGAGGTGTCCCTGCCTATGGCAGGGGGTTGGAGCTGGATGATCCTTGAGGTCCCTTCCAACCTAAACCATTCTATGATTCCATGATTCTATGAATTTATTGATTTTGATATTCAGGAATCTCACTACCAACCACAATTTTTAGTAACAGGTCCTTTTCAATGGTCATGAAAAGATTGCACATAGGAAAACAGAGGATCTGGAACACTTAATAAACAACTATCGAAATACAACAACAATTTTTAATAATAGGTCCTTTGCAGCTGTTAAGGAAGGGTTTGAATCTGGGTTAGGAGTGAACTGTAATGAGGCCGATGTAAATAATTATTAAATAGTTTATTAGTCATACGAAGAAAACTTCCCCAAACTTACTTACAATTAACACAGACAGCTTCTGTGCTGTGGTTGGTAAAACTGTTTTGCAGGATGTACCTATACAGTCAAAATTAAACGATTTACGAACAATCTTTAGAAACGTTTATCACTAGAGAGCCTTGCAGCACAAACTGCTGCTGAAAGGTTAAGCATAAACTTGTACAAAGTTAGGTAAAGAGAGTTAGGGTACTCACTGGTCAGAAGTCGCAATATTTGTGCTCCAAAAGCCTAAGCAGGAAAATACATGCAGTGAAAGCCAGGTGGTGGACTTCCCGTGGTGATGATGCGAGGGGGCTTTGCTGCTTGCTCAGTCCAAATTGAGCACGCCGCCTGAGAAGGCCCACGGCCACGAGAGAGGTCTTCCGTGGCTCTCAGGAAGTCATCGGGTGGTCAGCAGCCACCTGGGCGAAGCAGGGGCCAGCTCTGCGGGCTGGAGCAGTCCGATTGAGTGCTGCGTAGAGCAAGGAGTCGGCTCTCGGGCTGGCACGGCGGGCCGGAGCGGCAGGCCGGTAAGTCCCAATGTCGAAACTCGTTGCTAGGTCGTTGCTGGGTCGTTACCTATCTTCGGGCTCGATCAGGCGGGGTCAGGGTGCCGGTCGTAGGCAAGTCCCCAGTTACGCGCGATGCAAAGTGTGGTGGCACACAGAGGCACGTAAGGCAAACAGGCAGCGAGCAAAACAAAAGCAGCAGCAGCAAACAAGCAGTTTGCTAGGGTTTGAAGCATTTTGGCGAGAGTCTTTGACCAATAGCAAAGGTAGAACCACCTCTAGAACCGATCCTGAGTTACTTCAAAAAAAGAGAGCTGCACTGGCCTAGGATCCTGACCTGTGTTTATCACAAAGCAAGCTGAAAACAAGGCCAAATATGGAGTCTGTGACAGACTGAGAGGCGCCAGAGCTTTTGTCTGCTTTCCCGCGTATTCCACCCGGGAAGAAGAAGTGGGAAGAGGGGGTGCAAAATGGGTTATTTGGGCAGGTGTTTAGGGCATGTGATGGATTAAGTATTCTAGGCATAATTTGGGCCTTCCACCACAGCACCAGTCATGAAAAGATTACACATAGGAAAACAGGATCTAGAACACTTAAGAAACAACTATCAAAATACAACAAACGTTAAACTATTAGAACTGGAAAAGAGGTTCTTGCAGTTGATTATACAGCTTGTCTACTAGAGGGACTCGAGAAGCTCCTTTCCACTTAAGAGAGAAGGGATTTAGATTCAACTACAAAGAGGCTTTAAGTATTTACTCACAAAATATAATATCTCTGGATTCCCAGGGCTAACTACAGTTTCCAGACAGTACCCAAACACTTGAAGAGAGTTCTGTTGATATCTTCTTAGCTGCTAAGGCTTGTAGATCTTCCCAGACTCTAACAGGGTGCTGGGAGAGAGGCAGATGACCTCTGCCCTGATCCGGGTTTCTCTTGGATGATCTGTGTCCCTTCTAGACTTGGCACGCAGTTTTTCAGAGGTGAAGGCAGGATGTCTTTCAGATGTGCAGTCTTGGCACGATGTCATGCTGGCTAAGTGAGCCTATTGCGTGAAAGCACTTGATGCTTAATTCCAGTAAACTTGAAGCAAGGCAGTTTCCAGGTAGAGAAACCTGAAGTATGAGGGCTTGTTATTATGTAGCAGGTAGAGCATGGCAGGATGCAACGGCAGAGAGCAACGAAGCAAAAGCAATAGCAGATGCACATTAAGGCAAAGCACACTGTCGTTATCTGCTCATCTTTTTTTATCAATGTAGCCCAACACTAATGGCTCTTTGCATAGAATAGAATAGAATCAACCAGGTTGGAAGAGACCTGCAAGATCATCCAGTCCAACCTATCACCAGCCCTATCCAGTCAACTAGACCATATTGCCTCATCCAGCCTGTACTTTGACCACAGATCAGCCAATTAGAATGGCAGTTTACCAAACTTGACCATATGAGGTAAAGTCAGGGCATACTTTTACCTTTTTAGCACAGAACGTAAGTATATAAACATGTGAGAGTACTCTGTTTACAAGTGTGGAAGGAGAGGAGACTAAAAGGCACCAGGGCCTTTGTTTTCCTTTCCCATCCTTGCTTTCCACACCAACAGGACTTAGGAACAGGGAAACATGTCTGGGCAAGGCAGGACATGTTTAGGCTTATTTTGGCCTATTTTGACCTTTCACAACAATTCAGCATCTAGTGATAATCTTCAGAGACGAGAGAGGCCATATCTACTCTGTAACCCTTAGCAACTATCATTCGCTGTCGTATACAGAAAAGTTCATGCCTCTGCTTTTCCTCATTAGTATAAGTGACTTCACACAGACCTCTAGGAGGATGCATTGCTCCAGTCCTCACTGATTCCTTCTCATCCATTATTAGTCATTCTGGAGTGGATTTAGTGCTCTCCCTACTCTTGAGAAACTGTGGTATGAGGAAGTTTATGAAAGGTTACAAAACAATTCTTGATGATAAAATGTTTTCCCAAGCAGTATTATTAGCAGTCACATCTGTTTTACGGCCACGGAGAGCAGTATGTCCCCATCTCAGATCAGAGCTTGCTCCCAACATGTGCTCAGTAAACTCTAGATTTTTTGGAGAGGAAGTCTAGAGTTTTGGATCTAATATGAAAAATATTTATTTCTCTCTCTTGCTGCTTTGTGCAATTTTGTAATGTTCTTCTAAATGCAAATTGCTCCTCATTACATTATTTTTGTGGCTTGTTTTCTGCTGTTCATCCGCATGTTTATTTATAAACAAATTGCTATATATGATGACAATTATAGTGTCAGTAAGAATAATAATCTAGCAACCCAAAGCTAATAATCATTACAAAGAAGTCTATAGGAAGGGCTAAATTTATACCAGAAAAGTGTAGTCATACTACAGTGAAAAAATACCCACTTTGGATACTGTGCTTATGAAAAAAGTCTCTACATGCACAAAACAAGAACACTTGACAGTTGAAGGAAAGGAGTATTAATACTTGTTATTACAGCAATGCATGCACTAATGGACAAGGTGAAATATGTGAATTAATAATACAAAGGAGGAGAGCATATGAGGAAAACTTTATGTGAGTAGTCTTGCAGGGGGGGGAGAAATCTTATTGCTTGAGTAATTTAAGATGGGATTTTGAAGAAAACCTGTGCTGCAGGTGTGCTGGACTGAAAGCTCCTGAACATGAGCCAGCAATGTGCCCAGGTGGCCAAGAGAACCAGTGGCATCCTGGATGATGTTCCTGGTATGAGGAACAGTGTGGCCAGCAGGACAAGGGAGGTTATTCTGCCCCTATAATCAACGCTGGTCAGGCCACACCTTGAGTACTGTGTCCAGTTCTGGGCTCCTCAATTCAAGAGAGATGTTGAGATACTGGAACATGTCCAGAGAAGGGTGACAGAGCTGGTGAGAGGCCTGGAACACAGCCCTGTGAGGAGAGGCTGAGGGAGATGAGGTTGTTTAACCTGGAGAAGAGGAGGCTCAGGGGTGACCTCATTGCTGTCTACAGCTACCTGAAGGGAGGCTGTAGCCAGGTGGAGGTTGGTGTCTTCTGCCAGGCTACTGCCAATAGAACAAGGGGACACAGTCTCAAGTTGTGCCGGGGGAGGTCTAGGCTGGATGTTAGGAGGAAGTTCTTGCCAGAGAGAGTGATTGGCATTGGAATGGGCTGCCTAGGGGGGGGGTGGAGTCGCCATCCCGGGAGGTGTGCAAAAAAAGACTGTCTGAGGCACTCAGTGCCATGGTCTAGTTGATTGGACAGGGCTGGGTGCTAGATTGGACTGGATGATCTTGGAGGTCTCTTCCAACCTGGTTGATTCCATGATTCTGTGATTCTATACTATTCTTGCAAAATCACAGGAGTAGATGCTGACTTCAGCAGATGACAAAGGAAGTGTGAGATGGATGCTAAGTGCACCTCAATAAGTACCAAAGGAACTGTGATCCAGAAGACTTTAAATTATTGGTATTATTTTGTTCTATCAGTGTTATAACAACCAGACAGTGAAGAAAGACAAGCTTCTTAAGCAACTACAACCATTTCCATTCTAAAACGTCATTGATGTGATTCTTTTTCTCCAATGACTGCCAGAGATTTCTTTAAAATTACCTGAGTGCTTTAAGTATCCACCAGAATTTGGATGTGGTTTTGAGATTTTATAAATCTTGGTTGCTTGACAAAAGATGAAAGAGGCAGTACCTGCAGAGGCATATGCACTCTCCTTCTGTTGCTATGTAGGAATAAAACCAGAAAGAAAATTGGTCATCGGATTGCGTGGGTTTGCAACACACTTTTTCTCTCCTTTCATGTGATAATATATTTGATAGTGCTTCCTGGTAAAAAAATGGTATAGAATATTAATTTTTCACAGGTTCTCAGGGAGTATAATGAATAGCATTAGATGGGGCTTGCATACTCAAATATATGCTTACTTTGTAATATAGTCAATTTGTATTAAATTGCTAGTATTCAAAACAATTTTGTTTCAGCTTGAACTGACATTTTCAGAGTCAAGGCAATTTAAATTTACCAACCTGACTGCACTTCTTAATTCAAGTGCATGTTTGAAAAGATTGAAAAAGCTGTTACAATAGCTTAACTCTAGCTCAACAGTGTGAGAACCAAGTGTAATAGGAAGTTGAAGACATTTCTCTCTCGGCACAGGCTTCTAAAATAATCTAAGGATTAAATCTAGCTTTTTCAAAGTACACAAAAAAACAACCCAAAACCCCAACCAGATAGTTTTGTTGCTCATCTCTTTCTTCAGTGAGACAAGTTCTTAATGCATCCACATGAAAAAATGTGGGCAGATTTGTTTTGTTTGGTTGTTTGGGCAGTTTGGGGTTAATCAGGTGGAAGTCTGAAAAGCAGAAGGAAAAAAAAATCTCTGAACCTTTCTCTTACCTCAGTAGTTCCCTGGACTGTCTTGATAACATTCAAATGGTATTTTTTTTGTGAAGGAAGATGAGAAAGGAACAGATATATTTGAGATTGCTGTAACTCTGTGTTGTAACATTGTTAGGTGTCTACAGATTTCTAAATGCATAATATAATATAATAATAATATAATAATATATTAATGTAATACATAATAAATAACAATATATTATACATAACCTAATATAATATATATGATCAATATATTACTATGTATTATATGCAATAAAGATTATATAATATACACTATAATACAATATATAATGTGTAAATATCAACAACATAAATAATAATATCTAGAAATAGCTTTGATAGAATATTAGACAAGGGAAAGTCGATCAGATTGCATTTGGCAGGTTGTGCTTCTTGCATTTTCTGATCTGTTAAGCAGTGTTCTCAATCTATCGTATAGAGGAAAAACTCTGTCTTTAATATAGTTCACACTTACTGAATCTTGATAAAATAAAGTGGTAAGCAAGAGGAAAAAACATAATGTGATATTGCAGGTTCTTTTTACAGAATGTTATAGGTACTTAGTGCCTGCCGTGGTGTAGTCGATTAGACAGGGCTGGGTGATAGGTTGGACTGGATGATTTTGAAGGTCTCTTCCAACCTGCTTGATTCTATGATTCTATGAATCTGCCACAGTAGAAAATTGTAACTTAAGGACTGATGCTAATTCAAGCTCATTATCTTTCCCTTTACTTTAACATATTCTGATGCCTACATATATTTCTTTTCTGATTTTGTAAAATGGAAGTTAAAATACATTCTTTATTTCTGATTTTTTAAAAAAAATGAAACTTTGTTATTGTTTTATTACTACTTGATGATTTTCAATGTTCACTTCAACCAAAATAAAGGTGAGGTAGACTGATAAATGAGTGAGTGACTCTGAGTGACTTTATAGTCATAGGGTCACAGAGCACTGGAATAGGCTTCCCAGAGAGGTTATGTGGTCTCCTTCTCTGGAGACTTTTCAAGGCCTGTCTGGATGTGTTCCTCTGTGATCTGTGTTAGATAGTATTGTCCTGCTCTGGCAGGGGGGTTGGACTTGATGATCTCCTCGGGTTCCTTCCAACCCCTAACATCCTGTGAGCCTGTGATAGTGAATTGCTTTTTGATATACATGAAGAAAGATGTCCTTACTACTTTTCATAATTCTGGCTCTTGCATCAAGATCAAAGCAAACATAATTGGAACGATTCCTACAATGCTGTGACATGTAGAGAACTGAGAGATGGATAGCTGTTGCGGAGGGGAAATTAATTAATGCGAGATAATATTTCACAAAATCAATATTGTTTATTAATTTTGATACTCAGAACTCTCTCCACCTCCGACCACTGATTTTAATAATATTTCGGTTCTTACACGATCATGGAAACATTGTATGGATAATATCTAGGTCTAGTAATAACCAGCAAAATATATAAACATCAATTGAACTGGAAGAGAAGGTTGTGCGGTCAAATGCTACTTGTGCTGCTTGCCCACAAGATGAGCTCAAGCTTTTTCTGCCCTGTGGCAGAAGGCAATAGAGAATTATGAAGAAGCATTTAAGCATTTACTCACAGATTATTATTACCCACTCACGGGGGCTTGCCACAGTCCAGACAGTGTCCAAATGCTTTCAGGGGACTCTGTCTTGTTGGATGTTGAGGCTTGAATCTTCCCGGCTTCTGGGGAAAGGACGCAGATGATCTCTGACCTTGTCTCCTGGCTTCTTCTGGACGATCTGTATATATGTCCAGAAGTTCTAGGCAGGACCTTCGGGTGCAGAATGCAGATGTTGTGCAGTCTCAGCACGATGTCATGCTGGCCACACAGGCTAATTGCGTGCAGGCATCCAGGGTCTGCTCCTGGTAACTCGCAGCAGTGGGGTTTACTAGGTAAGCAATAAAGCAGTGTGCAATAGCAGCAGGGCTGGGCACAGCAGAGAGAGCATGGCAAAGGGCAGGGAAGCAAAGCAGTGAAGCAAAAGCACCTTGTTCACCTGCATATCTCCTTTGATCAATGTGGGCTGAGATTAATTCCCTTTGGACACAAGAATAGCCAATCAGGATGGCAGTTAGCCAAACCTTACCATATTAGGCAAAGCCACAGGCTCACTTTTCCCTAATTTGGGTAAAGCACAGGCCTTGCACTAGGCAGGCACAAGCTAAGAGTGTGTGCCTTACACCACAGAAACCTGGGCAGGCCAGACTCAGTGGCTCCAGGTTCTTTTGTGTCCATCTCCCGCACTGCCTCTCTGGTGGAGCAGAAAAGCATGCCTAGGCAAGGCAGGACATGTATAAGCCTATTTTGGGCCTATCAGGCCTACCACAACAATAGCCCAGACCCTTCTGGTTGTAGCAGAACAAATCTTGAAAAACAAGTTGTTTCACAGCTACCTAAAAATCAGACAGAGGAACCTCTTTATCAGAAAGGCATTGTGTCTGGGAGGAATTCAAGATAACTATTTGCATTCTGGCTAACTTAAATATAGATGGTGTAAAAGTGTTGAGCTACTTTATTCTCGTAGTTGAGTTTGTTTAAATTAAAACCAGTGAGGATGCACATCCATTCCTAAATATGTAGATTTTTTGGTGAAGATACATATCTTAATTTCAAAAGGAAAATAAAACTATCTCAATTTCTGTGCAGGGGACATTGAGTTTGACCTATTACAGCGGTCTTTGTTAACATCAAGTATGATACTGAGTCTCAGAACTTGTGTCATCATTTGAGATTGTCTGTGTTTTTCTCCTGTGACTTACTTGCAGTGATATACAGAAACAGTCAGTGCTTGCCTGGTGTTTTAAGAAGGCAGAAATACCAATTTGCTTGTACAACATGAAAAATAAAAATTAAAAAGTGAAACTTTGTACACAGAAAAATACCTCTCACATAAAATTTTATTTGTTCATTAGCAAAAGTTACTTTAAAAGTATTTACAGTAAAATTGCTGTAAAGACTGTAAAGTGCTTCCCTAAAATACCTTCCCATGTGATTCAATCCTATGTCTCCTCATAATGTAACATTTTGATCTTCCTTGGTTATAACAGTGAGGTATGAACACTACTTTTGCCTCTTGCCTTTCTCTTATGCATCTCTAACAGGAGCCCTAGCATACTTTTTGTTTAATTTGTGCCTGGATTTACCCATCTGATTTAAAACAGTTACCTGAAGCACCGAAAATAGAATTGCAATTACCTAGTTTTTCTCCATGAAGAAATAGAGTTTCCAAAGGATGATTCATTCATTGTCTGGAAGGAATCTATGTCTTTTCCTAGAGGTCTGTAGAAACCTACTGTGTTCTCAGTGATTCCCTGAAGTTATCCTAGCTAAACTGAGTCTTCATCCCTATGCAAAGTGATCGTGGATGGGCAGATTTTGAGATGTGGTTTGAAAACGGAAATAGCAATGCAAGGTTCTCTGCAGTGCCTAGCCAGTCTGTAACAATCCTGAGGCCATGTCTATGCATGAAGCCATGGCTATGCATGGCTAAGCACTGAATGCTTGCTCATTTGGTACTTGACACTGCTGCTTAGACTGCCAAGAAATGTCACAGTTCCTCTGGGTGTTTAGTAAGAAGAATAGGCTTAGCTACAAGGAAGTTAACTCCATTTTAAGATGAGAGAAAAACGAAACATCAAGGAACTATCTTCAGTCCATGAAATAACCATTGCTAAGACAATTAAAAGGCCAAGTTCCACACTAGAACTGTTTAATTCTGGTGTGTGCATTCTCTTAGCTTAGTGTTATCCTGTGTCTTGTAAAGTGCCTGAAAAAAGCTTGTGAAAATGGGTTGGTGAAGGACAAGTGTTGGAAGTTATGACCAAACTGGGTTTTTTTTCATTATATTTATTTGTACCAAAACTTGTGGGAACTAACTTGATCTTTAAAAAGAGTAGACAAGGCTTGTCAATCTTTTAGCCAAAAAAACCCAACATAGTAATGTTGATTTCTTTTTCAAGTTCAGTAATGAAGTATTCAGTACAATTATAGCCAAAAGTCTGTTTTTAGTTAATAACCTCACCGTTTGAGAAACTGTAATTAAAATATCATGCCTCATTTCTAATTCAGATTTGTCTTTATTGTTGGTTTTAACTTCAAGGAGTCTTTCTGCCAAGAGCAAAGAACAAATAATGTATTTTGATAGTAAAGGCTAAAAAGACAAGGGAAAAAAGAAAAGGGAAAAAATGTAATGGAAACATGAGAGAGCTTGAAGCACAATTAACATGAATACAGAGTGTCAATAAATTGGTATGTTTTATCAGATTCAAAAGTGTATATAGCAAGGTATTTACTCACATCTTATTAATGAAGCAGAGCTCTTTCAATTTCATGGGATTTAGATATTAGTGAACTGAACCCAGGAGAATGGCTTTGTTAACCTCAGTCATCCATGTCTTTGTGTATAGCTAGAGTTTATTTCAAAACTACTCAGTTTAACATTAGAAAAGCCACTTTGGAAAGCCTTTTTGTTGGATTTCCTCCTTCTCATTCCATCAGAAGGGAGGAGTCAGTGAGCAGCTGTGTGGTTGTTTTGTTGCCAGCTATGTAGACTCGAACCACAACAGTGTGGTAGATATCTCCAAATCTTCTGAAAGAGAAACCACGTGAGAATTCATGAATAAAACACAATCTTGATTGGCTCTCACATCTGAAGAAGCAGGTTTTTCTGTGGTGTTCAAGTAATGCACACAATTGCAAGACTTCTAAATGTCTTGTGGACCATCAGTTGGCAATGTCTGATGTTACATTTGCAGTTTAGTGTTCTAATGGGTCTGACTGCAGTAGTGTTGTTGGGGCACCTGTTGCAGATAGGGTCTGGCGATCTGAAGATGGCGCGATGTTACGGAAAGATAGAGCCCCTCTCTGTGTTCTGTATGACTTCTCTATGGTTCCTCTATGATTCCTTTGTTATACTTAGCTTCCTGTCTGTGATGCAAGCAGAAGGAAGTGATGTTGCTACCTATCCTATATAATCCCATGCTACACGTTAATAAACGCCATTTTGCTGTCCACCACATTGGTGTTTGCATGCTGATGACCACGTGCTGCCATTATTGAACCAGGGCATTGTGGCGAGGAGGCCACAGGCACCCTACACAATTTCTGTTGATATTGGTGCCATTCTTAGGCAGTCTTTGAGTGTGTACTGCTATGATTTCAAGTGGAAGGGAGGCCTAAATGAACAGGAGATATTCCCTGGCAAGGTCTCCTACGTCTGTACTGGTTTAGATATACAGGCAGGCAGTTACACGGTCTGGCTGCAGCACTGTTGTTAGGGCACCCTACACAATTTCTGTTGATATTGGTGCCATTTGTAGTCTTTGAGTGTGTACTTCCATGATTTCAAGTGGAAGAGAGGCCTAAATGAATAGGAAATATTCCCTGGCAAGGTCTCCTACTTCTGTACTGATGTAGACATACAGGCAGGCAGTTACACGGCTCAAACTGGAAGTGTTAATGCAAATTAAGTGCTTCCAGGATTTGATGGCAGAAAGCGTTTTCAAAACCCTGTTGCCAGCGTGAAAGGAGGAGATTATTAACAACCCTTCCCTGAAACTTATTTTGGATCCAGTTTGTTATTAATTTGTAGCTGTTGGAACTACTCTCATTTATACCAACTGAAGATCTGCGTTAAGTATGCACCAAGCGTGGACCATTGCATGCTTTCACAGTAAATGTTCACCTGAGCATAGTGTGTGTTTAGCACACTATGGCTCATGGAAGAATATACTCTCTGGCATTAATTACTCATTATTAAATGATTGTAATAATTGCCTTCAAACCGTGAGTGTAATTGAGTGAAAGTGACATCTGTACCTTTCCAGCTACTGTGTTATTTTGGGTTGAACTTGGTTAGTAAAGCATATCCTAATGCAAGAACAGTGCATTTGCAAGTTGCTACTGTGTGCCTTCAGGGCTACCACTTAAGCAAACAGAATATTGAGGTTGGTACACTTAGAATAGAACAAGTTTTATATGGGATAAAAATGACAACATGAGAATAGGAGCTTCCAGTAGAAGTACGTTATGGTTTGAGAGCAGAGAGAATCAGAGAATCATAGATTCAAGCAGGTTGGAAGAGACCTCCAAGATCATCCAGTCCAATCTAGCACCCAGCCCTGTCCAATCAACTAGAACATGGCACTAAGTGTGTCAGCCAGGCTTTACTTGAACACCTCCAGGGACGGTGACTCCACCACCTCTCTGGGCAGCCCATTCCAATGCCAATCACTCTCTCCGGCAACAACTTCCTCCTAACATCCAGCCTAGACCTCCCCTGCTGCAGCTTGAGACTGTGTCCACTTGTTCTGTTGCTGGTTGCCTGGCAGAAGAGACCAACACCCACCTGGCTGCAGCTTCCCTTCAGGTAGTTGTAGACAGCAATGAGGTCACTCCTGAGCCTCCTCTTCTCCAGGTTAAACACCCCCAGCTCCCTCAGCCTCTCCTCACAGGGCTGTGTTCCAGGCCTCTCGCCAGCTCTGTCGCCCTTCTCTGGACATGTTCCAGAATTTACTAATCGCTGCACTACCAAATACCTGAATATCTGAAATTATTTTATGTTAGATTATAATATTTTGTTGAAATTGAAATGTATGCTGCTGGCCACAGCAAATTGTTTCGGTACACCTCCATGTATGCATGTACTGATTCTATTACTGTAAATGGTAGTCTGTTCTCTAGTTACATTCGGCCAATTTCATACTGATGAAAGTAGCTGTTAGAACTACAGCAATGGCTCAACAAAGATGCCCTAGAATTAGTTTTTACGACTTTACAGAGCTTTTGATCATGCCAGATTCTATCACTATGAATAGCTATGAAAGTATCACCAAAAAAAACCATGTATTTTGTCTCCAAGTCATACAGAATACCATTATTTTATTTGTCTTTTTATCCATTTCTTTCTGCTCTTATGTACTTGCTGAAAGTTGTATTAGGTGGCATGACACACAGCCTTCCCTGGAGCAGAATCCTTTGAGCATGTGCGTTATTGTGTTGCTCAGCTGGAAGGAATCAATTGCTCTGGGTCAGCCCATCCATGTAGGCAACCACTTAAAGGAGACTAAATCACTTCTACCTAGGATATAGAAGGACTCTACATTTGTGCTGACAGCACAAAGCAGAGAAAACTATCTGGCAAAAAAAAGTGTAAAGGTTGGGATGCTTTTCTGCTACTCCTTTCTTATTATTAATGTGATGGTTTGGGTGTTACCTGCCCCCCCACACTGAAGAAAATCACCCGGACAAGACTCAGTGGCTGGAGATTAAAGAAATGAAGCTTTATATTTACAGCTTGACACAGTATACAAGAAAATAATTACAATCTACACAGCTATAGACAGAAATATACAAGTTAAAAAGTAATACAGCCCTCCCAGAAACCAGAGTCCCCAGGAGGGGCTCCCAACCACCCTTCTGTCTCCTTACCACGTCTCTACCTTATACCAGACTTTGCCTTATGTTCAAAGTGAGTTTGGAGAATCAGCCAGGGGAGTTAAGAAGGAGACAGATTATTTAGTCAGCAGGTTAGAGAGAGAAGGGAGGCAGCCAAAAGCCAGAGAACAAAACTGTGTTATCTATGTTTATGCTCTTGTTTTTATCCATCTCAGCAAGCCTCTGAGTGAAGTAGACATCACCATTGTTTCCTTTTCCCAGCCTATCATCTAATTCTCACCAAAATATCCTGGCTAGGCTCAAACTAGCACAATTAACTACAGCAATTGAAGATTGTTACTTTAGTTTCACATTCTGTTGCTATACTGGTCTAAATAAAAAGTCAGGGATTTGACAGTAGATGCTGAAAGTCATCTGAAATGCATACTGTTCAGATGTTGTTAGTAGTTTGGAGATTTCTTTTGGCAATTAGTATACTGAACCGAGTGAGCACATACTAGGTGAGTTCTTCATTAAGTTTCTCTAAGAAAGGCAATTCTAGTACATAAGCTGTGTCACTGTTATGGGGAGGGCACACTGGCTGTACATTTGCTGCACAAAATGGAGAGGTATGTCCAGCAGTGCAAATAGTCTTCAGAGAATGGTACAGAGTGAATGAAAGTTTTGCCATTTTTTCCTGTTGATGTAGCTTTATTATGACCAACTGGCTTTTCAATTCAAATGAGTTAAGTACTTACATGTCACTTACCTCTTATTCCACAGAAAGGTGGAAAGAAGCAAAGTGAAATGGTAGCCAAACCAAAGAAATTAAGAGTGTGTTTGCCATTGCAATTTTTAAATGATGAAATTAGAGCCTATCTGAAATGAATACTCTTATTTTTAGACTGACATGTCTCCTTCACAGGCATGAAAGCAGGATGCTCTCCTTCTGTGTTTTAATAGCTCAACTATCTTCTTGGTGCTTAGTAGGAATAACATTGTGAATGAGTCATCATTTGATCTGTTTGATTCCACATGTTATTTTATAGGAAGACAGATAGTAATATTGCAAGAACACGTTAATATCTGATTATGTGCCTGCAACATCATTTCTTTGTAGTTTCATCTGAATGGTAAGGAAGTGTTAAGAGATGAAGTGTGTGTAGTGTACCATCTGATCAGTACCAGGATTAGGGGAAAAAAGGGCTTTTCTTGGTCTCAGCAATTCTTGCATCTTACTCCATCCCATAAAGAGTCATGGAACCATAGAATCAGCCAGGTTGGAAGAGACAGCCAAGACCATACAGTTCAACCTAGCACCCAGCCCTGTCCAATCAACTAGACTCATCCAGTCTTGTCTTGAACACCTCCAGGGACANACACCTCCAGTGATGGCAACTCCACCACTTCCCTGGGCAGCCCATTCCAATGCCAATCACTGTCTCTGAGAAGAACTTCCTCCTAACATCCAGCCTGTACTTCCTCCAGCACAACTTGAAGCTGTGTCCCCTTGTTCTGTTGCTGGTTGCCTGAGAGAAGAGACCAACCTCCACCTGTCTACAGCCTCCCTTCAGGTAGTTGTAGAGAGCAATGAGGTCACCCTGAGTCTCTTCTCCAGGCTAAATATCCCCAGATCCCTCAGCGTCTCCTCATGGGGCTGTGTTCCAGACCTCTCATCAGCTTCATCACCCTTCTCTGGACACGTTCCAGTATCTCAACATCTGTCTTCAATTGAGGAACCCAGAACTGGACACAGTACTCAAGCTGTGGCATGATAGTTTTAAGAATGTCATGGACTAGTTAGAAATTAGTTAGAGAAAAAGAATACTCTAATAACAGTTTTACTAAATGAAGAAAAAAAAGAAAAGCTCCAAGAAGTTTATTCTTAATCTTCTGATGCCTTCCAACAAAACTGTATTTTGAAATGGGTATATGCCATAAAAGTGTATTTTCAGCTTCCCATGGCTCTGGCAGATGAGCACAAATTAATTTTTGCTATAAGCATGCAAGCTTCTGAATCCTTCAATGAATTTCACCAAGGGCAATAGCTGCTATCAATGTATTTTCATGCTTCCATAGCTGTGCAACTAAACAGAACTCTATTACAATATTGGCCAATGCAATCAAAATTGTCAATATTCTGTAAGTAGAAGGAAAGAGATAATATTGGTCTCCATGTTTGAGTGAATCCATGTGTAAGGAAGTATTGCAAAGACATATGATTTTCTAACTTAAGTTTGTGTTTTCTTTCAGTTAATCAATTGCTTCATCAAACTATACAAAAATAGAAATCTAGCATGATCAATTTTTTTTCATATGCCTGGCTATTTAAATTTGCTTTATAGCTTCATTATCAACAGGAGAGCTGAGGTTTTGTGCACCTTAGTTTTCATTAACAGTAATTGCTTCCTCTTGATCCTGCCATTCTTGCTGCAACAAAACACCTGTTCTTGCAAAAAGAAGAGCTATGGAGATCTCTGTCTTTGCTAACAATTTTATTGAGTGAAAAGGATTGGTTGCCTCATATAAAAATTCTGACTGCTTGCATGAGTGGATGCTTCTTTGGGTAAAAAAATAGCTGGATGGATGAGCCTAAGGAGTGATGTTGAATGGAGTTAAATCCAGTTGGCAGCCACTCGCTAGTGGTGCTCCCCAGAATTGCGTCCGGTTCTGGTTAGTATTTTTATCAATTATCTGAACCAAAGGGATTGATTGAGTGCAACCTCAGTAAGTTTGCAGATGACATTAAGCTTGGAGGGAGTGTTGATCTACTTGAGGCTAAGAAGCATCTACAGAAAGAAATGGTCAGGCTCAATCAATGGGCCATGGCCAGTTGTACAAACCAGACCCTGCACTTGGGTCACAACAACCTCGTGCAAGACTACAGGCCCAGGAGAGCTATTGTCTTCTTGTACTCAGTGCTGGTGAGGGCATACCTTGAGTATTGTGTTCAGTTTTGGGCCCCTCACTGTAGCAGCTGGGTGAGAATGTGGGCAAAGCCTACACAGACCAGTATGATCAGAGCGATGCCACAGGGACTCCACACGATTCAATTTGAATTTCACCAGAGACCTTTATTGTTCATTCTGGCTCCATTTATATACTCTTGAGCATAGAGTGCACAGCTACACGTTAGCATAACCTAGGCAAGCACAACCCAGTCTTTTACATACGCCACGCCTTGTTTTTCTCATTAACTAGTTGTCCACTATCTCTCTTTCCCCCGGGTAAAGTATTCTGCAGCTGTGGAAACCAAGGTCGAAGTGCTTCATCTGCTTGTTATTATTCCTTCTCACATTGCATTCCCACACCTCACTACAGGACTTTATGGTGCTGAAGGAGGTCCAAAGAAGGACAATGAGGCAGGTGAAGAGCCTAGAGAACATTTTATAGAGCAACTGAAGGAAATGGAATTGTTTAGTCTGAAGAAGAGGAGGCTGAGGTGAGATCTTCTCAGTCTCTACAGCTCCCCAAAAAGAGGTTGTAGCAATGTGGGTGTTGGTTTCTGCTCCCTAGTAAGAAGTAATAGGAGCTCACAGGAAGCCCTATGAGGAGAGGCTGAGAGAGCTGTGGTTGCTTAGCCTGGAGAAGAGGAAGATCAGGGGTGACCTCATTGCTGTCTACAACTACCTGAAGGGAGGCTGTAGCCAGGTGGGGGTTGGTCTCTTCTCCCAGGCAACCAGCAACAGAACAAGTGGACACAGTCTCAAGTTGTGCCAGGGGAGATCTAGGCTGGACGTTAGGAGGACGTTCTTCACAGAGAGAGTGATTGGCATTGGAATGGACTGCCCAGGAATGTGGTGGAGTCACCGTCCCTGGAGGTGTTCAAGCAAAGCCTGTCTGAGGCACTTAGTGCCATGGTCTAGTTGATTGGCTAGGGCTGGGTGATAGGTTGGACTGGATGATGTTGGACGTCTCTTCCAACTTGGTTGATTCTATGATTCTGTGATGAGAGTAAATGTCTTTCACTAGGAGAGGTTTAGGTCGGATATTATAAGAAACCTCTTCTCTAAGAGGGTTATCAAAGACTTGAATAGGATCCCCAGGGAGGTCACTGAATCCCCATCTGTGGATGTGTTTAAAAGACCCATAGATGTTGTGCTAAGAGACAATGTTCAGAATCAGACTTGATAGAGTTAAATAATAGTTGGACAATGGTCTTAAAGGTCTTTCCGAAATGATATGATTCTATGATTCTAACTAGTTAAGAAATCTTAAATTCTCTTATTACAGAACTTAGAATAATTAATTTAGCGCCTGTTTCCATCTGGCTGTCCATTCTTTTGCTGGTCTGTTTATGTAGGCAGTATGGCCTGCCTCCTCACAGTTTGCAAAAAAATCATAGAACCGTAGAATTAACCAAGTTGGAAGAGACCTCCAAGGTGATCCAGTCCAACCTAGCACCCAGCCCTGACCAATCAACTAGACCATGGCCCTGAGTGCCTCAGACAGGCTTGTCTTGAACACCTCCAGAGACAGCGACTCCACCACCTCCTTGGGCAGCCCATTCCAGTGCCAGTCACTCTCTCTGCCAAGAACTTCCTCCTAACGTCCAGCCTAGACCTTCCCCAGCACAACTTGAGGCTGTGTCCCCTCGTTCTATTGCTGGTTGTCTGGGAAAAGAGACTGACCTGCACCTGACTACAGGTGGATACCTGGTCTCAGTTAAGAACTCTGGAGACATATTATCATACAAAGAAATAATAAATGAAATCTGCAGGAAGCTTGAGAAATGAAAATAGTTTATTTTTGTGTGAATCACATAAATTAGACTAGGAGTCCACTTTGAGAAATATGCAGCAAAACAAGAGACTTTGGTAGTTATTTATCTTTAATTTCTGCTCACTCTTTTTTTTTCCTTTAATTTATTTTTCTGCTTAAGAAATACATATTTTTTATGGCCTCACTCCCACCTGCAGTTGCACAGAGATTGAAGAAAAGTTGCTTAATGCTGCACTTAACTATCCTTCCAGCAGTGCATATCCTTTAAGATGTGTGTTTACTGACAACACAGTAAGCAAATGCTGTGAAGGTTAAGCAGAGAAGTTAAACAAAAAGTAATCCTCCTACACGTCCTTCCAAGGACACTGCCAGCAGATAACCAGAGCAGGGGGATGGGAGTCTGATGTTATGTGAATAAGTACTCTCTGGCTCAATGCAACTGAAAGACAAACAGAAAATGTTTTTTTTTTTCCTTTTTGCATGCCCATGCTTTATGTTAACATTTTGCATATGGTAGCTACTCCTTCTCCCTAAAAAAGAATGCTTAGGATCCCTTATCTCTATAGAGAACAACTATCGGTAGTTGTATGCCTTGAGGCATAGTATGTTTAGTTCTGATTATAGTCAGAGGGAGAAAAGATATTTTGTGAGACAAATTCATGATCCTGATATACAAATCTTATCATTAATAAGCCACATGGCCAATGCAGTATTCATGGGACAGATTCACTCTGATATGGGTCAAGAATTGCCTGGGGGGCCAGGCCCAGAGAGTGATGGTGACTGGTGCAACATCCAGTTGGCAGCTGTCACTAGTGATGCTCCCCAGGTATCAGTGCTGGGCCCAATCCTATTCAATATCTTTATTGAGGATATGGATGAGGGGATTGAGTCCAGCATCAGTAAGTTTGCAGATGGCACCAAGCTAGGAGTATATTTGATCTGTTGGAGGGCAGGAGAGCCCTGCAGAGGGACCTTGACAGGCTGGAGGGGTGGGCAGAGGCCAATGGGATGAGATCGAACAAGGCCAAGTGCAGGGTTCTACACATTGGCCACAACAACCCCAAGCAGTGCTACAGGCTGGGGACAGAGTGGCTGGAGAGCAGCCAGGAAGAAAAGCATCTGGGGATACTGGTAGACAGTAGCTGAAGATGAGCCAGCAGTGTGGCCAGGTGGCCAGGAGAGCCAATGGTATCCTGGCCTAGATCAGGACCAGTGTGGCCAGCAGGATAAGGGAGGTTGTTCTTCCCCTGTACTCAGCACTGGTCAGGCCATGCCTTGAGTCATATTGCTACAGCTGATGTAAAGATGATGAACTTTCACTAAAGGATCTGGATTTATTCCTTTGGTATTCAGTCACAGAGTGCTACCTTATCCCTAGTTATTGAATTATTTTCCACTTCTTTGGTTAACAAAACCCATTAAAAAAAAATCCTAGAAACAAAGTATTCTGTCTTTGATTGTTTGACATTATGTATAACTGTAGCTGAATGTCTTACTGGTTTGCAATACAGTTCTTAGCAGAACAAAGCATACTAATATGGACTAAGTGTGGTAATAAGTCTGTTTTATGAAGCCCTTTTATGTAAGTGTCCTCAAGATAACAGGTACCTTGCTTCAATTATTCACCACCAATACTAATAATGAAATGGATAACAACATATATTTTTTGCTTTATCATTCCTCTTCTTCCTTCTTTTACACTAACAGTCATTTATTTTTATCAAAGCAATTTAGACCTAAATATTTATATGCTAAGGCCAAACTACAAATACAGGGGTTTGATTTTCCTCAAAATAAACTGTCCTACTGTACTTGGTCCTAAGAAAAGGTGCTTCATTTTGCTGAAGAATTTTGAGAATCATAGAGTCAAGCAGGTTGGAAGAGACCTCCAAGATAATCCAGTCCAACTTACCACCAAGCCCTGTACAATCAACTAGACCACGGCACCAAGTGCCTCATCCAATCTTTTCTTATATACCTCCAGGGACAGCGACTCCACCACCTCCCTGCTCAGCCCATTCCAATGCCAATCACACTCTCTGTCAAGAACTTCCTCCTAACATCCAGCCTTTACCTTCTCTGGCATGACTTGAGACTGTGTCCCCTTTTTTTGTGCTGGCCGCCTTGCAGAAGAGACAGATGGAGCTGTGTCTTATGTGCAACATCTGAGCAGTTTAATAGAATCATAGAATCAGCCAGGTCGGAAGAGACCTCCAAGATCATGCCTGGGCAACCCATTCCAATGGCAAATCACTCTCTCTGTCAAGAACTTCCTCCTAACATCCAGCCTATACCTCCTCTGGCATGACTTGAGACTGTGTCCCCTTGTTCTGTCACTGGTTGCCTTGCAGAAGAGACTGACTGAGCTGTGTTTTATTTGCAACATATAAGCAGCTTCGTAGAATCAGACAGGTTGGAAGAGACATACAAGATCATGCCTGGGCAGCCCATTCCAGTGGCAAATCACTCTCTCTGTGAAGAACTTCCTCCTAACATCCAGCCTATAGCTGTATGTTTTCTTATGAATGATCATTTACAAAGGGTTGCATTGATGCATTTTGAATCTCTTTTCCTAGCACAAATTTCCTGCATCTTTAATTAGTACCCAAGTCA
The DNA here is from genome assembly GCA_013400475.1 of Tricholaema leucomelas. Taxonomy (NCBI): domain Eukaryota; kingdom Metazoa; phylum Chordata; class Aves; order Piciformes; family Lybiidae; genus Tricholaema lacrymosa; species Tricholaema leucomelas. Next base: position 24,193 of record WAAF01009571.1, on the reverse strand, counting down.
GTCCAGTGCTTACCTATGAAATTTAGCTTCAGTCAAGTTGTTTTAGATAAGTATAACTTCTAAATGCTTGCATTTATTTTAAGGTATTATTAAACTTTTTTTGTTTGTTTGTTTAAAGAAAAGTGCCTTGGCATCAACTTTGTGCTGAATCTCTGTCTAAAGTGTTAATTAAGATGCCATGTAAGCGATGAGGATGTTCATTTTCCATCTATTAGAATGAATTTGTTCTGACTTTCTCTAATATTACCAAGTCTCATTTTTTTGAGCAAATGTTGATCTTTCTTTAAGAAAAGCCCAGGCAAATTAACTGTGAGACAGGAGTCTGTAGAAAATAAATTCATAATCACATTTTTTTTTTAGATTATAATTATCTCACCCTTGATTCAAACAATTACTACAGCGTTATTCAATAAACCTTCCCTCACTGGCAGTGCTATTACATTTAACGGGGTTTTCAGCTAGGTGACACATTTTTTTCTGTAATACTATTTTGTATCATCACCATATCATCTCATGCAAGAGTGGGTAGTGGAAATTAATATTGTAGTGATACCCAGTGACACTAATTGGACTAGCTTACTTCACTGTTATTGCAGAAAGAGGCTTGTCTAAAATTTGTTTAGAGGACTTGCAGGAGAAGCAAATACAATGAATTGTGTCTTCATTTGTCTGAGCTACTAGCCTTTGCCAAACATTATTAAAATACCTAAGTATATGGTGCATAAAATTACTTTTTATATGGAATTGAAGAGAAACAAAAAGAGCCAAGGATTAACAAGGAAGGCTTATAAATGAAGGTGTAGAAAGACGAGTGGCTTTAGGAAAAGCTTTGATGTGACTAGTAGACAATCTGCCTCTCAGAGGTTGAGGTTTCATTGTAGCAGCTGGAATTCAGCTTGCTGTCCAAAGAGTGATCATTTTGCTTCCCATATGATCAGTGGGGGAAGGTTAAGGTCACATCTTTCTGATGTATCCTCTCTTCAAGTGTGAGAGATGACAATATTTTCCCGTTGATATGACAAAGCAAGACAAAGCAGGTGATCAAAGACAGCCAGTATGGCTTCACCAAAGACAAATCTTGCCTGACCAACACAGTGACCTATGATGTGGTGACTACATCAGTGGAAAAAAGATGATCCTCCTCACAGGAGGATCATCACACATCAGCTTGAGTGACACACACTTAGAAGTAACTTTTCTCATTATAAGTGTTGTCTTGAAAATGCTTACCACTTTACTAGTTACGTTTTTTCCATTTTTCATAGTCAAGAATTATACATATCATGGAATCATAGAATCAACTAGGTTGGAAGAGATCTCCAAGATCATCCAGTCCAATCTAGCACCCAGCCCTATCCAGTCAACTAGACCACGGTACTCAGTGCCTCAGCCAGGCTTTGCTTGAACACCTCCAGGGACAGTGACTCCACCACCTCCCTGCGCATCCCATTCCAATGCCAATCACTCTCTCTGGCAAGAACTTCCTCCTAACATCCCCAGCACAACTTGAGACTGTGTCCCCTTGTTCTCTTGCTGCTTGCCTGGGAGAAGAGACCAACTCCATCTGGCTGCAGCCTCTTTTCAGGTAGTTGTAGACAGCAATGAGGTCAACCCTGAGCCTCCTCTTCTCCAGGCTGAACAACTCCAGCTCCCTCAGCCTCTCCTCACAGGGCTGTGCTCCAAGCCTCTCACCAGCTTCATCACCCTTCTCTGGACACGTTCCAGTATCTCAACATCTTTCTTGAATTGAGGAGCCCAGAACTGGACACAGTACTCAAGGTGTGGCCTGACCAGTGTTGATGTCTTCCAAGAATCATAGATTATCTTCCATAGATACAACTAAATGGACACCTAATAAGATACTATATAGATGACTTTATTGACTATTGATTTTACCATCAGCTATCATGCCTGCTGATAATCCATGAAAATCATGGCTTGTGTAAAGTAAATGTATCTCCAGACAGTGATATCTGAATGGATGTTCAGGCACTTTAAATGACATTTAAGGTAGCATACTTCTTTTAAATGTATTTGTACCTACTGTGGATTTGGATTTAGGCTCGCACTGTTAATAGGATCTTTTATTTGTTCTTAGTCATAGTATGAATTTGTTACAAGACAGGTGATGGGAATACTTTTATATGTAATGGCATATAGTATTATTTTTTCATAAGGTGTGAGTGAAATAGCTCCAGGCTTTTTTACCTAGTGGCATTTTCTCAAGGTGTAGGAGCTGTTCCTTTCTTCACTGAGATTATAGTAATGTTAATGGAGGTGGGGGAGGGTGACATTTTCCTAAATAAGTGATAGGCTTTTGAATTCGATTCCTTTCAGCACACACTTTGAAGTGTTGTAGGCTGGGTCCCAGACTCCCAGAGGCACACAGAAGCCAAATTGTGTCTATTTTCAAGTCACACAATTTTGAGGTTTTAATTTGATGTCCGTTTGTTTTGTTTCACAATCCCCTCTCCATTTTATTTCATTCTAATGGCTTTGTGACTCTGCCATCATTTTCTTGTAGTTACTGAGTTTTGTAAAACCTAGGATTTCATTTTGGTCTGAGTTTATGCCTGAACTAAAGAAAATGAAAGACTGTGCATGTATCCACTCCAGTGCACAGCCCCTAGGAAACTGACATAAAAGTAAAGATACTGGAACTTGGAGTAAATAAAAAATCAGAAAACCAGATTAACCTCCTGTGACTGTTAAGCCCCAGGGAACCAGGTCACGAAGAGGCAGAGCTATTATAATTGAAGTAATGGTGTTACATACTGTAAACAAAGACCAATGGGACCATTAAAATGCCTGTCTTATGCAGATATCTCCAGTACTGCAGTTATGAGGAGCTTAGATCACAGAATCATAGAATCAACGAGATTGGAAGAGACCTCCAAGATCATCCAGTCCAACCTATCACCCAGCCCTGGCCAGTCAACTAGACCATGGCACTAAGTGCCTCAGACAGGCTCTTCTTGAACACCTCCAGGGATGGCGACTCCACCACCTCCCTGGGCAGCCCATTCCAATGCCAATCACTCTCTGGCAAGAACTTCCTCCTAACATCCAGCCTAGACCCGCCCTGGCACAGCTTGAGACTGTGTCCCCTTGTCCTGTTGCTGGTTGCCTGGGAGAAGAGACCAACCCCCTCCTGGCTACAGCCTCCCTTCAGGTAGTTGTAGACAGCAATGAGGTCCCCCCTGAGCCTCCTCTTCTCCAGGCTAAACACCCCCAGCTCCCTCAGCCTCTCCTCATAGGGCTGTGTTCCAGGCCTTTCACCAGCTTTGTCGCCCTTCTCTGGACACATTCCAGCACCTGATGTAGACTTCGCTTTTGATATGATTGCATGAATATATATATACAATATGTCTGGACCTTATCAATTTTAGCACAAAAGATGATTCATAGCTCATGCATTTGGGAATTTTTATGTATGAAAAAGAAAGCTGCCACTTAAGTGTACAAGCAAGGGCTAAGTGCACTATTATTGTATGCATTTCTGGTACTAGCTGGAAACATCTGCTTTGTGTCTCCTGGAATGAGGACAGCTCACACTCTCATTCTCTATAGATCTAAAAGACCATGTTGTGACAGGAAGGATAATAGGCACCGAAAAAATCAGGTGTGCGTAGTATTTCGAACTTACTGATTTCCTGTCAATGAACTCACACCTCATGGGTTTGGAATTGCTTCATGCTTATCACAGTTGACAAAGTGACAGGGGAATGAAAAAAAAAAAATCCCTGCTGTTTCCCTGATTTGCTTTCCTATCCTTTGCATTAAGATGTTGTGGGACCAACATAAAAGCAGGGCTTTCTACAATACTTCAGTCAAATCAACAAAACATTGAAAGAACTAAAAGTAATCATTTTGGTAAAATACTTGAGTTCTTTAACACCCTCCCCAAACAAATTAACTACCTGATTTACCTTTGATACAAGTTAGCTTTTGCATTATTCTCAGTGGTTCTGTAGAAAATTAACTCGTGACCTGCTAACCTATCAAGCATAGCTTATTGAATTATTGACTGCTACTTGCTGCAAATAAGCTTGAATGTTACATGATTTTTGCAAGTTCATCATATCACCATGTGCTCAGCATTTAGGGTGGGGTACATTCAATTCTAATTACTCTTCAAGTCTTATCCATTCTGGGACAAGTTTTAATAATTCAGTATAAACATTAACAGGCAAGATGCACATGCCTGTTAATGGCCACGAGAGAGAAAGAGAGAAATCAGAAACAAACAGTAATTCAGTCAATGAATGTTCATGTTGGAGATACAGAACGTAACAGGAAGCTTTTGAATAGCTATCTCAAAATCAATCTGAAACCCAGACATCAGTGCTCATAGCATATACAATTTGGAGCTATTCAGGAGTTGCAAATAAATGCATTATCACAGAAATCAAGATGTTATTTTTGTATACTATATCACTTAGACAACTGAGTTTCATTTGCTTGATAATCAGTTTTTAAAGTAAGATGGTAAAAGCAATTGAAGTCCTAGAACATAGAAAAATGTAATTTTAAACTATCAATAAAGCTGGAGGAGGAAGGGGAGTTTGGCTAAAGTTCCCTTGTTTATTTTTGGTTTTCATGTATACATTGCAAAGTAACATATTAAAAAGGGGTCTGTGGAGGTGT
>WAAF01009571.1:0-19386 GCA_013400475.1 Tricholaema leucomelas | reverse complement strand
TCAGGAATGGTGTGGCCAGCAGGAGCAGGGAGGTCATTCTGCCCCTGTACTCTGCACTGGTTAGACCACACCTTGAGTACTGTGTTCAGTTCTGGGCCCCCCAGTTTAGAAGGGACATTGAGATGCTTGAACGTGTCCAGAGAAGGGCAACGAGGCTGGTGAGAGGCCTCAAGCACAGCCCTACGAGGAGAGGCTGAGGGAGCTGGGATTGTTTAGCCTGGAGAAGAGGAGGCTCAGGAGTGACCTCATTGCTGTCTGCAACTACCTGAAGGGAGGCTGTAGCTGGGTGGGGGTTGGTGTCTTCTCCCAGTCAAGCAGCAACAGAACAAGGGGACACAGTCTCAAGTTGTGCCAGGGGAGGTATAGGCTGGATTTAGGGGGAAGTTCTTGCCAGAGAGAGTGATTTGCCTAGAATGGGCTGCCCAGTGAGGTGGTGGAGTCACTGTCCCTGGAAGTGTTCAAGCAAAGCCTGTCTGAGGCACTTAGTGCCATGGTCTAGTTGATTGGCCAGGGCTGTGTGCTACATTGGACTGGATGATCCTGGACATCTCTTCCAACCTACTTGATGCTATGATTCAGAGACATACAGAATCATATTAATCTTGAAACTGTAACTGTTCCATTGTGGAAAAGATTGAATTATGAAGCTGATTTTACAAACCTTGATATTTTCAGGTTCTTTTGACTACTCAACAACACTGCACAGGAGCTATAATTTTTGAAGTCATCAAGCTCTGTGGCTATGTGTGTAGTTGCTCTTAGCAAAGCAGATCATTTGAATAACTGCTTTTTATACATGAAACTGAACCAAACTTATGAAGTTTCTGAAAGGCACAGGTGGTTTTGCGTTTATCCCTAATATATAAACACACATTTCTTTCTGAACTGCAGTTTAAGTTCTTTATATTAGGCTCCTGTTCCCTGACAAGAAGCTGGATAAATGGTAGGAGCTGAAAACAGGCTTGTACAATAGACTAAAAAGAATATGTGATATTCAGTGACAGCCTGCAAGACAAGACTTGTCAAGTATTTAGCTTTAAACAATGCTACCTTGGTATACTTCTAGATGAAATGTGTTAGTTTTTTGCAAGGTCCAAGTACTTCAAAACAAAATCACATTGTAAATAATCCGTTCTGATGCATTGCTGCCTCTGTAGCTCTTGCTATTTATATATCTGTTACTTCCTTAAATAACAGCAGCTTTCTTCCTAGCCCTATTTCCAAACATTGATTTCCCTTTGGCTACCATACTCCACTGGTTCATTAAGTCTTGGTCAAGTTGATTTTTCTTCCGTCTTCTTTATGCCTCTTTAACCAATTTCTTTGAAGTGCCCTTATCTGAACTAAATATGAATTTGGCTACATTGCTGAGAGCCAACATATATAAATTTTACTTTTTTTTTTTGTTTGTTTAACTTCAAGGGTTTTTATAAGCTGTCTGAATAACTCTTTTCCCTTAGCCCAGCAACAGATTTTACTGAGATCTTTTCTTCCAGTATTTCTTCTGCTAGATATAGTAAATGGCAAAGGCCTTCTTGGCCTGCCTTCAAAAGCAAGAGAATTATTCATCAGACCAAGCTATAGTCACAGAAAACACAATATTATCAGCTGGAAAGGACCACTGGAGGTCTTCTGACTGACTTTTGCTCAAGACAGGTCCAGTTAGAAGGAGTTGCTTGGGGTCATGTTCAGTTTTGAATGTCTTGCTATCACAGTGGAAACCCCAGAGTATATCTGGGTAATGTCTTCCAGGGTTTGCTCACTCCCATGGTAAAATAATCCATGTCTTCACTGGAAAATTTACCATTCTCCACCTTGTGTCCATTGTCTCCAGACCAGTCACCATTATACCTTCAAGATGACTGGCTCCACCCTCTCTGTGCTCTTGCACAAAGTATATGAAGATAACAGTGAAGTTTCCCCTGAGCCCTCTCTTCTTAAGGCTGGAAAGACCTCATAGCATCTCACTTCCCCTCCTTGGATACCATGTGCTCTATTCACCTGACCAACTTAATGTCTTTGCTGGGCACCCACTCAGTGTACCAATGTCTTTCTTGTGCTGGGGAGCTCAAAACCAGAAACAGCACTTAAAATGTAGTCTCACAGCTGCCAGTCAGAAAACTGCTTTTCTGAACCTGCTGACTACAGTTCTGCTAACATACCCCATATCAAAATTGTTTGTATTTGCTTCAAAGGTGCAGTGTTGATTCATGTTCAATTTATCCATTAGAACCTTTAGATACTTTTCTGTCAAGCTGCTTTCTTGTCTATCCAGCCCCTAGTCTAATGTATTGCATGGGATTATTCCCTCCCAGATGCAGGATTTTTACTCTTTGTTGAACTTCATGATGTTGCTGTCAGTCCTCACACCTGTCCAGGTCCCTCTGAGTAGCAGCCCTGCCCTCAAGCATATCATCTGTTCCTCCAAATTTTGTATCATCTGTGAATGTACTGAGAGCATCTTCTCTCTCATCCCCTAGGTTCTTGATAAAGTCATTGTATAATATTTGTCCCAGGAATATTGCCAATTGACTCTTTTACTGCTAGTCACCACTATTTAGAGACGAAAAGTCCAGCTGATTTTACTCCCACCTTATTGTCCGCTTATCCAATCCTTAGCTCATGAATTTGACTGTAGAAACCAATCAGAGACTGTGACAGATGCCGTGCTGAAGTCAAGCATGCCACATCCACTGTTCTCCTGTCATGCACACAGCCAGTTCTCTAATGATAAAAAGCAGTCAGGTTGATCAGGTGTGATGTGCCCATGAGGAGATTTCAGCAATTACTGTGTTTCCTGTCATGATACAAACAGCTGGTCTGAGGCTGGCTTTTTTGTAAGCTATAATGTGGAAAGGAGCATGAAACATGAGCTTGATGAGTGGACCACTAGATGGATAAAAAACTGACTTGATGGCTGCACCCAAAGAGTGGCTGTTGATGGGTCCATGTCTAAGTGGAGGCCAGTGACAAGTGAAGTCCCTCACTTCCCAGGATCAGTCCTGGGACCAGTCTTGTTCAACATCTTTGTCGGTGCCATGGACAGAGGCATTGAGTGCAGCTTTAGCAAGTTTGCTGACAACACCAAGCTGTGTGGTGCAGCAGACAGGCTGGAGGGAAGAGATGGCATCCAGAGGGACCTGGACAGGCTGGAGAGGTGGGCACAAGCCAACCTCATGAGGTTTAACAAGACCAAGTGCAAGGTCCTGCATCTGGGTCGAGACAATGCCAAGCAGAGACTGAGCAGTGGCTGGCTGGAAAGCACACCTGAGGAGAGGGACCTGGGGGTGCTGCTAGACGAGGAGCTCACCATGAGCCCCACCAGTGTGCACTTGCAGTCTAGAAAGCCAAGTAGATCCTGGGCTGCATCAGGAGGAGTGTGGCCAGCAGGTCGAGGGAGGTGATTCTCCCCCTCTACTGTGCTCTGGTGAGACCCCACCTGGAGTACTGCATCCAGTTCTGGAGCCTCTATTACCAGAAGGATGTGGAGATGCTGGAGTGTGTCCAGAGAAGGGCCACGAGGATGATCAGAGGGCTGGAGCAGCTCTCCTGTGAGGACAGAATGAGAGAGTTGGGGCTGTTTAGTCTGGAGAAGAGGAGGCTCCCAGGTGACCTTCTTGTGGCCTTCCAGTATCTGAAGGGGGCCTACAAAAAGGAAAGGAGCATACTTCTGCACAAGCTGCTTCTGCCTATGGTTCCTGGTACTACCTGTGTGAACATAATGACATAAAAAGATCACTCATCACATCTCAGTCCAAATTATATATGATACAGTCATAACAGAGACTTACATGAATTTGAGTCTTCTGTCCTCAGTCAAAGTTCTTGATTAGTGATTAGTCAACTCTATGAGGGATTGGTGCTTCTACCCTAAACCAGAGTGATATACTTAACCTTGTTACGAAGATGATCTCTTTAGTCAATGGAAAAAAGCTTGTCTAGCTTTTCTAGGATAGGATTCAACTAGATTGTTACAAACATCTACCTGGAGTTGCCGTCCCTGAAAGTGTTCAAGCAAAGCCTGGCTGAGGCACTTAGTGCCATGGTCTAGTTGATTGGATAGGGCTGGGTGCTAGGTTGGACTGGATGATCTTGGAGGTCTCTTCCAAACTGGTTGATTCTATGATTCTATGAGGTCATACTCTAAAAACACTAGTTGGTTTTGTTTGTTGTTTTGTTGTGGTTTTTTTTAACAGTGTGAGAGGAATTCTGTCATAGTTGTAGATTTAGTAAAAAAAAGCTCACATAGAAACATTTCTTTTGAATTTCCCCAGGATATTTCTGTTACAATTCAGCTGTTAAGTGGATAGGAGAGAATACAAGTCTAGATTTTCCTTGCTTCTAAACTATTTCAATACAGACGTCCTAGAAGAATTTGTATAGCTTAAGGTATATTGTTATCATGTTAATAAATATGTGAGTTTCCTTCTGATGCTGTGAGCTGTGTTTTATTTGCAACATCTGTTCAGTTTCATAGAATCATAGAATCAACCAGGTTGGAAGAGAACTCCAAGATAAGCCAGTCCAATCTAGCACCCAGCCCTGTCAAATCAACTAGACCATGGCATTAAGTGCCTCAGCCAGTGTTTTCTTGAACACCTCCAGGGACGACAACTCCACCATCTCTCTGGAATGGGCAGCCCAATCCTGTGCCAATCACTCTCTGTGAAGAACTTCCTCCCAACATTTTGCAGCAGCTACTCATAGTTTAGGTATTTTGGAAACATGTCAGTTTTCTAAGGCATCCAATCTAGGCTGCATCAAAGATAATGGTGTTTCACTGTTGCCTTTGATAAATGCAGAATCAGGTCTTCAGTTTTCTTACTCTAATGTGATTCTAATTATGTTACACTTTTGTCCTTCTGTGCTTTCCCTTGCAACGTTAAACTTAATTAGTTAATTCCCCAACATTTGCAAATTATAAGGCAAATCTGGAGCTCATTTTATTTCCTCTGCTGCTTGCTCTGTGTCCTTCCTCTTCAACGCATGGAGTGATAAGCACGTGACTACTTTTTGCTAACGTTTGTGTCCTTTATTAAAGTGTGGTGTACAGCTTGTCTTAATTCAGAATGATACTTAGGGTTACAAATATCTGCAGCTGTGTTAGGAATAATATGGAATTTAATGAGGCTGCTTATGATGAAAGTTAAGTTTGTCTGTAATTGCTATTTGGTAGTAGGGGCTGTTTTCAGAATCGTGTATTAGAGGTGTAAAAGAACACTGCAAGTACTGGAATAGTTGTTTATCTAATGGGCAAAAAAAAATGGCACATCTAAGAAAAAGTAACTTTGAAATAACTAAAAATCATTTAAATGTAGAATTCCATCCTTTACATGGGGAGATTTCAACTGGATGTGAGGAGGAAGTTGTTCAGCGTGAGAGTGGTGAGAGCCTGGAATGGGTTGCCCAGGGAGGTGGTTGAGGCCCCATCCCTGGAGGTGTTTAAGGCCAGGCTGGATGAGGCTCTGGCCAGCCTGCTCTAGGCTAGGGTTTCCCTGCCCGTGGCAGGGGGGGTGGAACTAGATGATCCTTGTGATCCTTTCCAACTCTGATTCTATGATTCTATGATTATAGTAGCCTTCCAGTATCTGAAGGAGACCTACAAGAAGGCTGGGGAGGGACTATTTTCAAGATCTTGTAATGACAGGATGAGGGGTAATGGGTTTAAATTGGAAGAGGGGAGATTTAAACTAGATGTTAGGAAGAAATTTTTTACAGCGAGGGTGGTGAGACACTGGCACAGTTTGCCCAAGGAGGTTGTGGATGCTCCCTCCCTGGAGGTGTTCAAGGCCAGGTTGGATGAGTCCTTGAGCGACCTGTTCTAGTGGGAGGTGTTCCTGCCTATCACAGGAGGTTGGAACTAGGTGATCTCAGAGATCCCTTCCAACCTAAACCATTGCCATTGGAATGGGCTGCCCAGGGAGGAGGTGGAGTCGCCACTCCTGGAGGTGTTCAGGAAAAGAGTGGCTGTGGCACTTAGTGCCATGGTCTAGTTGACTGGATAGGGCTGGGTGCTAGGTTGGACTGTATGATCTTGGAGGTCTTTTCCAACCTAGTTGATTCTATTCTATTCTAAATTCTATGTTTGTGTGCAGTAATTGAGCATTTATACTTCATGAACTAGACTAACGCTTATACTTTGGGTAATATTTTCAGGAAACTGATTTTTGACTATATTCTAGCCTTCTCCATTACCTCTGGCATGAATTTTAGCAATATTAGACTGTATTTTAAGGAAGATAGATTTGCAGTGTGTTAACATCTTTCTTCTGTACTTTCCTGTCAACTTCTACAGTCATTACTGAAAAGAATAGAATCACAGAATCACAGAATCAAGCAGGTTGGAAGAGACCTCCAAGATCGTACAGTCCAACCTAGCACCCAGCACTATTGTTCCCGTTTGTCATTTCCTGTTACTGAATACATACATGACTTACTGTGAGGACCAGAGTTTCAAAGATGAGCCTATGGTTTGGGGTATGTGCAGCTATAGTTCTTTGTGTAATAAATAAGCTTGAAGTCAGATGTATAGGCCTCCAGGCTGAAAAATTCAAGTTTGAGCCAAAGCCACCATGTTTTTTATCCTAGAGTCTCATCAACTATGCAGTCTTTATCTCCATGAAGCCTGATTCCATGCCTTTCTCACCTGCAAAATAAAGCTCTTGTTTAGTTCCTTTTTATTCTCCCTTCTCTGACTCCTACATTTATCTGAAGATTCCAGGAATGCTGTGAATGTACTGCCATCCTTTATATTAAGCTGTGCTCTAGTAAATACAGGCATATATAGCAAATTTCAACTGCCTTCTTTTTAAGTTTAATTCACATTCTAAACAGGCAATAGACTCTTAAATTTGCCACTAAAATAAAGATTATGTATTCATTTGGCATGCTCATCATATGCTAGCTACAGTTATGCTGGGGGAACCAGCTGGACTGTGAATAAAAATCTCATATTGGATTCTCCCAAGGACTTTTTTTCTTTAAAGATAGGAACAGAAATAATCAGAAATAGAAATAAAAATAATAACAATACAATGCTTTACATCATGAGTTGGGAAATGTGTTTGTCCTAGCTGCTGGAATCGCCTATCCTGAAGTTTAAACCTCCTGGTTGTTGAAGGTGTATGGTTTAATTTGATATGAAATTCCTGTTAGTTGAGTTGCTTCCATTGCACATGGAACACTGACTAAGAGTCTCAAAGTTATGCAGCGGGTGCATCTTAAGTGAAGTTCACTGAATTGGATTCATCTTATGAATATGCTTTAAGGCACACTACTCTTACCTGAAAAATACCCAAAAGGAAACAAAGAAACCAAAACTGAACAAAACAAAACAAAACAAAGAAACCAAAACCAAACCAAAACCAAAACAAACCAACCAAAAATATGCAACCAAACCTTAAAATCACCCCAAAGTATCCTGAAAAGCCTCAGCTATTATAAGAGGGCATTACAAATTATTTCCTTGTGGAAGCTTTCCAATAGTTAAAACTGTCTTTTTATGCCTTTGAGCTACAGCATGTGTAAGTCAGTCCTGCTAAGATATAATTAGAAGTGTGGGATAATTCTAATACTGTTTTACAGCTGATGAAATCTGCTTCAACTCTGTCTACCACCTGATTACCATGGAAACCAGTGCTGGCCAACAGAGTAATACTGATCAAAAGGAATTATTATTAATCTTCCTAGTCAAGGGTGGATGGAGATTTGGACAGCTTATGTTAAAGTTTCTGGTAGAGGCTGAAAGGTTCAGTAGGGCTAAGTATTAATTCTTAGTGTGTTAGAGAGCAAGAGTGTTTTGTTATGAGACAAGTACAACTGGCTGTCCAAAACATCAGGTATTAGCAGATTACAATCTCAGCTGTGCAGGATCCAGGAATTGGACATAAATAAAAGTAGTTTTCTGGATGTTAAGGAGGTAAAAAAAAAATAAAGCTAACACAAGAAAATGTACTGTCTGTGTTTCAAGGATATTCAGATATTAGTTTAGAAGCCAGTGCTGGAAGGCAAAAGTAATAAGAGTGTTGTACACACATTAGTGTTTAGATAGGCAAATAGACAAAGAGCTGTTTTGCCAACATGTATGCATTTAACAAAGAAGCATTTGAGTTTTGTGGGGTTTTTTTGGGGGTGGGTGGATGTGGTTTGCTGGTTTTTTGTTTGGGTATTTTGTTTGTTCGATTGATTGGCTGTTTAAGTATATTTGATAGAGAAAGACATGGATTATAATAGAAATTGAAATCTATATTTGATCAGACTTTGAGAAGAGGTCATAGAAGCTTCTATCAATCTTCTGTTATTTGAACAAACAGCTTTTATTCTTTATAGTGAGGCTAGCAACACAGGAGAGAAGCAACTCTTTTCCAGAAATTGATAAGCATTTGGTGTTTCCAGACTGGAGATGTTTTTCAGTTCACAAATTGATGTGTATATCAGACACTAATGTCACCAGACCCAACATACCAACACCTTGAGTACTGTGTCCAGTTCTGGGTCACTCAGTTCAAGAGAAATTGATAAGCATTTGGCATTTCCAGACTGGAGATGTTTTTCAGTTCACAAATTGATGTGTATATCAGACACTAACGTCACCAGAGCCACCAAACCCACACCTTGAGTACTGTGTCCAGTTCTGGGCTCCTCAATTCAAAAGAGATGTTGAGGTACTGGAATGTGTCCAGAGAAGGGTGATGAAGCTGGTGAGAGGCCTGGAACACAGCCCTGTGAGGAGAGGCTGAGGGAGCTGGGGGTGTTTAGCCTGGAGAAGAGGAGGCTCAGGGGTGACCTCATTGCTGTCTACACCTGGCTGTATCCAGGTGGGGTTGGTCTCTTCTGCCAGGCAACCAGCAACAGAACAAGGGGACACAGTCTCAAGTAATGCTGGAGGAGGCCTAGACTGGATGTTAGGAGGAAATTCTTGGCAGAGAGAGTGATTGGCATTGGAATGGGCTGCCCAAGGAGGTGGTAGAGTCACCGTCCCTGCAGGTGTTCAAGAAAAGCCTGTCTGAGGCACTTAGTGCCATGGTCTAGTTGATTGGACAGGGCTGGGTGCTAGGTTGGACTGGATGATCTTGGAGGTCACCAACCTGATCGATTCTATGATTCTGTACTTGCACAATAGTATATAATTTCAATTTTCCAGTGGTTCATAATCCAACAAGGTTAATAATAATAATAATAGTAATAATAATAACAATAATAATAATAAAAAAGTATCCAAAGAGCCAGTAAATGTCACAAAATTTGAATGAAGAAACGATGAACAAGGAATCTGTATGGAAAATAATCATTGTATTAATTTCCTTACGCTTCACGTGGAACAAAAATGGATTTTTACCTTTTTTTATCAGTAAGTAACTGGTGTTTCACCAGTTTCCACTCTCTTGTAATGGAGGAAAGACAACTAGGCACTTGGTACCCACTGAATTTAGCTACAATGAAATGCATATATGTTTAGCAATTACTTGTTTCAGTCATGCTACCTGTGACCGTTTGGGTGTTACGCCCCACTCTTATGAAATCACCCAAACTAGACTCAGCCAGCTGGAAATTAAGGAATGAATTTTATATATTTACATATTTATGAATATTTATATATTTACATATTCATGAATTCTTATATTTGCAGTCTAGCACTATATACAAGCAGATATACACAAATACATGCAGTTATATACAGAAATATAGAAGGTAAAGATAACACAGAAACACAACAGCCCTCCCAGAAATCAGAGTCTCAGGAGGGGCTCTCAACCACCCTTCCACCTACTTTCCACCTCTCTGCCTTATCCCAGACTTTCCCTTACATGCAAGGTGAGTTTGGAGAATCGTCCAGGGGGGTTAGAAAGCAGAAGGGTTAGTTACACAGAAAGCAAGTCAGGGAGAAAAGTATAAGAGACACATAGCAACTGTGTTATCTGTGTTTGTGTTCTTGTTCTTATCCATCTCAGCAAGGCTATGAGTGCAGCAGACATCACCATTGTTTCCTTTTCACAGCCTATCATCTAATTCTTCTCACCAAAATATTCCAGCTAGTCTCAAACTAGCATACTACTCTTCCAGGCAGTTTCTGTAGACAATGAAGACGGACACCCTCAGACAGTGATTTAACTCCATCTTAAAACTGTAATTCACTTGAATTTCACAGTGGCTTTTTATTTTCTTCGACTATAAAGGCAGCATGGATGATACATTCAACTTGCTTTTAGAACACTAACCTAGGTAAATGAGTCTTGCACCTGAGGAACTTTAGTTAACCACTGACTTGGTGGTTAACTGCTTGTTCTCCTTGTCTCATATTGCCCCAGTGACTTGTCAAAAAAAACCCACAGTCCACACACGTGCAAGTACTCATCTGCTTATAGTTTTCTCTGTGGAACAGATTGCAAGATTAGTATCAGGTTGGGATGTAAAGCTGATGGGAATGACAGAATCAACTAGACCATGTCACTGAGTGCCGCAGCCAGTCTTTTCTTGGACAACTCCAGGGACAGTGACTCCACCACCTCCCTGGGCAGCCCATTCCAATGGCAAATCACTCTCTCTGGGAAGAACTTCCCCCTAACATCCAGCCTAGACATCCCCTGGCACAACTTGAGACTTGTTCTATTGCTGGTTGCCTGGCAGAAGAGACCAACCCCCACCTGACTACAGCCTCCCTTCAGGTAGTTGTAGGCAGCAATGAGGTCACCCCTGAGCCTCCTCTTCTCCAGGCTAAACACCCCCAGCTCCCTCATCACTGTTAGTGTAGCAGCATAGTAAAGCATAGCAGCATAGTAAAGGATGCAAACTATTGTTTTTAGGTTTGCTTTTTGCCTGTTTGAGTGTGAGTGTGCCTATTAGTGACTGGATTGATATAGTCTCTATAAGCATAGTTATTTTCCTGAGTTTTATATAAATAAAAAATGAAGAAGGAAACATTTTGCCTAGTCTAATGATTTGGAAGATGAGAGAATGCACTGCTGCACTGGAAGACAACAACATGGAGGGACTCTGGAACTCATTGTTGTACTTTATAACATCAGACTCCCAGTTTCCCTATGGGAAATAAACCAGGATTTCTTTCTTATTGTCTTCACCCTCAGTGTCCAATTAGCAGTCTTTTTGGTTCCAGATGAAGATTTGGCAGGTCTGCTCTTTGGGCCACAATTTGGAGACGAATGCAATGAAAGTTAAAGTTAAATTAGAGATCAGCACCTGTGGCTGGCACGGCTCTGTGTTCACATTTGACGTTAAGCCAAAGCAAAGCCAAAGTGAGAATATTCTAATGTTATTTCTTGGAACAGTCGCCTTAAATATCAGTTAATACATTTAACTTTATATTTATATGCTTAGCTTCAATGCTTTAACTTCCATCTTGCTCAAGGGGACAAACTAGGACCTTAACATGTTTCTATTGCCGCAGTTTTGGCAGAAAGAGCTATGCAGACTGAAGAGAAATTTACCTTCTAAATGGCAAAAATGGAAAATTATTTTTATTGTCTGTGAAGTCTTTCAACATTTTTCATGTTTTGTAGTTTACAAGTAATAAAACTAAGACTCATGTAATAAAACTAAGACTCATGTAATAAAGCTAAGACTCATGTAATAAAACTAAACTCACCATGAAGAAAACAGTGTTTACTTCACAACAGCCATTTCTCAGAGTACTTTTATACTTTCAGAGAATGGGCAATACCTGTTTTTTTTCAACATTGCTATGAATGAGGCCAAGCAGGCACTCAGAGCTGGCTCTCTAGAGTAAGTAAAGCAAATCCATTTATTGACTGTTTTGGGTTATGTTTCTCTCAGTCTCATTGTGGTTGTCCCTATTCGAACATTGTATTAAATAGACACTGGAAGAGGATCTTTATTCTTTACTGGGAGTGAGTACTCTACATTTTTCATTTTATGTAAATCAATATTAAAGAAGAAAAAAAAAAAGTAGGTACACTTAGAGAACAAAAAAGGATGGTATTTATCTTATGGGCAGCATCTGTGTCTGAGCTTCCTATCTAGACTCTGATTACAGGCAATTCTAGGCATAATTCATCTTATTCTAAAGCAGATATCTAAGAGATCAAATAAACTTTGTGGTAACAGCATCTCTTTCTCTCCATTGATTACAAAGTAAGCTAGACTGATTAGCTCTGTTGCCTATATTGTAGTTCTCTTTCAAGTAGATAATTGTACCTCTGTTGTCTTTATGGTCTGATGTTTTGACTGTGCATTTGCATGAAAAAAGATGGGGAGACTCAACCCCCTCAGAAATACTGTAATAGGACCATAAAATGATGCTGACACTTAATAGCAAGATTGGATTACAGGTAGAAAATAGCTGGAATAGCCATGTATACTAACTTGAACAAGGTTTAAGGCCAGGCTGGATGGGGCTCTGGCCAGCCTGATCTAGGGTGGGGTGTCCCTACCTGTGGCAGGGGGGTTGGAACTAGATTATTGTTGTGGTCCCTTCCAACCCTGACTGATTCAGTGATTCTAGGTGTGGTGCTGCAGGCTACACTTTTAGGAAGACAGGATACCTTTAGTTTTATCTTACTGAAATACATGTAATCCTTGAAAAAACAAGCTTGTAAAGCTAGAATTATGCTATTTAATTGCTTTCTTAAGCTTTCATTGCTTCCATTTTCTTACCAAATATACAAACCTTATTAAAAATAAAGTTAGTATTTTTTTTTGTTCTTTCTGTACCTCTATTGTTTTCCATGTTAAGGTTAATTACATTACAGAAATTATATGTGAGTCGTAATGGCTTTATACAATTGTCCTCATTTTGCTGGGGAGTTATCACAGCCCAGCTATGGGCTGCAGTCCATTAGCAGTTCTGAGTCAGCCAGGACAGCTGACTCAATTTGGCTCACAGATTTATCCCATACCATGAGCATCACACTCAATATATAGGAGAAAGTCTGCTGAGAATAAAGGAGCTTCCTGATTGTGTTTTCTGCTTTGGCTCCTCATCACTTGGCTTCTCTTCCTGCTCTTGAGGAGTGCCTTTCTAGATATGATGACTGCTGGATGTTTGCTGGGCTGAGTATAACTTTATACATCTTATATTGGTATTAATTTGGCTGCTTTAATTTCAACCTGTGGGTCTTCTCTTCCTGATTCCCCTTTTCAGCTGTGGAAGTGCCATCAGGTGATCAAGCAGCTGCTGTAGTTCAACCCCAGATATTAGAAAACAATACTGTGCTTTCAAAGTATTGAAATAAACCACTGATATTAGTGGTTTATCTAACATGCACACAGATGTGTATATTAAATGAGATAATACATAGGCAAATGTATGCTTGTGTAGCCATAGGTATATGCTTTCAGATCTGTTTATTTTTCCTTCTTAGAAATGGGACCTATGGAGGTAGCCAAGGCAAATGCTTGCATATTGCAATAGAAAGATTGCAGGTTGCATGCTTATTTTTCATGGTTGTATGATTTTAGTTTTAATCTCAGTCTCTTTCTATGTGAATCTCTACCAATATATATTGGGAAGTTACCTTTTTTGTTTGTTTGTTTTAGTGTTGTTTGGCTTAGTTGCTTATTGGAGGTTTAAGTGGGAGATCTTGTGTTCAGTTGTTTTAATCTATTGATCAGCCAGGCTACTGCTAGGGAAGTACATCACAGAATCATAGAATCAATCAGGTTGGAAGAGACCTCCAAGCTCATCCAGTCCAACCTAGCACCAAGCCCTATCCAGTCATCTAGACCATGGCACTAAGTGCCTCAGACAAGCTTTACTTGAACACCTCCAGGAACAGTGACTCCACCACCTCCCTGGGCAGTCCATTCCAATGCCAATCACTCTCTCTGGCAAGAACTTCCTCCTAACATCTAGCCTATACCTCCCACGGCACAACTTGAGACTGTATCCACTCATTCTGTTGTTGGATTGCTGGCAGAAGAGACCAACCCCACCTGGCTACAGCCTTCCTTCAGGTAGTTGTAGGCAGCAGTGAGGTCACCCCTGAGCTTCTTCTTCTCCGAGCTAAACGTGCCCACAGAAAAATTGTCTATAGAAGGCATTTAGAGAGTCACCATCTATAGAATGCATTTAGAGAGTCACCGTCCCTGAGGTGTTCAAGAAAAGACTGGGTGAGGTAATTAGTGCCATGGTCTAGTTGATTGGACAGGGCTGGGTGCTAGGTTGGACTGGATGATCTTGGAGGTCTCTTCCAACCTGGTTGATTCTATGATTCTACCCTGTGTAATATTTTGTTGATTAATGAAATGCACCTAATGTAGCACCAGAAATATACTAATTGTTTAATCAATATTTGAACTGTCCAGTCAAAACAAAATTATTAGTCAAATTATAGTGCTGCTAATACTTAATAATTTCATTACAATATTTCTAATTTCCAGTAATGAAATGCTCAGCATGAGCACACACAAATTTTCACATACTCATCTGCTTTTGCTGATGTCACGGTCATGCTCTTAGTGCTCTGCTAGATACTGAGGTAAATGGTACTGTGTTCCCTCAAGGAGAGTGGGAGGCCATTTGCATTATGCACCATTTGCATTACATAATACATCCTACACATTCAGTCATGAGAACTCCCTCTTTAGCCATTTCTTCTCTGTGATGGTTTGGGTGTCCCCTGCCCCCCCGCACTTTTAGAAATTACCCAGACTAGACTCAGTCGGCTCTGGAAATTTGCATGAAGCTTATATTTACAGCTGGCACAATTTACAAGCAGATATTTAAAGTATATACAGATATATACAGACATATACAAGGTAAAAGGTAATACAGACACAACTCTCCTCCCAGAAACCTGAGTCCCCAGGAGGGGCTCTCAACCACCCCCTCACCTTTCCCCTACCCCTCTCAAGCTTACCCCAGTCCCAAGGAAGAATGGAGGTTCATCCAAAAAGGATTAAGAAGCAAAGGTGAAATCAGCCAAAACAAATGGAGGGTGAGGTTAGAAAGCAAAATGGAGTTCAGCCAGCAGCCTCAGCTCTCCCCAGAAGGCAAAGCAGAAGAGAACGGCCCATCACCAAGTGCAGAGCAAAGTGACCTAATCTTTGTTTTGCCTTTCTTTTGTACACATCTCAGCAAGACTGTGAGCGAAGTAGACCTCACCATTGTTTTCATTTCTCAGCCTATCATCTAGTTCTTCTCACCAAAACATTCTAGCTAGCTTCAAACTAGCACACTCTCAAATATTTTAGTGACTAAAGATGTGTTTGTCTGAGGAAATTTGATGGCTTCTATGCTTCAGGCAATGTTGTTTACTTTCAAATGTATTGCTTTGACTTGTGGTATTTTTTCTTATACGAATTAATAAACCACAGCTGTAGAGCCATGTTCATATATTTTGTAAGTGGTTGTATCAGCTGTAATATATTCCTTAATTAAGATGCCATGGTAGTATGGTAGTCAGTTACTAGAGCAACCAGTTAGAAATACAAGAGAAGGACAGAGGACGTTGTTGCCTCTAACACACGATGCATACATCAATGTATGTACTCCAGGAGCCTGAGTTATTACAGTGGCTGCAATGCAAAGAGATGATGCTAAGAATGTTTTTCATTTAACCATTGTATGAAATATAATAATCTATCATCCTATTAATGATAGGAGAGAAACATTGCAAGTGGAAATGCTTTCTGTGATCTAGTGTAATAAAATATAGGCCTGTATAGTTAGGAATTTGCTTAATCAGTTGGACTTTTATATCATATCTTTGTCCTGCCTTTTGTCTTAATGATTTCTTTTCAACTAATGTGATATGAAAAGTACTTGACAGCATATGATAGGAGTATTTTACTGTGCTAGTGAAAAAGGAAGACACTAATCTCATGAAAGTTGTTAAGTCTTAAAGTATTATCAATGTTTTAACATTATTCATTTCTGTGTGCTATTAGGGAGAGGGGAGTTGGCTAATGTGATAAGAAACCAATTAATATGATACAGAAGCAAGTATATGATAAGACCTTTGTTCAGAATAGTGCTGGCTTTGATAAAACTTCCCACACAGTCATTCAATATCTTCTTCATTGCAAGTGCAATAGGATTTTTTACATCTGCCTGTATTAGAACATAGGGATTTGTGTGTTGCTCTTGATAGAGCTTGGAGCATGATCATCAATGAAGTACCAATTCAGAAAATATTAGAGTACCTCTTTCTTTGAGAGCATTTCAATTACCATCCCACAGCTGAAATCTGACACTTTTTAACTGCACATGAAATATTTGTCTCAAATGTTAACTTCCTCCATTTTGTGTATGTCTGTGTGAGACCATTTTAAATATTACAGTTATCATCCCCTTAAACCACAAATATTTTGTAATTTAACCTGGAATGAAAGAACTGTCCAGTTACATACTTCTCTTATACACCTTCTGATAATCTAATTTAATCAATAAATAGAGCCCCTCAGGGCTCAGTTTTGGGGCCAGTCATGTTTAATCTCTTCATCAATGACCTGGATGAGGGGGTGAATGCACCCTCAGCAAGTTTGCAGATGACACTAAATTAAGCAGAAGTGTCAATCTGCTGGAGGGTAGGAAGGCCTTGCAGAGGGATTTGGACATGCTGGAGCAGTGGGCTAAGGCCAATCGCATGAGGTTTAACAAGGCCAAGTGGCAGATCATGCCCTTTGCCCACAGTAACCCCCAGCAGCCCTACAGGATGGGGGAGAAGTGGCTGGAGAGCTGCCTGGCAGAAAGGGACCTGGGGGTGTTGGTGGACAGCCAGCTGAACATGAGCCAGCAGTGTGCCCAGGTGGCCAAGAAGGCCAACAGCATCCTGGCCTGTATCAGAAGTGTTGTGACCAGCAGTAGGGAGGTGACCATGCTCCTGTACTCAGCACTTGTGAGACCACACCTTGACTACTATGTCCAGTTTTGGTCACTGCAGTATAGGAGACATTGAGGCGCTGGAGTGGGTGCAGAGAAGGGTGACGAGGCTGGAGAGACGTCTGGCAAACATGACCTATGAGAAACTGCTCAGGGAACTGGGGTTGTTTAGTCTGCAGAAGAGGAGGCTTATTGCTTTCTACAACTACCTAAAAGGAGGTTGTAGTGAGGCTGCAGCTGGTCTCTTCTCCCCAGTTACTAATGATAGAAGAGGAAATGGCCTCAAGTTGCATCCAGTGAGGTTTAGGTTGGCTGTTGGGAGGAATTTCTTTACTGGGCGGGTGGTCAGGCACTGGGACAGGCTGCCCAGGGAGGTGGTGGAGTTACCATCCCTGGAGGTGTTTAAAAGGAGAGTGGATGTGGAGCTTGAGGCTGTGGTCTAGTGATGAAGGATGTGGGGATGAAGGTTGGACTGGCTGATCCTGGTGGTCCTTTCCAACCATAGCAATTCCTAGTGATTAGATGTTGTGCTGAGGGATTTGGTTTAGTCAAGGACTTGTCAGTGTGAAACTAATGATTGGACTCGATGATCTTGAAGGTCTTTTCCAATCTAAGAAATTCTGTGATTCTGTGATTATGCATATTTATAGGCACCAAGTATGCTTCTGCAAATGCAGGACCTTGAACATATACTTTAAATGCAAATCTTAGAACATTTTATTTACAATTTGGTGTTTTTATATTCATGTTCAGCTGTCTATGGTTCACCAAATAATTTACCAATAAATAAGAACAGTCAGTATATTTTCTTTATATGGATGCTGTTGCCCTGTGCAGTATGGTATTTCAGTGATTTCTAAGTGCATCTTTAACACTTATTAGATTTTAGGAGTCCAGTGACTTTAGTGACGTTTGAGTGGTTAGGTGAAAGATAGTTAAAGATGGGTACAATTAAAGAAAGAAAAGAGGAAATAGGCAGATCAGAGAAGATGAGAAAGGGAGCTTGATTCTTTCTATCTCATAACACAAAAAAGCAAGGCATTAAAAAGAAATGAGCAGTGGAATGTCTAAAGCTAATGGAAGAAAGTGAAAATTATTCTTCCCGTACACAAACTGCACTTTTCT
Organism: Tricholaema leucomelas; assembly: GCA_013400475.1. Taxonomy (NCBI): domain Eukaryota; kingdom Metazoa; phylum Chordata; class Aves; order Piciformes; family Lybiidae; genus Tricholaema lacrymosa; species Tricholaema leucomelas. The sequence continues at coordinate 1,463 of WAAF01009571.1, read as the reverse complement.
TGAATTTATTTCTGATCTTAAGTTTGTCACCCTGTGCTGGAAGAGAGTAGGACTAGCAGATGCTGCCTTCTACGGCGTGTTCAAATATGTTCTCAGCTTGAATTTAGAACACAGACCTGACTTGATTTTAAACTTGGGGGAAAATGATGAATGCGAGATTTAAAATCTGGGTAACAGCAGTTAAAGGAAGCTAATTGTATATTTAGTTAACAGTTTGGGTTTTTTTTCACTTTGGTGGAGGATTTAATTCTTTACTCTGGAAAAGCAAATGAGTGTTTAACTTCTCTTTGCCAACAATGTGCTGCTTCTCTTGCTTCTCCTTTCTCCAAAATGAGATGAAATTAGCCTTTCTGAAATAGATGTTGAACTTGAGGACCCTTGAGATTTAAGCATTGCTATGTGTATTTTGATTCTATTTCAATTAGACTATCTTAAATATTTTCTTTTAAATTGCCTTTTTTTTTTTTTGTGATTTGCATTTTCAGTTCACTGGGTTCTATTCTAAACGTCGCCGAGCTTGTAATTGTTTGAGGCACGAATAATAAAAGCTAATTTGTTGACATTCCCTGAAACACCAAAGAATCCAGACGAGACTTAATGCGTTTCTCTATCCCTTCCTTAAGAGACAGTTTCTACTTTAATTCCTTCTCTGGCAAACTGTGTTTCACTGATGCATAAATACAGGGCTCTAAAGGTTATGAATATAGCCCTTTTCTGTACTATTAATTCATCCAGGGTCATGATCTTTTTAATCTTTCAGATACTATAACCATAAATAATTAATTTCCATGTAAATGGCAAACACATTCACTAGTGTTATTTACTGCAAAAAAAGGATGGATACTGTGAGCAGGACCTCTCAGAAATTAAAATTCCTGATTTATTCTCATATGAAACCTGTGAAATGTGAAAAGTGAATTTGAGTGAACTCTTAGATCTTCCAAACAACTGCATTCTTTTCTGAGCTCGTTGTCATCTCTCCTATATAAAAAATTAAAAAGGCAAACAAACCTGACAAACAAACCCCAAAATGAAACCAAAAAACCCGAACAGAAGAAAATAGAAACAACTTGTTTTGATAAATGCATACATTATTTAGCTCATAAGCTGCTTAATAGTATTATTCAACAACATAATTACTACCTCCGATGGCTATAATGATATTTCCCCAGAGGTTGTCTCAAAGTCATTTACTTATTTTTAATTGTCTAACATTAAATGGAGTTATTTATATATAAATGTAAATATATACCTATGTATATACATAGGTACATATATATTTTTATGTATATACATATGTGTACATATATATATAAAAATATATACATATGTGTATATATATAAATATATATAGATATAAATATGTATATGTAGGCATATATAAATATATAGATTGTATATATATGTCTGTATATACATATATATATATACATATAAATATACATATATATGTATATGTATAT
>WAAF01009570.1:52078-157650 GCA_013400475.1 Tricholaema leucomelas | reverse complement strand
GGGAGGGACTATTGACAAGGTCTTGTAATGACAGGACGAGGGGGTTTAAACTGGCAGAGGGGAGATCTAAACTAGATACTAGGAAGAAGGTCTTTACAGTGAGGGTGGTGAGACACTGGCAGAGGTTGCCCAGGGAGGCTGTGGATGCTCTCTCCCTGGAGGTGTTCAAGGCTAGGTTGGATGAGGCCTTGAGTGACCTGTTCTAGTGGGAGGCGTCCCTGCCTATGGCAGGGGATTGGAACTGGATGATCTTTCAGGTCCCTTCCAACCTGAACCATTCTATGATAATTTATTTTCTGTTTGACTACTCTAAGTGCAACTGTCTTGGAGAGGGCACAAGCAGGAACAAGGTTTGGCTCTCAAAATTTAGTCCTTGCACATGTTTATTTCAACTGACATTTTTGTTTAGATGTTTTTGAAGATGGACATGGAACTGTCAGGGTCCGGAAGAGGGACATGAAGAGAATCAGGGGGCTTGAGCACTAGTCCTGTGAAAATAGGCTGAGAGAGTTGGGATTGTTCAGCCTAGAGAAGAGGAGGTTCTGGGGAGACCTTCTGGTGGATTTTCAGTCCTTAAAGGGGCCTATAGGACAGGTGGAGATGGACTTCTGACAAAGACATGTAGTAACAGAACAAGGGTTAATGACTTCAGATTGGAAGAAGATGGATTTAGATTAGACATTAGGAAGAAATTATTCCTGTGAGGGTGGTGAGGCACTGGCACAGGTTACCCGGAAAAGCTGTGGAGGCTGCAACCTTGGAAGTGTTCCAAGCCAGGTTGGATGGGGCCTTGAGCAACCTGCTGCAGCCGAAGCTGTCCCTACAGGGGTTGAAACTAGATGATCTTGAAGATCCCTTCCAGCCAAAACAAGTATGATTCTATAGTGACAACTTGGCAATTGCTTACAAATGTCTCCTGTTTAGTTTTCATTTATGACAAAGAAGCAACCACTACTCTTTGTGTGTGCTCAGATTGTAGGTTTAACTGCTTCTGTTGGAGTTGGTAATGCCAAGAGCATCAGTGAAGCAATGGAGCACATCTGTACCCTCTGCTGCTACCTTGACATACAGGCCATATCCACTGTCAGGGAGAACAAAGAGGAGCTGCAGAGGTTTGGAACCAAGCCAGAAACACGTAAGAGTGCTTCCTCTTCATTTTACCGTGAGATTGAAAGCACCATAATTAAGGCAGCAATCCAGTCCCCGTTTAGTTGAGTGAAGTTGACCAAAGTTGGCACAGCCAAGTGTTCAAAAGATGTGTAAACATGGCACTTGGGGACATGGTTTAGTGGGCATGGTGGTGTTTGTTGATGGCTGGACTTGATGACCTTAGAGGTCTTTTTCAAACTTAATGATTCTACAATTCTAAATTAAAAGCTTGAAGCTAAGCTGGAGCTTTGCTGCCTGCTAGCTTGAAAAGCAGCTGAAGCATGCCGTTCCTTGTTGCTCCACAATAAGGTAATGCCCATTTGGTCAAATTTTCTCTGTGCTGAGAGATTTGCAATCTGTTTAGTTCTGCCAGTGAAGGCTGGGGGCTTTATGTGCAACTGCAGTGCCCATTAACAATGAACACCGTTATGACTGTAAAGAGCACCATACTGGAACAGGCTGCCCAGGGCAATTTTGAATTGCCATCCCTGGAGGTATTTAAAAGCCATCTAGATAGGGTGCTCAAGGATGTGGTGTACTATTGGCCCTGGTAGAGTCAGTGGTTGGACTTGATGATCTCGAAGATCTTTTCCAACCACAGTGAATCTGTGATAGGTAAGCATTTCTCTAAACAAGAATCTGTTCTCTTTTACTTACTGTTTCACTTACTTAGGCTGCTGACTTCCATTTCTTGTCTCCAGATGTCAGGTGGGTTAAAATGCGAGTTCAGAATTGCTTTGCAGACATCATCTCAGGTTTGATGTCTGAGACAGAGACACTGATGAGGAGAATTTACTCAGTGGGTAAGATAATGTAATATGCCTGTAACATTCTTTGCTTACATTGGTGTGAGTCCTCTTGGCTGCTAGAATAATCACTTTTTGACCACTTCCCTTCTCCCCTTTCCTTTTCACTTGCCTTTGACCAGTGTTTCCTGAGTAAGACATTACATAGTTGACTATGTTCTTGTTAGTTTGATAATCATAAACATTCTTGCTTGGATTTCAGCCTGTGTTTTGGGAGCCAAGGATGGTGTCAGATCATTTTGAATGTTTAGATCGTCTGAAACAAAAGTACCGAAGGGCTTGCTTTCAAAATACAAGGAGCTGGATGTCACTGATGAGAGAGACCTCTGTGCTCTTGCTTAAGCATCTCTCCAGATGCTCCATACCTGAAGCTGTCGCTGTTATGGAAAGCAAGAAGGGTCTCAGTTATGGTTTTACTCTGACTGTTGCAGCTCCTCCCTTTCAGCAGAAGTTTAATTCTTGCTGTTTTGCAAAAATATTTTCTTGGGTGTCTTTTGAGTTGTGCTCAGACTTATTCCTAGCGGTGACCACCATCAGATTGAAGATATGCTTGCTTAGGAAAGGAAACACTTGTCTGTAGGGTTTCAGGCTCAGGAGCTGCAGTGTTGTGGGAGGGAGATACAAAGAGAGAGATGCATGGCTGAGAGAAGAGTCTGATAGTCATGAGGCCTAACTCTGCATCCTTTCAGAAATCAAGTCATCATCTTCTGCTAAGTGGTGCCCAGGAACTGGCTGTTGCCAGCAATTTGAGACCTACAGGGGCTCCAAAGCAGAGACTCATGAATGGCCATGCTCAGGATCAGCCTTGGTCTCTCCAGCTCTGAATTAGAGGATTTTGCTGGTGCTCAGATTGGCTTTTGCAGACTGACTAGGGTGCCTGTTAACTTCAGTTCTTGATGTCATTCTGTCTCTCTAGATGTCCACACGCTTTCCAGATACTGGAGAGTGAACTACATTCTGGAGCAGGAAGGGAGAATTAAAATAACCCACCCAAACAGAAAAAACCTGCACCCATCCAAAACAACCCAACCTCAAAAAAGAACAAATACAGTGGGAGTTTCAAACTAATTGCCAGTTTGTGTAATTTGATAAATTAATCAATTTAAGACCTTAATGCACTAAAGTAAGCAAATATTTCTGAACAGGAAGAGCTTCCTTGACGTAACTTCTTGCTGTCCTTCAAGAACAGGGTCTTGCTGAAGAATCACAGAATGGCTTAGGTTGGAAGGCACCTTACTGATTGTCTGCTCCCACTCCCTCTCTCCCATGAGCAAGCACACACTTCCAGTAGGAGGGCTTGTACACCGCCTCATCACCTTCAACACCTCCAAGGAGAGAACATCCACAACATCCTCGAGCAACCTGTTCCAGAGTCTCACCATCCTTGTACTTCTTCCTAAGATGCAGTCTAACCCTGCTGTCCCTCAGCATCAAACCATTCCCTCTTGTCCTGCCTCTAGACACCCTTAAGAAAAGTCCCTCTGCAGCATTCTGTAGGATCCCCTCAGGCACTGGAAGGGAGCTCTAAGGTCCTCCTGGAGTCCTCTCCTAGAGTGAACAACCCTAGCTTCCCCAGCCCAACCTCATGTCAGAGGATAAAGAAAAGGGCTACTAATAAGATTGGGGGATCAGAACATCTCTCTTATGACTGGAAGAATTGGGTCTTTTTAGTCTGCAAAAGAGAAGACTGAGGGGGGATCTCATCAATGCTGATCAATACTTACAGGGTGGATATCAGAAGGATAGCGCTGGTCTATTTTCAGTGCCCAGTGACAGGACAAGGTGTAATAGGCACAAACTAGAATGTAAGAAGTTCCATCTACACATGAGGATGAACTTCTCTAAGAAACCTGGAGCACTGGAACAGACTGCCCAGACAAGAGGTGGAGTCTTCATCTCTGGAGACATTCAAAACCTTCCTGGACCTGTTTATGTGTAACCTCGTTTAGGTGAACCTGCCTTGGCAGGGGGGTTGGACTCGATCTCCAGAGGTCCCTTTCAACCCTTACCATTCTGTGAAGAGTGTTCAAACACTGGAACAGGTTGCCCAGAGAAGATGTGGAATCTCCATCCTTGAGAATACTCAGATTCCATTTGGACATGATCCTGAGTGATTTGCTGTAGGTGACCCTTCCTTGAGCAGTGGATTGATCTGGAGACCTCCCCTGGTGCCTTCCAGCCTCAGTGATGCTGAGATTGTAACATACTGTATTCTTCTGCTTTTTGGACTTATGGCAAGTATGTTACCTTCTAGATGACTGTTCTGGTTATTTGTTAGTCAAGATGAGTATATATTTGTTCCCTTCTTCTTTACCAGCTACTATCTCCCAAATCAGTAAGAATGATTTTGGAACACAGAGGTATGAGCAGTGGATAGTGCTCACACAGAAGAAATGCAGGCTGCTGCAACTGCCAGATAAGGAGAAGGAGAGCAGCGTTTGTAGAGACCTTTTCATCTGCACTGAACACCTGCGTGTAAGTATCCTCTTTCCTTCCACAGAGAGGAGAGCCATCCTGTGCCTTCTGGTACAGGCATGTTCAACTAGCAGCAGGTTTTGAACCTAAATATTTTGATTTGACACTAAAGTAGAGAAGCTAAAGCACAGCACATAAGAGTTGTGTCATGAAAAAAACCAGTATAATCATGGAATCACAGAATTATTGTGGTTGGAAAAGACCTCTAAGGTCATAGAATCCAACCACCAACCTAACACCACCATGACCATTAAACCATGTCCCAAAGTGCCATGCCAACCTGTGTCTTCAACACCTCCAGGGTTAAGGACTCTGACACCTTTCTGGGCAGCCTGTTCCAGTGCCTGACTGCATTGTCCTTTCAGGGAGTTGTAGAGGGCAATGAGTTCTCCCCCAAGCTATCTTTTCTCCAGTCTAAACAACCCCAGTTTCCTCAGCTGCTCCTCACAAGACTTATTCTCTACGCCCTTCACCAGTTTCATTGTCTTTCACAGAGAGGAGGTTGCGTGACGCTCATGTTGCCATGCAGTGGAAGAACAACATGAGTTTGTAGCACTTAGTTTAGCTAAGTAAAATTTGCCTTCATCCCATGCCCATGGAAAATGAGACCTCAATGTGTGTATTTCTCTTCCTGAGCAGAAATTTAATGATGCTCTCATCATCAGTGAAGATGCTCGCATTGAAGATGCTCTGGCCTACCTAACTGAATTTTTCACAAATGTCAAAAATGGACCATACACAGAATTAGAGAAGAAACTCACATCCAGATTTCAAGGTATTTCACACTGTGATGGCTGCAGAGGAGGGAAATAGGGCTTATGGTAGGATGATGCAACTGTTTTCTTCAGAGTGAGTGTGTTTGTTTTTCCAGAGACAGATCACAGGATGTTAGGAGTTGGAAGGGACTTCTGGAGATCTTTGAGTCCAACCCCCCTTCCAGAGCAGGACCATAGAATCTAGCACAGGTCACTCAGGAACACATCCAGATGGGTCTTGAAAGTCTCCAGAGAAGGAAATGCCACACCCTGTCTGGGGAGCCTGTTCCAGTGCTCCATGACCCTTACAATAAAGAAGTTCTTCCGCATGTTGAGGTGGAACTTCATGTGCTGCAGTTTACATCCATGGGTCTTCGTCCTATCAAAGGGCACAAGTGAGCAGAGGCTGTCCCTGTCCATTCCTTCCTGACCCTAGGCCCTCAGATATTTATAGACATTTATTAGATCCCCTCTCAGCCTTCTCTCCAGACTATACAGCCCCAGGGCTCTCAGCCTTTCCTCATCAGGCAGTGCTCCAGTCCCTTCATCAGCCATGTAGCCCTCCACTGGACTCTGTCACATAGGTCCCTGTCCCTCCCAAACTAGGGAGTCCAAAACTGGATGCAGTATTCTAGGTGGAGCCTCACTAGGGCAGAGTACCTTGGACTTTTCAGTCCATGTGAGTGCAAATGTGATGTTACAAGAGGCAGGGGGGGAACCTCCCTCCTGGGACTGCAAGTTTCTAATGTAGAAGTTAAGATGCTATAGTAGGTTCTTGAAAATATGACTTTGAGAGAAGGCAGTGGTGTTCTTAAGGGTGCATCCCACAGGAAGGGGATGGTCTACCCTTACAGATGCTGGCAATGTTAGATGAGGCAGCATTTGCTGCTCATCCTTCTCCTGCCCGTTGCTCCTGGACAAATCTTAAACTTCTGGGAAGAAGCAGCTGGCCCTTATGCCCTTCTGATGAGAAGATTGCACTGTTCTCTAACTTCTAATTTAGTGACAGTGTGCTGTAAACCAGGCTGTGATCTGCTGTGTTGCAGCTTTAAACTCCTGGACTGTCTGTCCTCTTGTGCCAGGCATTTCCCAAGAAGAAATGGCACTGGTTTCGCACAAACTGAGCATGCTTTGTTGCTGTCTTTTGATGTACATCACTTCACAGAAGTTCTCCTGTTGGTTTGGCCACAAAAAAAGAGAGATTCCAGGTTTCATTCTGGCAATTTTGTTGAGTTTAGCCCTGTATCTTTCCTTGCTTGCCTGTGAAAGAATGGGGCAAAGAATAAAAACAGCTACTAAAGAGAATGTAAATGATTCAGAATGCTGCTTTTTCTTCCAGAGAAAGAGCCAGAACTGACTGCCCTTTCAAAAGATGAATCAAATGAGAATCCCAAGCTGGAAGAGCTTGCTTGCATCCTGGATGAAGCGTACCGCTACAACTCAGACACTCGCACTCTCATCTTTGCCAAGACAAGAGCCTTAGTACTTGTAAGACTTTTCTTCTTAAAGCTCCTAAAGTGAGAAGTGAGAAAAGAGAATTCCTCATCTATCTATATGCCTTAATGCCTTTCTCTTTTTGATCTAGAAATAGAAAACCAGACATGGGTTTTCTAGTGGATGAGGGAAGTGCCATGGACATTGTATGCCTTTGCTTTAGTAAAGGCTTTGACCCTGTGCCCCACAGCATTCACCTTGAGAAACTCACAGCACAAGGCTTGGATCAGTGCACTCTGCACTGGATAAAAAGCTGGCTGGGCCCAGAGAGTGGTGGTAAATGGAGTTAAGTCTGGCTGGTGCTTAGTCACTAGTGGTGTTCCCCAGAGTTCAGCTATGGGGCCTGTCCTCCTTAATGTCTTTATCGATGATCTGGATGAGGTGATTGAGTGCAACCTCAGTAAGTTTTCAGATGACACCACGCTGGGTGGCTGTGTCAACCTGCTAGAGGGTAGGAAAGTTGTGCAATGGGATCTGGACAGGTTAGACCAAAGGGCCAAGGCTAATTGTACGAAGTTCAAAAAGGCCAAGTGCCAGGTCTTCCACCTGGCTCATGACAACCAACCAACAGAATTGGGAATGTATGACTGGAAAGCCAAAGCTTGGAGAGGCCTGTGGGTATTGGTGGATAGTCAACTGACCATGAATCAGCAGTGCCCAGGTGGGCAAGAAAGCCAATGGCATCCTGGCTTGTATCAGAAACCAGCAGGGACAGGGAGGTGATCATCCCCATGTGCTCAGCACTGGTGAGGACAAACCTGAGTGTTGTGCTCAGTTCTGGGCCACTCAGTACAGGAAGGACATTGAAGGGCTGGAGCATGTCCACTGAAGGGCAATGAAGCTGGAGAAGGGCCTGGAGCACCTGGGCTACGAGGAGCATCTGAAGGAGCTGGGGGTGTTCAGTCTGGAGAAGAGGAGGCTGAGGGGACACCTCATGGTTCTCTACAGGTCCCTGAATGGAGGTTGGAGCAAGGAGGAGGCAGCCTCTGCTCCGTGGTGACAAATGACAGAAGCAGAGAAAATTGTTTTAAGCTGCACCAGGGGAGGTTCAGCCTAGATACTAGGAAATACTTTGTCACATAGAGGGTTCTCAAACGTTGGAATGGTCTGCCCAGGTGCTGGAGTCACCATCCCTGAGGGTGTTTAAGCATCCTGGAGACCTGGTGCTTAGGGACATGGTTTAGTGTTGACCCTTTGGTGCTGGGTCAAGGGTTGAACTGAATGATCTTGAAGATATCTTCCAACTGGATGTTTTCTGTGATTGTGCGATTTGACCTTTCTGTGAAAATCCTTGTCTGTCTTCTTAAGCACTGATGTTCTGAGACAGGATGAGGGTTCACTTTGTTCTAAAAACGAAACTTCTCCTTGGTACCTGTCATAGTTGATCATTAAAGATCAGATGTTTTTTGTCTGAAGTCAGTTTTAACAAGGTTTTTTGGCTCTAACATGCCAGTGTTACAAATGAGCAGGTCTATTACTGCCTGCCCATCAGGAGATATTTATGGGTTTCCCAGAAGATGTGCCCTAGCATGTGTTCTTGAGCAAGAAAAAGTAAAGACTTGATGGAGCAGATGTTCTCTGGATCTTTCTGATGCATTAGTCTATTGCACAGTTGCCCAGGATCAAGAATCTACACTGGGTGACCTTTTTTGCTTGCTTCCAATACCTTGTTTCCAAAATGTTCATGCTTAGTCTATTTCCTCGTTGCCTAGGACCAAGAATCTAAGTTGGTTAATCTTTTTAACTTGCTTCCAATCTCTTGTTTCCAAAAATGGAATGGGCCATTATCTAGTTGACTAGGACCAAGAATCTAGGCTGGCTGATCTCTTTTGCTTGCTTCCAATACCTTGTTCCCAAAAAAACTTCATGTTTGAAGTTAGTGTGCTGCTGATCATTAACCTCAGTATCTCTTAAATATTTACTGCTGGATATCGTAGTGTCTGGCTACTGCAAACACATTTATCAGCTGAGAGTCCCACCCCCCAGTGTCATCCTTGGGAGCAGCTATGCTGGATGAATTGACAAACAGAAAAAAATATCAGGGCAGACTGAAGTCCAAGCTAACAACAGCAAGCATCTGCTGGCAGCTCTCCATGATGGATGTGGCTTGGCTGAACTGGGTAAGAGCAGTTTGAAGGTCCTACTTTCACTGTGCAGAGAAAAAGTGCAGTTTTTAAACAGCAGCTGCTTTCCTTTGGGCCTCAGAGGTGCAGTATCTGTTGGATTATGAGAGAGAGACACTTCATAGCAGTGAAAGGCTGCTGCCTCCTTAACCTGCCATGAAGCTGTAGGGATGTGGAAAGGGGAAGTCATAGAATCACAGAATCATTTCTATTGGAAAAAGACCTTTAAGACCAGTTGTATATAACTCTAGCAAGTCTGGTGCTAAACTGTGTCCCTCAGCACCACATCTCTGTATCATGGTTTGAGCTGGCATCATGGCTGTGGCCCTTGCTTTCTCACCTACTGGTAGATGTTTGCTCCTGATACACAACTTCCACCTTCTTTTGTGCCTTTGGTTTTGTGAAGTATTAATTGTCTAGGCAAGCATGGACAGGATCCACCCATCTATCTCAATCCAGCACTTCATCTAGACAGGGATCTAGGCAAGCATGGGCATGATCTACTTATCTATCCCAAACCTGCACTTCATCTGGATAGGGATCTAACTCCCTAATTTGCTTCACAGGCTTTGAAGAAGTGGATAGAAGCAAACCCTCTGTTTAGCCACATAAAGCCAGGTGTATTAATGGGTCATGGAAGAAGAGATCAAAAAACAGGTATGGAAGTTTTGTATTGAAGAATACCAGCTGCAGTGACTATGCTGCTAAAACTGTTCAACTCTTCCTGTGTTCATCTTCTGTGCTCTTGAGCAGAAGGTCATGCAAATTTGCACCATGCTTTCTACCATATCTACAAGACCTTCAACTAACCCTAGGGAGATGCTGGCTTTTTCTGTGCAGAACCTTTGGTTAAGGCAGCAGTAACACTATCAGTGGCCTTTGCTTCAGGAATCTTCTAGTAGTTGAAGTTTAGAAACTGTTCACTATTGTGGCTCCCTGTGATTATTTCTAGCAGTATTTTCACTGTTCTTAGGGATTGCCTGTTCTTTCTCTGATCTTAGAAATCTCTCTTATTTTGTGTTTGGTGGCACAAAGATGTTTGAAAGTAGAACAAACAAATCTCAGCTAGGTGCTGTGTCTGGAGTTTCTCAGGGTAACAACTCTTGTGCACATCAGCAGGATTTCCTGATCAGCCACGGGTGCAATATGCAGCCACCCTGATATGCAGGCTTCAAGTAATTCTCCAGATCAAGAGCAGATACTCATTTCTAATCACTTCACCTAAGAACAAACACAGGTGTCTTGCTCCAGGAACTCTTCAGTCCTTTTTCCTGACCCAGCTTCTTGCTACTGCAGGTATGACTATCCCAATGCAGAAGGATATTCTGGATGCATTCAGAACCAACAAAGACTGCAGACTGCTGATTGTTACGTCTGTTGCTGATGAAGGCATTGATGTTTCTGAGTGCAACCTTGTTGTGCTCTATGAGTACTTCGGTAATGTCACCAAAATGATCCAAGTCAGAGGTATGGAATTTCACAGCTGTTACTTCAGAAGTCTGTTTTGGGCTATAAATGGACAAAAAGTGCATTCTATAAATAGTGTAGTAACACTGTGTGACTTGCTGTTTTTCCTCTGTGTCTTTGAGTGAAGTCAGATGAATCACAGAATTGTAGAATGGTTTGTGGTGGACCTCCAAAGGTCATCTAGTCCAGCCCCTTGCCATCAGCAGGGACATCGTCCACTAGATCTGGCTGCTTAGTTAGACCCCTATTGAGCCTCACCTTGAATTAAGGTCCCAGGGATGGGACCTTAATTGACAGAGCCTCAATTGATGGGGCCTCAACTGATGTGACCTCAGCTGAAGGGAGGTGATGTGAAAAATCCATTCACAGAACTGATTCCTTGACACTGTGTGACTTTTCTTCTGCTTTGCAAGGTAGCGACGTTGCACAAAGCTTTTCAACTGTTGAGGGCTGATCCTTCAAGTGGAAAACGTGGACATGGCACCTTGGCACATGGCTTAGAGGACATGGTGGTGTTGGATTGATGATTGGCCTTGGTGATCTTGGAGGTCTTTTCCAGTTGAAATGATTCTATGATTCAAGAGGCCTGGCCATGAATCTTGGTTTTAAAACGCAGCCTATGGAGGGGAATGCAGAGCCACACTCAGTACTAGCTTTTGTTTGATATTTCTACATGTTATGAAACTGCTAACATCTTTCAAGGGTGATTCTGCAGTGTTTTATCCTGTCACCTAAGTAGTTATCTTCAAAATTTGATTGGAGGTGATCTCTATTTTACTTAGTCCTCTGCTTTCAGGGTTTGTGTCCTGTTATTTTCTTGGGTTTGTCTTAAAATGAAACCATGGGCCCAGAATTCCTGTTTATGGGCAACAGAATGGTGTTTACTCTTAGCAAGCCATTAAGATACAAAGAATCATAGAATCACAGCATGAACTAGGTTGGGAGGAACCTTTAGAACTCAGCTAGTCCAGCTCCAGCAGCTACAGTAAGCAGGGACATCCCCCATTACATCAGGTTGCTCAGAGTCCCATCAAGCCTGACCTTGATTGTCTCCAGGGATGGTGTCCCCACGACCTATCTGTGCAACCTGTTCATGTTCCACCACCCTCAGTAACATAGAGAACAGGCTGCATCAGTTTTAAACTACTATAAAATTGTGATCTGGGGGAATGTGAGCTCAAAAGCAGATGTGATCACTTTTTCTAAGCAAAATACTTCTAAACTGGTATGAGCTCCCTGCAGTTGTGAAGTCTGTCTGTCACAGCAGCAAGAAGTAGGCAGGCAGCATGTACGAAAGAGATGGCACTTGCTCTTGTCTCCTTCCATGGCACCAATTCCTCGGGTGTTTTGTGGTAGACTGTTTCTGGGTTTTCATGGACACCAATTAGCAGAGCAGAAAACTAGCATGACTAAGATGAACTTTCCTCTTCAAGAAGACAGTGGGATGCTGTACAATAATTGAAATGTCAAGCATAGAATCACAGAATTGTTTTGGTTGGAAAACACCTCTGAGGTCATCCACTCCAGCCATCAAACTAATACCACCGTGGTCATTAAGCCATGCCCCGAAGTGCCATGTCTGCAGGTTTCTTAAACACCTGCAGGGATGGTGACTCCACCACCTCCTCGGGCAGCCTGTTCCAATGTGTGACCACTCTTGCAAGAAAGAAATCTATCCTAATATCTAACCTAAGCCTGCCCTGATGCAACTTTAGACCATTGTTTTATTGCTTGTTACCTGGCAGAAGAGACCAACCCCTACCTCACTCCAACCTCCTCTCAGGGTATTGTACAAAGCAGTGAGATCTCAGCTCAGCTGCTTCTTCTCCAGACTAAACAACCCCAGTTCCCTCAGCGGCTCCTCACAAGACTTCTCTACACTCTTCACCAGCTTTGTTGCCCTTCTTTGTTGCCTGAACTTAACTGAGGCAGCTGCAGAAGTAGGCAATACACTACTGGCTGGGAGATGTCCAAGAGGATACCTGGAATGGAAGCTTCTTGTTCTGGTTTAGTGACTGAAGAAGAGTGAGCTGAGGCAATGCTCTTTAGTAGCAGCATTACCTGAATTTGAACATGGGGAATGAAAACAGCCACACAGAAGGCACTTCATGCCTCCTGCTTTGGCACATCTCACTAAGAGTAACTCAAGAGGATGAATGTGTTGCTCTACAGGTCGGGGAAGGGCAAGGGACAGCAAGTGCATCCTTGTGACAAACAGAAGAGAAGTGGTTGAGAATGAGAAACACAACCATTACAAGGAAGAAATGATGAATGGAGCTGTTGAGAAGCTTCAGAACTGGGATGAGGCAGCATTTGCAGCCAAGGTTTGTACCCCTGTGGGCCTTCCATACTTAAAAGCTGCAGGCATAGTCTGTATCAGCATTCATCTGCTGAGGCTCTATGTAGGACCAAGTGATAAACTGAGGAAGATGTTGACTATATTTGGCTTCAGGTTGAGGCTAGATCACCAGAGAACCAGAGAATGCCTTAGGTTGGAAGGGACCTTAGCGTTATACTCCAACCTCCCACCATGGCCAGCAGTGCCTCTCAACTACTCAGCTGCTTAAGGCCCCATCCAGCCTGGCCAATACCTTCAGGGAGGAGGCATCCACAGCCTCCCTGGGCAGCCTGTTCCAGACTCACCACCCTTGTACTGAAGAACTTCTTCCTAAGCTCCAGTCTAAGCCTAGTGTCCCTCAGCTTGAAACCATTCCCCTTTGTCCTGCCTCTAGACACCCTTATGAAAAGTCCCTCTGCAGCCTTCCTGTAGGTTCCCTTCAGGTATTGGAAGGCAGCTCTATGGTTCCCGTGGAGTCTTCTCTTCTGTAAGCTGAGCAACCCCAGCTCACTCAGCCTATGCTCATAGCATAGCAGATACTACAAACAAAAGGGCTTTGTGCATAGCTCTGCCATGTCCTTGTGGGTTTGCAGGTCCCCCCATGCTTCCAGGCAAGCTTTCAGGGACTGAGCTGTGTCACAGAAGAATTTCCAAGCTCTCTAGCCTTTTTGCAATCTCTTCTCCTACCTCTGAGGCTTGGCTGCTCTTCTCATGGACTCCATTTCTGTGTGAGCTACAGGTTCCCAGCTCTGGGCTGTGACTGTGGTGTCTTTCTCTTCCTGCAGTTTCTGTGGTCTCTGGAGCTTTCTTTCCACACCATTAGCTTCCCTTAGTAGCAGTGTTACTTCTGCTCTAGAGTCTCACATGACTTAGGACATAACAGCTTTATGACCAAAGGGGCCACAGAAAGATAGAGAGGAGGATGGAATAAGTGCTGACCACCATGGACTCGGATCTGTGCCTTACATTCTCAACCTGACAAATGTTCTTTCTTTGATATGAGTTGCTAGGACAAAGCATGTTTTATTGGTGTGCTTTTAAGCCATAGGTTTCTAGATGCTACTTACAGAATTTCACAGAATTTCTTAGATTGGAAGAGACCAACAAGATCATCGAGTCAAATCACTACTTTCACACTGACAAGTCCCTGACTAAACCAAATCCCTCAGCACAACATCTAATCACTATGAATCGCTATGGTTGGAAAGGACCACCAGGATCATCCAGTCCAACCTTCATCCCATCATGCTTTATCAATAGACCATAGCCGCAAGCGCCACTTATGCTGAGTCATGTTTAGACAGAATTTGGGTCTGCTCTTAATTCCACGATGATTTTGACTCTTGTTTATCTATTAAAGATACATGACCTGCAAATGAAGGAAAAGGTGTTACGAGATTCCAGGAAGAAAGAAACAAGACCTTTGCTAGCGGAAGGAAAAAAAAACCTTCTGTGTGGAAAATGCAAAGCCTATGCCTGCAGTACAGACGACATCAGAGTTATAAAGGTATTGCATCCTACACCCAGGAAACACCATGAAAGTCAGCACTGTTGAATGAACACTGTTGTTCATCAGTGTTGAAAACAGGTTACTTTGTGGAAACTGGAAAGGAAAAAATTCCCAAGTTGATAAATCACAGCACCAGTCATAACTGTTTCTATGGCAGGTAATGATGGTGAGGTGATGATGGTTCAAGATGTGATGTGACAGGAATTGCTTCAGTTTTCCTGAACTTGCCCTTCTCTTAGAAATTGATGAATTTTGTGGAAAATTACATGATCTTCAATGACTAACCTCCTAGTGTAGCTGCTGGATATTTACCTTCCTCATTAACATAAGACTAGAAGTCTCCCTCAGTTGAGAGATTTCTCCCACTATTATTGTGACTGATAATTATCCAGGTACTGAGATCACAGGATGTCAGGGACTGGAAGGGACCTCTGGAGATCTTTGGGTCCAACCCCCTTGCCAGAGCAGGACCACAGAATCTAACACAGGTCACACAGGAACACGTCCAGATGGGTCTTCAGAGAAGGAGACTCCACAACCTCTTTGGAGAGCCTGTTTCAGTACACTATGACCCTTAAAGAAGTTTTTCCTCATGTTGAGGTGGAACTTGCTGTGCTGTAGTTTACATCCACTGCCCCTTGTCCTATGACAGGGCACAAGTGAAAAGAGGCTGTCCTTGTCCCTTCCTTCTTGATCCCAGACCCTCAACTATTTACATACATTTATTAGACCCTCAATATTGTTTTCCATTCTTTAGGTCGTTCACCTTGCTTCTATGTATCTCATGGGGGGACGTTTTTCCTGTATCTCTGAACATAAAGAATTTCCCTGTAGGCCCAAGAAGCCAATACTCTGCACATGGAGAGGAGTGATCATGAAACAGAGCCCTTTTGGGGTTATTTTTAGTCTTTCTAGTTCTGAACTTTGTTCTTCAAAGTTTCTGCTATTTGTACTGAAAAGTGCAGTTGTGATAAAGGGCTTCAGGCCACAGCTGAGCATTGCTTTTATCAGCTGATTTTATCAACTGATTTTACCTACTCCATAGAAACACAGATTCACAGAATAGTTTGGGTGAAAAGTGACCTTGAAGATCATCTAGTTCCAAACCCTGGCACTGGCAGGGATACCTTCTACTAGACCAGTTTGTTCAAGGCCTCATCCAGCCTGACAGATGGAGTTCTTTAGTCCATAGGTGGGGAGAGTTGGGAATAGCTCAGCCTTGTGAAAAACCGAATTATTTTTCTTGGACAAATAACAAGGGACATCTAACAGGCACCTCTCTGACTGTTACTCCATTCTTTGATGCTGCCTTATCACCTGTAGCTCTGCAAATAGATCCAAGAGTTCACAAAACTCTTCAGGAAGGCCTTTTTTTTCCCCTTTTTGCTTAGTTCTCTGCAAATAAGCCCTCAGAGTATTTTAAATCATCCATACAAAGAAAGTTGTGTCGTAATTCAGCCTATACATGTAATGGGAGTTGCAGTTCCAGGAGGAAAAAAGTGTTTTCAGACTCTTGTACATGTGCTTTCAGATTAAGCTGTTAATTTGTTTGTTCTAAACCTTTGATTAGGTCTGTTACAAACTCCTTTACCTTGCCAGGGCTATTTTTAATACCACTCCAAAGTAAGTGGATCACCCCTGATGGAAAGCTGGAGTTTATATAGATATGAATGAATGGGAAGCAGGAGTCTGCCAAAGTGTTGCCATTGTCCAGCTGCCTCTCTTATTTTCATGCACAAGGCTCTTTCAAAAGCATGGGTTTTAGAGAAATAAGTTCAAGTATGTGTAAGCTGACGATTGGTGATACGTAGTCATTTTAGTTTGGTAAGCCCAGGCCTGGGCCTTTCCACTACCTAATATTTAATAAATGGGGTAAAAAGAATGATGAGGCAAGGAGAGTGGAAGGTTGAGACCTTCCTTGAGAGGAAGCACCTCAGCAGGGAAATATTTTGGTAGGGTTCTTTTTTTTTTTGTAAAAGGAAAAGGGAATGTCAGTTAAAAAAAATGAAGAATAGTTTTTCTACCAATAAACATTTCTGCCACCTGTTGTTTCAGGTAGCTCATCACACTGTCCTAGGAGATGCATTCAAGGAGCGTTATGTAACAAAGCCCCATCCCAAGCTGACGAAGTTTGATTGCTTCGAGAAAAAAAGCAAGATGCATTGCAAAAACAGTAACTGCCACCATGACTGGGGCATCATAGTGAAGTACAAGATGTTTGATAATCTGCCAGTGATCAAAATCAAAAGCTTTGTAGTGGAGAACGTTGCAACTGGGCTACAAATGGACTTCCAGAAATGGAAAAATATCAATTTTTCTCTGAAGAATTTTGATGATGAAGAAATGTCCATTTGAGCTCAACATTTTAAAGCACATGTCCACCCTACTGCACTGAGATGGAATTGATTTCCATGTATAAAATGTGCTTGGTTCTTTATGCTGTCTTATAATGTAGGCATCAGCATCTGGACAGATGAAAAAAGGATACTATGACCCCTAAAAAAAACAACAAAAAAACACAACCAGTATTTTCCCATTAAGTATTTCACAAGATGTGTTAATCTAATCATGGACAAATGTGCAGCTAAGTATCTAAGTCCTAATCATTGCTACTGAAAAGAAATGAAAAAAAGGCCTGAAAAAAAGAAAAAAACAAAACCAAAAATTAGCTGAATGACTAACCACACATCTCATTTTAGCTGAAAGGCCACAACTTCAACCCTTCTGAGTGAGGAAGAATCTTCTCTGTTACCAGGGAGATTGTACCTCTCTGCAGACAACGTGGTTTATGCATACTGAGACCTTCAGCACTACTTGAGATACTTCTAAAGCCTGAAAAATACAAACTTCTAATGCTCTCCACATTTTGGCTTATAGAAAACAAAGAGAAAATGTCTGGTAAGTGTTCTGTAAGGAAGACATTGCGTCTTTGAAACCCATCTTTAATAGAGAATGCTTCTGTGGCAGCCTGAAAAGAACAGCAGGCCTTCAGAGCCCTTCTGGAGGAGACATCTTCTGGATTAAAATGGTAGCACTGTTTTCTTCTGTGGCTGCCTGTTGAAGCTGCAGAATGGACACCTTCTATGTGATGCCTAACTTAAGAAACCTCAAAGAGGACAAAGCATTGCCCTGTGAAGATGGGTGAGGAAGCTTAATTTAAATGGTGATGAGCATTTACCCTGACGTCCTGCTTTATGAATTGGCATCCGAAATCTCTCTGGACACTAACTCCTGCAGATTTCCCATCAGAGATGATCTAGAACTGGAACAGCCTAGGCATTAGCATGTTTAAATTCCTCCTCCCCACCCAGATCCCATTCTTCTCTCAGAAAAACAAGACATTTCCACATATATAGTTACAAAACATTGGGTAATTTGTACACTTTGAAGCACCTGCTGACTCTCATTATCTTCAACATGCTCAATCTTCCATCTTTCTGAAACTAAGGTCAAATGCATTTTCAGCTGACCTTACCCATTTGATAGATGTACAAGAATAATGTGTCTGAAACACCTGAAACTCTGAATGAAACAAAACATTTTGGTGAGGAACTTAACTCAGACTCCAAAAATTAAATTTAACTCAAACAAACCTTAATCTGTGAGACTTGTGGTGTTGTTTTACACAGTGTTATGTTAAGCAAAACAACTTTTTTTTTGAGTGCTTCATGTTCTACCCTTGTCCGTGGCTTTTTCTGTGAAAGCTTGTGCAGGAAGCTTGAATCTCAGTCCAACAGTAACTTACTCTGCGCTTTGTTTTTACCCAGTAAGTTCACTGTTCTTACAGCTGCTTTCAGCAAGGAGACACAGAACAATGGAGAAAGGTGATTTATGGTTAGGTAATGCCTGCCCTCCAAATATACTGAAAACAAACATTTTTAAAAGGCTAACTTAGCACTTTCCTATTAAAAGTACATGGGAAAAAAATCATTCTTGAGTATCAGTTTGCTGTGTCAAAGGGCCACTTACTTCAGTACTCTTGGAATAAACTCTTTTCAGAGTTTATAGTAGTAACTACTGAGAAGTTCAGGGATTTGAGGAATTTTGGTCTTTTCCCCTTAATTGAACCATAGAATGGTTTGGGTTGGAAGGCATCTTCAGAGCTTATCTAGCCCAACACTCCTGAAGTAAGCAGGGCCATCCCCAACTAGATCACGTTGTTCAGTGCCCTGTCAAGCCTGATCCTCAATCTTTACATGGATGGGGCCTCACCACCTCCCTAGGCAACCTGCTGCAGTGTTCCACCACTCTCATACTAAAGAACAACTTCCTAATGTCCAGTCTAAATCTATCCTTCTCTAGCACCAACTACTGCAAAGTTAGGGGAGGTGAGGCCTTTAGTCTTCCCCATTGTTTGAAGGCATGACTGCAGACTAAAGTAACTCTGCAGTTCAGCCTTAATGGGTGTAACAGAGGTTGTTGAGGTAACATATCATTAAGAATTCAACTTTATACAACAAGCCTACCCTCAGTACAACAGGGAGGATAGGGGAAGAACACTAGCACTCAGCCTTTGAGAATATACTTGGCCTTTGAGAATATGTAACTTTTTTTCCCCCAACTGAACCAAGATTTGAGTATTTAGTACTAAATAATGCCCAATAATATAACAGATCTCCGCTAAGAGATTTCCCAGAATTGGTTGGGAGGGACCTCTAGAGGTCATCTTGGCACCGGCAGCAGTTTCTGCAGCAGCACATCCAGACAGAATGTCAACACCTGAACACAAGGCAAAATGTCACTTTAAGAGTGCAGGAGCCCTGGACCAGGATTCCCTGAGAGGCTGTGGTGACCCTGCTTCAGCAGATGATTGAACCAGATGATCTCCAGAGGTCTTTCACAGTATGGTAAGGGTCAGAAGGGACTTCTGGAGATCACCGAATCCAACCCTCCTGCCAGAGCAGGACCACAGAATCTAGCACAGGTCACACAGGAACACATCCAGATGGGTCTTCAAAGTCTCCAGAGAAGGAGACTCCTCAACCTCTCTGGGAAGCCTGTTCTAGTGCTTTGCAACCCTTAAAAAGTTCTTCTTCATGTTGAGGTGGAACTTGCTGTGCTGTAGTTTACATCCTTTGCCTCTTGTCCTATCACAGGGTACAAGTGAGCAGAGGCTGTCCCTGTGCCTTCCTTCCTGACCCCCACCCCTCAGATATTTATAGACATTGATTAGATGTTCTGTCAGACTAAAAAGCTCCCCTACCCTGTAACATCTTTAGTGGGCCTTTGCTGGAGGAGCTTATTGGTATAACCATCCTGTTGCAGGTACAGTGCAATCTCTATCCTCAAGCCCCCTGATTTCTTTCAGAACCNTCACCGAATCCAACCCTCCTGCCAGAGCAGGACCACAGAATCTAGCACAGGTCACACAGGAACACATCCAGATGGGTCTTCAAAGTCTCCAGAGAAGGAGACTCCTCAACCTCTCTGGGAAGCCTGTTCTAGTGCTTTGCAACCCTTAAAAAGTTCTTCTTCATGTTGAGGTGGAACTTGCTGTGCTGTAGTTTACATCCTTTGCCTCTTGTCCTATCACAGGGTACAAGTGAGCAGAGGCTGTCCCTGTGCCTTCCTTCCTGACCCCCACCCCTCAGATATTTATAGACATTGATTAGATGTTCTGTCAGACTAAAAAGCTCCCCTACCCTGTAACATCTTTAGTGGGCCTTTGCTGGAGGAGCTTATTGGTATAACCATCCTGTTGCAGGTACAGTGCAATCTCTATCCTCAAGCCCCCTGATTTCTTTCAGAACCATTTCCTTCTTTTGGTTATCTGATACAACTGCATTAAAAATACACTAGATGAATTTGAAGTAATTTCTCCACTATGTTGTGTCAGTTGCTCTTAATACAGCTAAAAGTAAGAATTAGTGTTACAAATTACAACCTTGTTGTAAGATGGTCTGTGTTATCGCTATTAACACGTTCCTGTGGTGTTGTGGATTGGGCAGTCACTGACTTCAATGAAAGCTTTAGTGTAATCAGTAGTGACTAACGACCATGCAAACCTGGGCGTCTGCGTTGACGAAAAGCTCAACATGAGCCAGCAGTGTGCACATGCAGCCCAGACAGCCAACCATGTGCTGGGCTGCATCAAGAGAAGTGTGGCCAGCAGGGCAAGGGAGGTGATTCTCCCCCTTTACTCTGCTCTCGTCAGACCCCACCTGGAGTACTGTGTGCAGTTCTGGAGTCTCCAACACAAGAAGGATATGGAACTGCTGGAGCAGGTCCAGAGGAGAGCCATGAAGATGATCAGAGGGCTGGAGCAGCTCTGCTATGAGGACAGGCTGAGAGAGTTGGGGCTCTTCAGCATGGAGAAGAGAAGGCTTCGAGGAGACCTTAGAGTGGCTTTCCAGTATCTGAAGGGAGCCTACAGGAAGGCTGGGGAGGGACTATTTACACGGTCTAGTAATGTTAGGACGAGGGGGAATGGGTTTAAGCTGGAAGAGGGGAGATTTAGACTGGATATTAGGAGGAAGTTCTTTACAGTGAGGGTGGTAAGACACTGGAACGGGTTGCCCAGGGAGGTTGTGGATGCTTCCTCCCTGGAGGCGTTTAAGGCCAGGTCGGATGAGGCCTTGAGCAGCCTGCTCTAGTGGGAGGTGTCCCTGCCTATGGCAGGGGGTTTGAGCTGGATGATCCTTCAGGTCCCTTCCAACCTAAACCATTCTATGATTCTATGAAACTGCTGACACAGATCTTCAAACAGTGGTAGATCGTCCTCTTCAGGACACAGAACAGAGGGAAGACCCGTTGGGTTACGGAAGACTACCAGACAGAGAGCATTTGATGGTGTTTGTATTCATCCTGTGTCATGCAGGTTACTCAAAGAAAACAAGAATTAACGTAGGAGAAGTCAGGACCCGAACAACTCTGCTCCTACAGGGATAATGAGAAGGCTTTAAAGTCAAACATGTTCTCTGCACCTGAGGACAGCACAGTAAAAAAATACACCAAACTTCTTGAAAATAAAATTTAATTTTATGCATTAGAAATATTATCCCCAATAAGTCCACCTTTTCGCAAAGGTGTGGATTTTAAACAACAAAGTTCACATTTTCAGAAAGTTAATAAACAGCTAAATAATTAATTTCAGTACTAGATTCAGATTCTGGTCAACTGAATAAGAAAGCAAGGCAGTATCAGGTAATCAGGAAGGAAAAAGACAGTGATTTTTTTTTAATACTGTCAGTCAATTTTTGGACCACTGATATGAGCATAGAACTTAACTTCAGAGTCAAGCTATAGAGACCAAGTATTATGAAATCAGCACAGTGACAGTGATCTTCGACAGCTCCACAGATGCCTAGTAGTATTTTAATGACTTCTGTACTGTATTCTAAGGTTAAAAGTCAAGCCAACCACCATACAANCCAACAAAAAAAAAAAATCAACCCGAAACAAACAAAAAACCCCAAATAATAAATGCTGTTCACTTTTAATTGGGCAAAGCGTGTCCAGTTTCCCGGTACAGAGAATAACTCAGCACTGTAAAGAAGCCTTTTAATATAATTCAGGAGAAGGAAAGAAAACAAGTGTTCACTTTATGGCTCATGCTTTCAAAATGATGATTTCACTGTGCTCACCAGAAGCAGGTTTGCACCTGGATCGGTTTTGTGGTTTGGACTAGGACGCCATTTTACGGATCATGTAGTTGAGAATGCCACCATTGTAGAAGTAAGTCAGCTCCACGTCAGTGTCAAACCTCATGATGGCCTCAAAGCTTTTCCCAGTATCCAGCTGTTGGGGTCAAACAAAGTCATTCAAGCAGCAGAACCTTCCATGTGTCAGAGCATAGTAAAACAAGGACTTTGATGACAGTTTTGCCATCTTAAATTGTGACAGAAAGATGAAGTGAGCAGGCATTGCACATCAGTGTTCGCCCCACCCTAGACAACAGCCAGCTGCTGAAGAGGAAAAGTGGTTTAGAACAGCAATAACCACAGCATAGGGTCTCCAGGCATTGCACTTGCTGTCTCGTTTACATTCACGGCTGTTACGAGCCTGAAGGCATGAAAGGTGACCATCTTTTCAAGCAGTTACATTCATTACTGATCTTGTTCTGGCTTGGGTACAACAGGAATGCTAATTTAATTAGCTTTCTTTGAGGCTTTGCACTTGGAAGTCCTAAGAGCACAAAGACCAGGGCATAAGGTGAAAAAGACATTGTTTTACTGAAGAGGACCCTGGTCAGGTGCTTCCATGCACAATGTGTATCTGTGACTGAAGAGCTGACCTGAACTCTTTGAGAGCCACACCGTCAGTTAACGAAGCACATGTAAGTAAGTATTGTTAGGAACTAATGCAAGCAGAGCACCTGTGTTCGAAGAACATGCAGCAAACACACTGTTTGCTAACGTCAGTGAAGAAACCATCAGTTTGTTGAAGCAGATGCTATTAGGTTAAGTACGTCTGGTTTACACAGATGTTTCAGTCAAGAATTAACTACAATTTTTCATAAATGCTGGTATTTTCTTTAAAAAAGGGCATGGGTTGGCAGGCAAAGCCAGACAAAAAGCTGCGCCTGAATGGCAACGAGATTTTATGCTGGGTATGCTTAGCTTTCACTTTCAGTGCTGCAGTGTAAAACGTTCTGCAAGTTCAGTTGTCATAAATGAGATTAAATAGTCTCATTTAATATTTACAGTCTGCTTTTTCTTATGATTCAAATATTTAACAGAGACCAAAAAAGAAAATATTTATGGTGGACTCAAAGACTGGTCTAAAATACAGGACTGCTCTGTGTTACACAGAACAATTTTGGCATGCTGCTTTTAGATCCCATCACAGCAAATGCCTATTAGAATGATGTTTCCATCCCATTTCACCATCTCAGTTCTCCTTCCTTAATCAAGTGAGAGAAGCATACTGAACATGATTTGAAGAGACAGTTAATTTTGACTGCAAATGACAGAGATTCAGGAAATTCAGCCCTTAGGTGTGTCCTACCTTAATCTGGATGTTCATCTGTGGCTTTAGTTTCTCAGGAATGATAATTGTGTAACGCTCCTGTCCAGTGAGGCCTAAAGTCCCTGCATCCTCTCCAGGTAGGTACTGCAGAGGAATCACTCCCATCCCTACTAGGTTGCTTCGATGAATTCTTTCATAGCTTTCAGCAAGTACAGCCTTGACACCCTGGAAAATACACAACAGGGAAACTGTTTAATATTTATGGCTCAGGACAGTCTTCCTGTGTTCACAGGAGGGAAACTGGTATGTTGGTGGACCCCTCCAGTTTATTTACCAGATACTGGTGGAGTCAGCAAGTCTGTCTGAGAGCAGACTGTCCAGGATGACACGTTAAATGTTAAATTTCAAACATCTTTGAAAGAAGTCTGACTGTCAAAAAAATATATACACTTTTTCAGACAGAATCACTGAATGTTTTAGGTTGGAAGGGACCTTTAAAGATCATCTAGTTCAATCCACCTGCAGTGAGCAGGCCATCTGCAATTAGAGCAGATGGCTCAGAGGCCCACTGAACCTCAACTGGAATGCTGCCAGGGATAGGGCATCTACCACCTCTCTGGGCAACCTGGGACAGGGTCTTGCCACCCTTAGCATAAAACATTTCCCTTTTGTATCTAGTCTGAATCTCCCTCCTTTAGCTTAAAACCATCACCCCAGTCCTATCACAACAGGCCCTACTGAAAAAGTCTGTCCCCATCTTTCTTATAGGCCCTTTAAACACTGGAAGGCCACATGAAGGTCTTTCCAGAGCCTTCTCTTCTCCAGGGTGAACAACTCCAACTCTCTCAGCCTGGCCTCATAGCACAGGCCTTCCAGCCCTCCCAGCATTGCTGTGGTCTCATCTGGCCCTGCTCCAACACATCCCCATCTCTGCCATGCTGAGGATTCCAGAGCTGGGTATAGGACTCCAGATGAAGTCTCACCAGCACAGAGAAGAGATGACTACCTTAAAGTGATTCATGCAGATCATCAGTCGTCGTTTCCATATCTCTAATTCAGTGTTGCTCTCTGCATTAATAGCTTCAAGAGTCAGTTGAATTTATTTCTAAATATTTGCTTGCTAATATTGTTAAGACAAAAAAAAATCACGACTGGAAAAAAAAAAAAACAAACAACCAATCCAAACTCAGATGAGTGTAACCTTAAACACCAACTCTCCTGGAACTATGTTTAATAATTGCCTTCCCAAATTCCACAACAAGGCGGCTTGAATGACATTTCAGGCTGGTAAATAGTGTAGGACAGGACAGACAATGCTAAGCACCACTGCAATCTCTACGCTAAATTTTATTTTCACTGATCTTGTACTTTCTATCTTCCTTGCTAAGTAAGCCAAGCTGAAGGTGGCAGTTGAAAGCAGACTCAAGGTTTACCGTATTAGGGGAAAAAGAAGTAAAGAAAGCGGCACTCCTGATGTTGTCTCGGGAATTTCTACCTGAAGATCAGTCAAGATTTCCACTTTGAACAGGATTTATTAGTATTTAAATACCTTTTGTAACTCCACCATGGCTGCTGGGAGGCAGCAGAGATTTCAAAACAACTGCTACTAGGAGAATGAGCTAGCCAGGATGCTTGGTCATAAAAAGCATCCTGACAAAGCAATACACTTACAAGTACTGTCCTCGTTTACTGTGCTCACTCACCAAGAGGAATGGTCCTTTTGCAGCCCAGTCTCTGGAACTTCCTGTGCCATATTCCTTCCCAGCCAGCACAATCAGAGGATGTCCAGCCTGCCTGTACCTTTCAGCAGCGTCAAACACATCCAGCTGCAATGGAAATGCCAAACACTTTATCCTGTTTTGGGGAGTAGAAGCACAAATCCAAGAAAACAAGGAAAAAGTGTCCCCACACTTTCTGTCCAGCAGTACGATAGGGATATAACCACAAAGTTTTTTGTGGCTTCTAGCCTGATCTCACTCCCAACACAAACGTACACTTCAACTATTGCTTCTACAGTGCTTGTCAGCTCCTGTCACCTCCTTAACTTCCCTTAGAAGGCACTTAAGTTAACGATCTAAGCTGTGAGAAGGAAAGACACTACTAACTCACTTTCAGAGCAGCATGTGTACTTACAGTTTCCCCAGAAGGGAAATGGATAGTCTGAGGCCCTTGTTTGTCAATGAATTTGTTCACCAAGCGAATGTTTGCAAATGTTCCCCTGGCCATGACTGCATCATTCCCTCTGCGGGAGCCATAAGAGTTGAACTCCCGGGGAGTCAAGCTATTCAGAGAAAAGAAAACAAGGAAGAAAGAAAAAAGAAAATGTTTATAGACCTAAACCAGTCTGCTTTAAGAAGCAGAAAGCCATGAACTGATGTTTCTGAGGCAGCTGTGTACACAGTTTCCATCATGGTAGTAGCAGCCAGCTTGCTGATACTTCTACTTTTTAAGATGTTAAGAAGGGGAAAGAAATAATCAAGAACTTGGTCCTGGAAGGCAGCTTCCACAGCATTCTTCCTACTTGCTCTAGAAAACAGTATCTGATAGTGATGCAAGGAGACACACAAAAATTATGAAGGGATTGGAGAACCTCTGCTATGAAGACAGGCTGAGGGAGCTGGGGTTGTTCAGTTTAGAGAAGAGGAGGCTTTGGGAAGACCCTGAACCAGCCTTCCAACACCTGAAGGGGGCCTACAAGAAGGATGCAGAGAGACTGTTTACAGAGGCCTGTGGTGACAGGACGAGGGGCAATGGCTTCAAACTAAAGATAAGGAGATTTAGATTATATGCTAGGAATAAGTTCTTTACTATGAGGATGGTGGAACACCGGAACAGGTTGCCCAGGGAGGTGGTTGAGGCCCCATCCCTGGCGATATTCGAAGTAAGGCTTGAGAGGGCCCTGGGCAACCTAATCTAGTGGAGGAAGCCCCCGCTGACTGCAGAGACACTGACTGCAGATGACATTTGGAGGTCCTTTCCAAACCAGATTCTAAAGGTATAGCTCATCTTAGGTCAGAAGACACAATACAATTCTTAACTGCTACTAAAAATCCTCCTCATTTATTTTACCACTGTCATCTGGAACATCACACCACTGTGCTGAACATCTAATAGGCAAAGAGAGAGCCCCTGCTGCAAGTTAGAACTGTAGCAGAAATAGCTCATTTGCAAACAGATAGGGGAATGAGGGGACACTCTAGCCCAACCAGCAAACAAAAATTGCTGGAATGTGACAGAAAACTGGACCGTTTGCACTGGGCTACATCTAAACAGTGGCTCTGACTTGCAACATCTGTTCTGTAATGTGTCCAGGACTATTTAGGTTTTAAAGTGACTGACAGCAGAGGGAGAAAGAGTCCAGAGTAGTTAGATGGTCAGTATATTACACTGTTTTAATAAATTCCTCTCCAGAATTACTAGGTGCAGTGATTTGTTGTTTTGGGGTTTTTTTTTGGTTTTTTTTTCTTTTGGTAAGGTCAGTGCTGTTCCTTAAAACACCATTCAGGTTGTAGGAAGTGCTAAACCAGAGGATAAAAGTATTATACTATCTGTGAAGACTGAAAAAGTCAAAAAAGTCAACTCAGCAAGTTCTAGTCTTGTTGGATACAGAGTGACAGGCTGGCTATAGAAAAAGACCAACATTTTACAACACTTGGTACTACAAGCACAATAGCTTTTGCCAGCTATTTTCAGCTGCATTGAAACCTAAACTTCTGGATGTTCTGCAGCTCCTGATAGCCTAGATCTGTGAAATAGTTGCAGAAGCTAGAAGGAGTACAAAAACAGTTTTTGGCACTAAGAACCGTGACATTTTGCTCTGAGAGGGAGACAAATTCCAACTCCCTTATTTATGAATGGTCTTGGTGCAAAAAACTAGCCCTGATGTACCTTCTCCCCCTCTCTCCACACAACAGTCTTTAGCTCTCCAGTGAAATAGATGCGCGCACACTGTGCAAGCTTTTACACTTGGTGAGAGCTGCTGAAACATCAGAGGAAAAATGCTTTTCATTCTTCTCCTGTATATTCCCTAGGCATCCATTACAGTGTAGAAAGAGCAGACACATCTGCCTGTAACACAGTGCAGTAGCTGTGGCTCACTCCTCTTCCCAAATTAAATAAGTAGAACTTACCCTCTGCTGGTCAAATAACGGGCTGCAGGACTATTTCTTGCTATATTCCCAGCTGGAGATATGTGGTCAGTTGTCACAGAATCCCCAAAATTCAACAAGACATATGCATCTTCTATTGTTTTGGGGGTCTGAAGAGCCAGAGTCTAAACCATCATAAACACAAGTAAAACCATTAAAATATGGCACAGAATTCCCTTACCTTTCTCAAAAGTGCAAACTGCAAAATAAAGTCTCCCTTTTCTTATGTGTTAGAAGGAAAAATACCCAAATCTATCAGAAATGTTTACGTTCTCAAACAAAATAGAATATCCTGGCTGTCTGTAATCATGTTCATGGAAGAAGAAAATACATGAGACAAAAAAATCATTTGAGGATTCCTGTGGTACATGTATGAACACAGACAAAAATCCAAGGTTCACAGGCATCTGCATGAATTGGAATCTGCATTTTCTTTTAAATTGCACTGGAACAGCACTGAACAGTGAAACATTTGGTGCAAAACACAGGCAGGCAGAACTGTGTGTTTCATTTCCTGTCATTTTCCCTTTCTTGCTTTGTGACTGCTTAGAAGTGTTTCAGCTTAAAATTAAAATGAGACTTTTCAACAGCTCTGAAGTGGCAGGGAACTGATTTGATTTTCAGGTGCACTCATGCCTTTGTAATAAAATAAACACAGCAGTGTAACTCCACCACTTAAGAACCAGGGCCTTCATAAGTTATAATGGGTGCTCCCACAACACTTGGAGTGGCTTTTCTTCACCTTCAACATTAGTCAAAGTCACAACACTAGCTGGACTCAAAGGGGAAATGTGCACATACC
Source organism: Tricholaema leucomelas (assembly GCA_013400475.1). Lineage (NCBI taxonomy): Eukaryota > Metazoa > Chordata > Aves > Piciformes > Lybiidae > Tricholaema lacrymosa > Tricholaema leucomelas. The sequence goes on along the minus strand of WAAF01009570.1, from coordinate 129,676 downwards.
AGACCATCAAAGAATGGTGGTGACTTGATATAAGTTGACTTGGGATTCCAAGTGTAGAGTTTATCCGAAGGAGCATCTAAGGCATTCCAAGCTTTGTTTACTGTCTGAAAAACACATAAACACATCCCACTAATTTCAGATGCAATGGAATGGCAACAGAATGACTTCAGGTTCCAGATAAAATGACAACCTTGACTTCAGCATAAGCCTTATGCATGTCTTACAGCACTTCAGGAAAATTCTTACGAGAATACACATTAACTTTGGGTTGTTTATTTTCAGTCATTCTGTTGAAAGAGAAAAATCCTCACTTCATTACAAAAGAGCTGCTCATCCTGTTTTCTGACAAAAACCTGCATTACAGAATCACAGAATTACAGAATTCCTTTGGTTGGAAAAGACCTCTTGGAGTTCAGTCACTGACCTAACACCACTGTGGACACAGATAACACTTTATAATTCTCAGGTGTATTTATCAGTAATTTTAAGATGCTTTCCTAGCATGTAGACATGAAGAGCATTTTATTTCAACACCTAAAAAAGGCTCGGAGGAAGACATCACCAAGAACAATCTTTTAATGTTGTAAATGATACTTATTAAAGCAAATTACTTTTGTGTCATCTAACAAAACCCAAACATCTGTGAAGCTAGAATATCTCACTTTCTAATATCCAGTCGGGATGACTATTTAAAACATCATCTAAATGTAACACTAAAAAAAATCATTAAAGTGCATTTCAGGACACAAACTGATTCATTAACCAGAGGCCATTTAAAAAAAAAAAAAAAAAATCAAACAACTCACTTGAATACTAATCAGAACTGGAACAGCAGAAACAGAGGGAAAATTAAGTTTCATTACCAAGATCAGCTTATTTAACACCTCAGAATAGCACATGTCATCAATCAAACAACTGTCCAGGGGGCTAACTCACCTCTATTTTTTGGTAGACTTCCTTGAACATCCCAGGAATAACAAACTGACGCTCAACAGCCTGAATCTCATTTCTGGTGGGCCAGATATCTTTCAGGAAAATCTTCTTCCCTGAAGCATTTATTCCTGTATAAAATGGCACTGTTATATTTGTTGCATAAAATCTTTCATTAAGAAATTCCAGAATAATTTATGTAGTAATTTAGGTTGGAAAGGAGCTTTGGGAGTTGTCTAGCTGAACTGCCTACTCAAAGAAAGTCTACTAGGTCAGACAGCTCACAAGAGACTGTCACCTAGATACGACCAAAAAGATGCTCCTGTGGAATTAGAAGGCTTAGAGCCCTGGGGCTGTTTAGTCTGGAGAAGACAAGATTGAGAGGGGATCTAATAAACGCATATAAATATCTGAGGGCTGGGGGTCAGGAAGGAAGGGATAGGGACAGCCTCTTTTCACTTGTGCTCTGTGAAAGGACAAGGGGCAATGGATGTAAAAAACAGTACAGCAAATTCCACCTCAACATGAGGTGCACTGAAACAGGCTCTCCAAAGAGGTTGTGGAGTCTCCTTCTCTGAAGACTTTCAAGACCTATCTGGATGTGTTCCTGTGTGACCTGAGCCAGATTCTATGGTCTTGGTCTGGCAGGGGGTGTTGAACTCAAACACCTCCAGAGGTCCTTTCCAACTCCTAACATCCTGTGATCCTGTGAGCCAACAACTCCTTGTTGATCTGTATCCCATTAGGCATTCAATCATTTGAAGCAGCTCCCTGGATAAAAGCTTCTGAAGAGCTTAACTCCAACCAGTTTAGTTAATAAGCTGTGAAAAGAAGCATCCCGAGGCTGTCTTACCCAAAGGCTCTTTCTCAAAGTCAATCCGGACAGTCCCTGCAATTGCATAGGCTATAACGAGTGGTGGGGAGGCAAGGTAGTTGGCACGGGTGTTGGGATGGACACGTCCTTCAAAGTTTCTATTGCCAGACAATACACCCACTGCTACAAGGTCTCCCTGTAAGATAGAAGTTTGAGACAATGGTAGCCAAGGTGTTTCTAGACTCCATACACCTAGCAGGTAAGCAAGGCTGCCTCATGCTACAACATCCATGACTGGACAGTCAGAGAACTGTCACATTACAGACAATCCCCAGGGATTTACCACAGAAAAGAGTTTAGACTGAATTTACTTTGGACACAGCTGAGGAGAATTATTGCACATCGTAACACAGCTGAGAACAGCACACAATGAAGAAGAGCTTACCTAAATAAGCTTTTGTTAAGAGGAAAAGCTGAATACCTGTGTAATGGCATTGACAACAGGCTCTGGCAGGGGTCCACTGTTGCCAATACATGTCATACAGCCATATCCCACCACATCAAACCTAGACAGAACATAGATGTCAACAGTGAGCAAAAGGATGGTCTGGAACAAAATGCTTCAACTCCTCAGCAGATGGTTAGGTTTACTTTCAGAAGATGAACTGTTTTAAACAAAGAATTACTGCTAAAATCAGTGGTTTTGAGAATGCTCCGTTTTTATCCTTGCAGAGACTGTCCATGTACACATGTACAGAGAATAAAAATCTGGAAAATGTGTTATCTAGCAAGATGAATGTATACAGTTAACACTCCAGGAGGAGTGTCCCTGAACTCGAAACCTGACCTCAGGTGGTCCTGACCCCTCCTCAGGGGTGGGTCTGGACACCCCCAGGTGAGGGTTAGCCCACCCCCCCTTCCTGTCCCTTAAAAGGAGGGATACTTCCTGTTCTCCCTCTCTCTCGGACTCTCTTGGACACACTCTTGGACACTCTCGAGCACTCAGAACACACACTGCATCTCTCCACACACACGTGGCCATCACCATCATCACCACCACAAAATCGGGTTGTATTCATACCTTTTTGCATTTGTTATTCTTCCTTCCCTACACCTTTTGTAACCTCCCTACCTTTGATACCCTTTTAAAGTTATTGTTAAACTTGTTTTCCTTTTTAACTTCCAAATCCAGTGACTGATTTATTTGGGTGGGCTTACCTTTTCCTCTCACTTCCAATTCCTTTCTTTGGGGAAGGAGGGAGGGGAGAGGGAAGGGCAATTAATATAAGTTGTCAGTGGTTCTATCAAAATTGTTATTGTCTCTGGGAATTAAAATTAGAACCTCAGACAATGAACAACAACATAGTGTTGTTTATGCTATTAAAAACCATTATTCTTGAAAATAACCCATTTTTCTACTTAAGATCACGAGTCTTCATGATCTAACGCAGGCAACAGGCCTTCTCCCTCACTGCCACATCTTTTAAGCTGTAGAAGGAAAGAGTTATTTTCTTGCATTAATAGCAGTCAATGCTTTTAGTATAGCAACCAAAGAACAAGAGTAAGAAAAGAACTCTTACCCCAGTTGGGAAAGGTAAGTCATAACTCCACTCTCCCGCAAATAATAAGTGACAACCCCGCTTCCTGGAGACAGGCTAGTTTTAATGTACGGCCTCACTGTCAAACCAGCTTCCACAGCTTTCTTAGCAAGCAGTCCTGAAAAATGCAAAGGAATAGTTGCAGTTTTTCCTGGAAGTGGGGTGTATTGGTGGATCAACAAGTTAACAGAAGTATTATTAAATAACTGGAAGGCAGAAAAGGCTCCATTTCCATCAGTGCAGTGAGACAACAAGCACCAATCCCACAATAACCAGCTAGAGCTTGAGTGGTCTGCTGTGCTGCAGGTCCAGTTTGCACTTGCTGCTCCCCTGGAAAGCTGCTGGAAGTTGCATTCAACAAGATGCACTCACAATGAGGTAGCACAGACACTCAAAATTCAGAATGCTACTGTCTCAGAAGAAATGAAAGGAAGCATTGTTAGCTTCGCACTTACAGTGATCTAGTGCCACACTGCTGAAATAACTGCCAACATGTGACTTGCTGCCCTCAGAAGAGGATGCCTATGAGAGCACCAATTCTGGCCAGCCTTCACCACAAGCAAGGGGGTCACTCAGACCCCCACTGAGCTTGACCTTGAATGTCTTCAGGGATGAAGCCCCCACCACCTCCCTGGGCACACCTGGATTTGTAAATGCACAGAGGTATTTCAGTGAAAAACAAACATATTTACCATTAATTTCTTCCCTTTAAATGACTTGTCCAGTACAGACGGATGTTCAGAAAACAAGTCTCCTCCAACCCTTTCCAAAGATGGACATAAAAGCAGCAGCAGCTATGCAAAATCTGCAGAACTTCACATTCCCATGCCTCATTCTTTCCTTCACACATCCACTCAGGTAAGAAAATATACATCAGTCCTGTTTTGATTAAACATGACCTCCAACAGGAAGATCTCACCAATATGTTGGGGTTTTTTTGCCAGCTGTTTGACAGCTGTATTAAGACCTGACCTAGAGACCTCCACTTTTAAATGTGGTGTGAAAAGGCCTACACCAACAGATCTGGAGGCCTAAAGGCGTATTTGTCAGTCAAAAAACAAGAGTCCAATTCCTGAAAGTGCTGAGGCTCCCCAGCTGGCAGAGGAAGCTATAGAAACTAGACCTCTTGGATAATTCTGAAAATGTGACCATGAATAAATGATCATTCTATAATCTTTAGAGTCTGACAGTCTGTTTAAAAGCAGTTGGGGTTTTTTGGGGGGAGGGGGGGTTGTTGTTTGTTTTGGTTTTTTTTTTTTCCTCTTCCTGCCAAAACCAGGTCTAAAAAGAATGCAAAGTAAAACTGGCAAGGAAATGCCAGAACATAAGTTGCTTTGAGCAACCTTAATCCAGCATCTTTGTAAATTAAGGTTAGGCTGTGAAGGCTATTACTGCATGAATCCACTATGCCCACAGACACACAGCCCCTGTACATCATTTAGTGCACAAGATAGATGGTGGTAATTTGCCACAACTATTCACATTTTGGCTTAGTGCTTAAAGTGAGAACACAATATGGTTTATTTGCTTTCATTTCAAACCTTACTCTGAAAGCCAAATTATCCTCTTTGTTTCTGGTGGGTAACCCAGAAGTTCTCAACACTGTAGTTGTACAACTGGGGACTGACAGAATTACTTTTTTCCTGTTTATTGAGGTCAAAGCATAAGCATCACTGTATGGAAAGGCAGTAAAGGTAAGAGTAACCATGAAACCTAAGTGCAAGTGCTGAGATTCTCAGGACTACGTTCTTCAGCGTGCTGTGTATTAAGGAGTAGTGAACATATTCAAAGTACCAACACTGCCTGTATCTGCAGAGCGTTCTACACTCTAAACTTAAAAAGCTGTTAAGCCAAGTAGGTGTGTCCAGCAGGTTAAGGGAGGCTTTTCTTTGTCTTTACTCAGCCCTAGTTAGACCACACGTGGAATATTGTATATAGTTTCCAGCTCAAGAGGGACAGGAAATTACTGGAGTGAGTTCAACAGACAGCTACAAGGATGATTAAGGGATGGGAGCGTCTCTCTTATGATGACAGACTGAGAGGTCAGGGGCTGTTTAGTCTGAAGAAAAGAAGGCTGAGAGCAGACCTTATCAGTGTCTACCAGTATCTGAAGGGTGGTTGCCAGCAGGATGGAACCAGTCTCTTTTCAGTGATACCCAGTGAGAGGATGAAGGGCAATGGATGTAAAGTCAATCACAGGAAATTTCATCTCTACATGAGAAAAAACTTTTTTTTTGTTGTAAGAGTGGTGGAGCACTGGAACAGGCTGCCCAGAGAGGTTGTGGAGTCTCCTTCTCTAAAGATGTTCAAAACCTGCCTGGACACATTCCTGTGTGAACTGCCCTAAGTGATCCTGCTTTGCAAGGGGGTAAGAGTCAATCATCTCTGCAGGTCACTTCCAACCCCTAGCATTCTATGATTTTATGATTCCTGTTGCCACAGAGAAGGTTAAAATTGCATGGCTTTAGCCAGGGAGGAAATGATATCCTAAGCAGGTGGCACAACTGAGGGTTACACCCACCTAGAACAAAGGGAAAAGGACAGAACAAAGTTAGTCTGTTTAAAGGAAACCTACTACTTGATCCTTAGAAGAAATAAATACTCCTCTGTTTCTGTGATTACAATCACGTTAGACCTGAGAAAGAAGTATGTTGATTTGGCTGTACTGTCAAGAGCAAATGAAAATAGGAGACTGCTCAAATATGGTCCTCTCAAATGGACAAGGAATTGAGCAGGTCTCTCCTCTGTTTCCCTTTCTATTCTACATCCTAGTGTATGATGGACTTTCTTGCTAGGAATTCAAAGACCCTTTGTGGCTGGAAAGGGGGTGACCTGTCAGTACCACATAGTACCCAAAGAAAGATGATAGCCCAGGAACAGGTGACAAATACCAGATCAGCAAGCTAAACACGGAGAGATCAGTATCAGAAGCTGCCTACAAGCCAAGATCTTCCCATCAGCACCCAGGAACAAGAGATAAATTAAGTGACATAAAACAGTAAGTAATCCTCTCTGGTCAAGTGCTCTTGCATTGCCCACTGCACATCCCTTCCAGCCTTTGCAGAAAATAAGCCTGCAGCCCACAAAAAGCCTGACAGGCCAGGAAGCCCTAATGCAGTGATGAACTTAGTGACAATGTCTATGTCTCTGTTTGCAGAAAGAATTATCTAAGCACACAGTCAAAGACCTACAAAAGAGGGCTGAACTAGGCTAGTACACTCAGCTGTTTGAGTTGACTCTCTTTGTGAACATGAAGAATATACACAAAATATGTCCCTATAAGTACACACCTGGAATGAGAAATTTTCTGGGCAGATTAGCCAGGTTAAAAATTAACCTCATGATACAAAATTCAAGACCACCAAATCAGACAGTTTTGTAGCATGAAAGGTGATAAGCCCACTTCCAACCATTTCTTGGATATAGTTAAGAAGTAAATGGCAATGCTCTCAAGGATGGCAGTCCCTGAGAACATAATTTTCCTCCTCTACTCACTCTTGACATGCCCTCACTCTTGTTTTAACAACTTGATACATCTCTACCTACGTGTTTTGTACTTTCTACCAGATTAGAGGATTAGAGCAGCTTCAGACTTAAACCCACAGATCATTCTCCACCACCCTTCTTGTGGCTCTGCCTTTTGCTAGCCTCTTCTCACTTCTACATAACAGCTTCCAAGACGAACAAGTGTCAGAGGTGCTGGTTAATTCAGTTCCAGCTTACTCCCCTGAGAAGACAGTGCAGGAAAAATACCTTTTCTTTAACCCATGTTTCTAGATATCACAATTCCATCTGCTATGCCTTAAGGTTTAAGCCCAGTTTTAGCAGTTCAAATTACAACACCAGTGCTGTGCATGTAGAATTACATTAATGCTATTCTTTAGGATACACAGATGGAGTTACAGAGAAACTACTGACACAGGAAAAAGGGATAGAGAACGTATACAGTGTAGGAACCTAGTTAAATCATTAACTGCATAAGCACTGACATACAGCATCATCAATGAGATAAAACACAAAGGAGGTGGGTTAAGCTTGAGAGGGTCTTGAAACACTCTCATGGAGAAGAAGAATACTGTATTCAAAGATGAGAACATTGGAGACTCTAGTTAAGAATGTGACCCACAACTGACACCAGGTGGACCAAAGGTAGAGAGGTCAGACTGAGGACGTTGGCCTTCCTCCCAAAGACCCCAGAAGGCAACCAACAGGTGGCAACGAGCATGCATGAAGAGGTGCGACATTACGGAAATAAATTCCAGGAACTGATTGTGGTAACTCCACCTACTCCCAGAACTAAATGTAATAACCCTAACCCTGTAATGAATATGTACGATTTTGCAGCATAAACGTTTCAACTGAACAAGGTGAAGGTGTGCAAGGGCTTTAGAGGATGACCTCCCCTTGTCACCCAGTGCTGATTAAATATACCTTAGCTGATAACACTTTGCATGTTGCGAGGTTTTCTTTCCATAAATCAACTACTTTACCTTAAGTAAAATAAACTCACCTGCTCCCAACATAACTGAGGGGTTACTGGTGTTTGTGCAGCTTGTAATGGCAGCAATCACTACTGAACCATGACCAAGCTCGAAGTCACGGCCCTCAAAATTAAATTTTACTCTGCTGTTGTGATGGTCTGGGGCAATTTGGAATCCTTTGAATCCTTGCTGTAAGAGGATAGAGTAAGAATCGAAAGGATGTGGTTAATGTTAAGTATTTTAACTGGAAATTAGTATAGGCTGGGAATTTCACAAATGGGAAACATCTGTCAGGCATATCCATTCTTGCAGTTTCAGGTCTAGTGGTGAAGACTTCAATCTCTAGTCAGTCAAACCAGCAGACAAAAATTATTTTTCTGGGGTCTATTCTGGCCTCTGTTCACTGGTAGCAAAACATATTTTTGCTTTCTTCCTGCATTAATATATCCTTCTTCAGATTGCTCAGACACTTCTTCCTCCCATATGCTCCACAATCCTGACCACATAAAGTCTTTTTAGACAATCTAGTCTTGAAATTCTAACTGTAACACCTAAGATTTTTAAGCCACATCAAACAGCTCAAACGTACACTCAGACCTAGCCTGAGAGAAGGCACCATGAAAAAATACACTTAGAAATCTGAAAGCGTAAGGTCATTTAATGGAGTTTGAAACATGTAACAAAACAAGAATTATTTGGAGTCTTTTGATTTACATTATTAGAGTTCTGCACTGCCTTTAGCAAAGACTGCTACCCTCTCAAGTAAAGATTCAGGCTGATTTTGGAAACGTCAGTGTTTGAGCATGTTAGTTCAAATTAAAATCTTGCCTTTTTTTCAGTGACCATTTTTGACTGCATGATGTACAGAGATGTTGTTTGGTATTTTTTCCTGTCCCCTACCATCACCATCCATGAATCGCTGAGAGACATGCAGATCTGATCTGCTGAACAAATTCAACACTAAACACAGAACTACCTTGTGGAGCTCAGGGCATTACCTGCCTGAAAAGCTCAAGAGCCAGGTAGCAGCTACTTAGTCCTTTCTACTAATAGCACTGATCTTTCAGAAACCCCTACTGTCTGTCAAAATCATGTTAGTCCTATGCAGATCTAAAAGTCAGAAATAACTACTACTTCAATAGGACATGAACACCTTCCTGGGAGAGAAGCATCACTCCTATTTTAAACAACCCATTGTTGATGTTTTCTTCTAAACTGCACTCAAACATCCCCATTTACTTTTTGATAGGTAAATAAACACTTAATCCTAAAATGTAGCTCCTGAAAGCTAGACAATTTTCAGAGTCAGGCATTATTTTGTATGCCCAAATATTCCAAGTCCTTACCTTGGCTCCCAGACAAGTCTCAAAGTCATTCTTCATATCTGAAACAGCAACTTTGTCCTGAGGTCTTTTTGGTCCACTGCAGCAAGGCACAACGGAACAGAGATCCAATTCAACAACCTATTCAGTAAGAGGAACAGAGTTGCTCAGCACTGCCTGACAGCTTGAAGCCACTTAAGCCACACGTATGCTTCCCTCTCCTGTTGAACCAAGGCTAAATCTGCATATCTTTGTTTCCAAAAATTATCAGACATATGATCAGAAGACAGGAAACAGTTCTATTTTTAGACCCTGCCAGCACCAAGGTATGGCTTTCAAAAGTACCTCATTTACTGAAAACCCAGTGTGTGACTACAGAATCTAAACAATGTAGATGATTTTGAGAATTACATCCTTTTCACACGCTAGCAGCAGAGTCCTCTTCAGAAAACAATGATATGAAGAAATCCTGGTACTGGCACAAACCGGAGCAGACTACTCATCTCAGCCTTGGAGAAAACATTCAGTCTATTATGAAACAGAGACATGTTTCAACTTTGTTTTTATAGACTGCTGCATCTTTCCATATTTATTACGTTTTTTTAATAGTCATGCAAACCTGAACATAAGTTAAATGATAAATTCTTACTATAGAGAAGACCAGGACTACTCTTGAGTTTCCTGGACACAGTAAAATTTTTTCTTGCACAGAAAATGGCTTGTGTGGTCTGTGGTTGCCACACAGAGCTTCTAAGCGTCCTGATTCACTCAGTAAAATAAGTTGCTAAACAGAGAGGTCAAACTGGGAAAAGGATTACACAGTCAACATGTACAATATCTTTATAGCTCTGCTTGAATCTGGACTGAGCTTCTCGAAACTACATTGATCAAACTGCAGAATCTGCAGTGGCTAGAGCTTTTCTGAGAGTCAATCTATATCAATAACTATGCCCATGTTTCATGCTTGAAGAGACTTATTCCACTGGGCTGTAAGTTAAGTCAGCTGTGTGGACCAAGATAAAGGATAAGGAATCCCTTGACTGTATCTTAACTTCTGTGAAAAAACAGACAATTGTCACATTAAATTAGGACAGGGCATAAGGCAAGGAGCCAGAAGGAGCTTCTAACCTGTGTGAAGTCTGGATCCTGAGAGGAGTTCTTGAAATCTCTTAGCATTCCCACAGCCTCGAGGTACTTTTTCGTGCATGTAACTTTCTCCTTATCACGGCCTAAGGTGAGAGACAGCATGAAAAAGAAAGTGTGAATGAAACAGAAGAACTATAAAAAGAGAAAGGAAAAGTCATGCTATTTCACGGCTCATACTGCATACTGCACTGACCCTTTCAGCACAAACATCACATAGTCACTGCAAACAAAAAGACTGAGCAGACTTAGTGGCTCTACCAAAACAAAAACTGCAGGTTCTTGCTTCTGCCATATGGTCAGGCTAGGTTCAGGCAGGGCTACACAGACAGCTGTGAAACTGCTGTTTAAAACTCTGTTTAAAACTCATCTCTTCCTAAACATGGACACTAAGAACAAGACATACTCTGCATAAGCAAGTATGGCTTAAAAGTGCTTTCAAGCTCAGAGAAAGTTCTACCTGGCTGAACCTCACTGCTGGCTGCACATTACAAACCCAGAGCCCTTGCTTTCGGCTATACCTTTAACACCTGTTCTCATCTCACACTCACCAGTTTGTATCAGGTAGCCAATGCTAATATCATCCACTGGGAAAAAGGCAGTTGTTGCTCCATACTCTGGACACATATTGGCAATGGTGGCTCGGTCAGCAATTGACAGCTGGGCTACACCAGGACCAAAAAACTCCACGAATTTACCCACGACTCCAACTTGGCGAAGGTGCTGTTACAAAAACACAGTGTCTGTGTCATTGCTAAATGCCGAACAGCCTAAGCGTGTGTGTCATGAAATCCAGCTTTCGACTTCAATTGACTTCTATTAAAAAAGCTTCCTGGTTTCATATGGTTAACTAAATTGTGAAGATGAACATACAGAGATCTAAACTTTCAACAGTAAAGTACAACACAGGGATGTATTCCTTCCAAACTTTCTCTTTTTCTTATTTCAATTAAAGTCCATCTTAAAACAACTGTGTTCTTCTCATCATGTTGTTCTAAGGGAGGGCAGCATGAGGTCTTCTGCCTCCAAACTGAGGAAGATAAGGAAACACGATGAATTAACTGCACAAGAACGTGATTCAAACTGTAAATGACTGGACACCATCTGGATGAAGTCATAAAAAACTGGTGGCTTTCCCTACATGGACGTTCTCTACAGAGACAGCATTCCATGATGAACATGTGTACCAGTTTTCTGACCTCCAACATTAACGCTGGCCCAGTAATACTCCTAAGTTCAGTCACAACCTTCAGAGTGAATAAATACATTAAAAACTTCCAACACATGAGCCAAACTCCTGCAGTTGAAGAAATCAGACTGCAGCACTCACTGTCCACTTCCACTGTGCCACATTTTAAGCGGGGATTTCACAAAAAAAGCAGCCAATGTGCTTCTTTTGAGGGAGCCGAGAAATAAGATCCTTTTACAAGGCCTGTTCATCCACATGAGGATTTGAACAGGCCATGACATATCAGCTGTAGTATTTTACCTGGCTTCTGGGAAACAGATTTTCCTGGGAAATTTGCAATTGTCCTTGGGCAGATCATTCCAACAGAGCAACATAGCTTTTAAAAAGTCCAAAATGACTACACAGAAGCACAGACAGGGCTCCTAAGCACGCAGAACACTGACTCTGTTCTACAGAACATGCACAGCTTCCAGCAGTAATAGCAAAACAGCAGACATATTACCTTTGTAATGGTAAGCACGATGTCAGTGGATGTTACCAGTGGCTGAGGGTTTCCTAGCAGCTTATAGCCAACTACCTCAGGAAGCACCATGCTGATCGGCTGTCCCAACATGACAGCTTCTGCTTCAATGCCACCAACACCTGCAGGCAATAGTAGTACATAAGCCAGCTATTCAGAGAGATAGCAACGTGTCAGAGATAAACCCAAGAGCGATGACGACTGATGATCACTCCACTGAAGGTGTGAAAGGGGAAAGAATATAGATAGCCATAGAGCTCAGCCATCTGCTATGAGGCACTCCTCTGCAAGGCTGGGCTTTGAAATTCCTTTCCATTTCATACTTTCATCCTTGTTAGAAAGGATATTTGGTAAAGCCAAATAACTTAGTCTGAGGCTAATTGGGTTGTACAATAAACAGATGTAAAAGCTTTATTTATTAAACATGTAATGTGTAAACAAAGAATGACTGACATGGCATTGAATCAGAACTATTAAGGCTGGAAAAGATCATCAGGTCCAACCTTCTACCGGACACCTCCATGACCACTAGACCATGTCTCAAAGTACCACATCCACTCCTTTTTTGAGTACCTCCAGGGATGGTGACTCCATCACTTCCCTGAGCAACCTGTTCCAATGCCTAACAATTCTTTCGGTAAAGAAAAATGCTGTGCTGTGACTGAAATGTAGGCAGACCACGGCTATTGGTCACCAAACAAAAAACTTCAAAGCAGTTTTGAGAGAAAGAAAGATTTTTCAAGTCAATAGTATAGACTAGTCTAAAGAATACTAACAGAAGAGCTACTTAGGACAGAAATATCTTCCTTATATTTACCAAGTCTCAACAGCGCTTGGGTATGTGCAGGTGGGAACCTTCATGGAAGCATACCTTCAGTATTAGAGGGATCCAGTTCAAGTGACTATTTCATTTAGCTAACTTAATATGGTAACTTATCAAGGTGTGATAGTCACATGCCATATAAAAAAACATGTTTACAAGCACATTGGCAGCAGTCTTATAACCTTTTGCCTGTTGAAAGACTCTCTCATGTTTACCTGCCACTTTAAAATCTCCTTCTACTTTCTGTTTAGCTCAATTAATACTGAGCTGGAACAAACGGCCTAAAATAATTGTATGCCGCCTATGTATGATAAAACACTACTGACAGAATTACAGTGTGATGGAGGTAGGAAGTGACCTCTGCAGATCATCTAGTCCAATCCATCTGCTAAAGCCAGGATGTCCTCAAGGAGCTTGCCCAAGATCACAATGTCCAGGCAAACACTCCAGATGTGATCTCACTAGGGCAGAGCACTGAAGGAGAATAATGTCCCTTGACCTGCTAGGAACACTCTTCTTAATGCATCACAGAAGACTATTCAACTTCTTGGCCACAAGAGCACATCATTAGCTTCTGGTGATTGCACTGTCTATCCACCAGCACACCCGGGTCCTCCTCCATGGATCTGCCTCCCAGCAGGCCAAACCTTCACCTGCAGTGGTGCATGGAATTATTATTCCCCAGGTGCAGGCCTCTACACTTGCCCTTGACGAACTTCATGAGGTTCCTCTCCACCCAACTCTTCAGCCTGTCCATGTCTAGCTGAATAGCAGCATATCCTGGCAGGGTGTCAGCCACTCCTCCCAGTTTTGTATCACCCTATCATTTCTCCCACTTCTGGTTCTGAAATTGTCCCAAAAACTAATTTCCAATTTATTCTATGCAAGATGAGATACACGTGTTAGTTAAAAAAGATAATTCTGTGTCAGATGTGACACTATTCACTCCATTCACTAGGTGCTGAACCACCTTCAAACAGGTTAGTTGATAGACTGAGGGCCTACCATGAACCGGTATGTAACAAGTTCAGCACTACCAGACACCAGCAAGTGAGCGTAGTTTTACCCTGCCAGCCTGTCAGAGTCAACTCATCAGTCATCCAACACACTGTCCATAATGTTACTGTTCATACCCCAGCCAAGCACTCCCAGGCCATCAATCATGGTGGTGTGTGAGTCAGTGCCCACCACACTGTCCGGATAGTAGTAGCCGTCCTGATCCATCACCACTCTTGCTAAGTACTCCAAGTTCACTTGGTGGATGATCCCAGAGCCTGGTGGAATAATTCTCATGTTTTTAAAAGCCTGAGAGCCCCACTGAAACAGAAAGAATTGGAGGAAAAAAAATTCAGTGCACATGAGCACTTTGAGAATACAAGTTCACTGAATTTTTCTCCATGCTAATAGGATTAAGTCTTTCAGTACCTTTAAGAATTCAAATCTTTCTTTGTTCCTCTCAAATTCCAGGTCTTGATTTTTTTGCAAGCTGTCTGATCTGCAAGTGAAAAGAGTCAGCAGTCAGAAACAAAAGTATCCACCTGAAATTTTTGTCTAGTCAAATGTAGCCCAAAGGCTGAGAGTTACTGGCTGACATTGATGATCATCAATCTCGTGTTTTTAATCTCATAGCATCTGTGAGCTACAGGCAAGAATTTAAGAGATCTTCAGAGATATTATCTGAATTCTGGCTCAAACCTAAGTGCTAATCTGAATATTAAATATATAGCAGGCCTAACATTTGTAGTTTGGGAAAAGCTAGAAAATGTACAAGTGGAATGTGAAGTTTCCAATAGCTAAATTAGAAGCAGAACAAGAATAGAAATTGGAACATAACTACACTTTGAAAGACGGTTAACATTGCTGATCAAGTGCTGATCCTCTGTTTGAGAGCAGACAGGACTAACGAACTTTTCACCTGAACCAGTTGCCTAACTCAGGGCTTAAAAGTTTGAAAGAACTGAAGTGCAGGGCTTGCCAATGTTCTCTCCATACATACAAAAGCATAATAAAAATCAAATAAATCTGTGACAAAGTAATTATCAGCAAAAAAAATATCAAAATGAAATGCTGAATACTACTGATAATACAAAATAAATACTAATACAGGAAAATAATCATAATAGCTGATTTTGTCCTAGAGTTGAGATTAAATCACATCTTGTTCACAAAGAAAGACACCATTTCCTAAAAACCTTTAAAAACTGTGATACAAAAAAACCAAAAATAAAACACAAAAAAACTCCAAAAAAGCAACAACCCAAACCAACCAAGCAAACAAAGGCTAGGTTTCTAATTTAACAGATCAGTCCTAGCACATCCATTAACTCAGAGATCAATCTTTACATTATTATTTCTAATTTTGCATCTTTTTCTAAGCTCCTCTAGTAAATAAAAAGTTAAAGGCAGCTGATGCTCAGCAGTAAGCTAAGTCAGCATTTTTGGGTCCTTCTTCTCACCTGCCATTTATGACATAACATCAGTGACAATCTGTGTATCTTTAATAGTCTACAGTTAAAAAAATGTAGAAAAAAAGAGAGCCGTATTTTAAAGCTGTTTAGCAACATTTTTCTATGAAGCAGGGCTTCATAATACACCTCTGCTCAGAAGTACTGTATTTTCATTCTATAGAAACTATCTTTATGAGCTTTAATTTCCACCTTCTAGAATTTCCTTCTTTGCAATGCTGTAACTTCAGTGGCTTGCTGCAAAACTATGTCTTAGAGAGGACAATAATACACAGAGCATTTTAGCAGACCAAAAAAAAAAACCCACAACCCAAAAACCAAACCTTCAGGAGTTTGGAAGGTGGAGAGAAATCAATAGAGAAATATGTAATGGCAAGATCTGTTTGGAAAGAGCGATTGGCTATGCCCATGTTTAGATACCATGAAAGGCAAAGTACCATCTGCAAAGTTCTTGTGTTTCACTGTGGGTCTAGGGAGTGCTTGTCTCTTTGTAGCAAGCTGAGGATGGAACATGATGTTTCTTTCCCGAATTTACAAGGACCCATACCAATCAGTGCGTATCCTTCTGCTCGGAGGCTCTGAACTATCAAACAAATTCTCAGAGCTAGGATAGGGCAGCTCAGGTCTATTCTTCTATAAATATGAAAGGAGACATTCTCACTTGCCCTTTCAAAAAGCCCTAGAGAGTAAAATAAGTGCATGTGGGGGGAAAAAAAGCTACTTCTGAAAAACTACTAATAATGCAGTATTATTATGGAAAATTACAATCATCACAGTCTGGACTGAGGCTATTTCTATTAGCATTTAGTCCGGACTTGTGCTGCTGAGAAATCAAAAAACAGAATTCCTCCTTCTAACTCACAGAAACTGATACAACAGTCACACACCTCTTAGAGTCTAGGATGTTATATTGCACATGCTAAGAATATCACCAATGGAAATATCTTTATTATCAGTAAATGGATCCATCTCATGTACTACCATCAGGAAGTAAGAGTTATTTCATATCCTTACCTTCTGTTAAAATCAACTTGGATGGAGTGATCTATCACTAGGTCAGCAGGACAAACAGGATTGATTTTTTCAGGGTCTCCACCAAGTTTCTTTACAGCATCACGCATGGCAGCAAAGTCAACCACTGCAGGTACCCCACTAAAATAGATGAGAATTATATGAAGCAATTTGGAAAAGAAAAAAAACAACAACAAAAACAAACACAACCAAGGTCCTGGAATGAAGAACAGACAACTGTTGTCTCACACAAAGCAAACTGCAACCTTACCCAGAGTCTTGGCATCACTGAATCTATGGCAGAGACATGTCCTTAAGTAAGACAAAGTCAGGAAGAGCAAAAAAAAAAGTAACTGTATCCTGAGCACTGCAAGAATGAAAAGCAAAAACCAAATTCATCACATAACAAAAGTGGTCCAACACGCTTGCCTCGGAATCTGGAAGCTTAGTCCCAGCCAGCTTTTGTCTAGGACCTTGAACTGGTTTATCTTTTCTTGCTCTACTCCTCCCTCTCCTTGCCAAGACGATTAAAAAAGAAGGCAGGTGGCAGGGGGGAAACAACATTGACCTTTATTTGATTCTTTGCTATATTCATACTGTTAAGATTTTTTTTAAAATATTTTTAAATACATCAGAAATAATTAAAGACAGATCATAGAATCACAGTGTGCATGGCCAGATGGCATACACACAAGGGTACTATGGGAGCCGGCAGAAGTGCCCATCAAACCACTTTCCATCAGAAGAAAAATGGAATTTGCAATTCCTGCAGACTTTCACTGTGAGAATCCTGCGTGTTTACAAAAACAATCATAAAAATGGGTCCACATTATTTAAATTCAAACTAATTAACAATCAGTGTTCTGAAGCAGTTTATTATTCCAGGAGATGCATATTCCAAGAAAAACAGTAAATGTTATGTTATACTACCCAGGTGGATTTGGGGTAGGGCAAGTTCCATCACCCTCCAACCCCCACCCCACCCCTCCCCACCTCGCCATTTGCAGGGACACCTCCCACTAGCCCAGGTTGCTCAAGGCCTCATCCAATCTGGCCTTGAACACCTCCAGGGAGGAGGCAACCACAATTTCCCTGGGCAACCTGTTCCAGAGTCTCACTGCCCTCACAATAAAGCATTTCTTCCTAAAATTTCTGCTCTCCTTCCTCTTGTAGGAACAAGGCCCAGCCCAAATCCCAATTCACATTTCTGGCAAAAAGCAGACTTTTTTTTTTTCAACAGCAGAGAAGTCTTTTACAGTACATTTAAATAATACTGTCTTAGAAGAGGAAAATCATGATGTGGATTAGAAATGAGCATTGGAAAGGGTAGAAAACTGAAAAGAGTGCCCCTGTTAAAATAAAAGTGACATACATACACACACACACCAACAACAATAAAACCTCTAAATTCTGAATACCTTGTTTGCATGCACTTTATCCCATTTTCTTCCCCTCTGTTTTGAAGAGTTTCACAAACTGATTTTTCCATTCCAAAAGCATTTCATAGTATCATAAGCATTTGCCTCTCCCACTGTTAGTCTGTAGCATGACATCCAGGAAAGCTGAGAAAGGTCTTCCCAAACATTTCACTGCTGTTTTTCCCCTCAGCTCACCCCTCCACCCCAGGCCACGCATTTTACACCTTCAAGAGCTCCTCTTCCTAGCTTTGGGGAACATCAGACTCACGTGAAGTCTTGCAGAATAACTCTGGCAGGCTTAAATGGCACTTCAACATTCTTGTGTTGCACCGCTTTCCAGTTGAGAATATTCTCAACATCAGCCTTCTTCACCAGGAACTCATCACAGTTACGGACTGCTGCTTCCAAGAGTACTCGAATAGAAAACGGCAGGCATGCTGCATGGGTAACAAGCAAGGTACAAATTCAGTTGTGACCTTTGGACTCATGTCAGCAAGTGCACAGCTCCACACCTGGGGCAGACAGGTCCTTGTATTCTCACAAGGCTTTATTGCAGATCCTTTTCTAACCTCCAACTTTGTCAGGAGGTCACTCCAAACTGACCTGTTCCACTCAGCTCTTTGAGCAGATAGATTATCTTGGCCCCTGTGAGACAGTGGACATCTCTGCTGAAAGGACTCTTCTCCACAGATACTCCATCCTCTGTGGCAGTACTACTCTAAAAGCATACTGTACTCAGTTTCTTTCTCTGCAGTTTCATTCTTGTCACTGATCATAGTCATACAAATATACCAGAAAATAGTAATTTTCTACTTGTTGTGTTGGGAAGCATAGCTTCAGAGGTCTGGGTAGTCTGTTCTCCAGAGATGGAGAATGCGGCTAAAACAGCAGTAAGACTATGCATCTGCTGATCTTACTTTACTTGAAGATAGAAACACTTACGAAAGATGACACAAAGTACTATTACAGCAGTCCTGACAAGAACCTACCACGATGGCAAACTTGCTTAATCACATTAGGACCTCATTGCTGCTACCATAAAAGAAAAAAAGCCAACTATTATTCAGGACACAGCCATTCACAGTAATTTGGTTTGAGGGTGGGTTTTTTTTTTGTCTGGTTGGTTTTGCTGGTTTTTGTTATTTTGTTGTTCAGGGATTTTTTAAAGTCTTCTTCCTTCCTCAGCTCATTCCTCCATTGCCAAATTTCGGTTTTCTGTTGGATAGTGAGAGCTGCATCTTTTTTTCCTTGTAAGAATTTGGAGCTCGTCACTCTCAGAATCCAGAGCTCATCACTCTCAGAATCCTAGAACAGGTCAGCTGGCAATACTATCAA
Organism: Tricholaema leucomelas; assembly: GCA_013400475.1. Classification (NCBI taxonomy): domain Eukaryota; kingdom Metazoa; phylum Chordata; class Aves; order Piciformes; family Lybiidae; genus Tricholaema lacrymosa; species Tricholaema leucomelas. The sequence goes on along the minus strand of WAAF01009570.1, from coordinate 110,627 downwards.
CAAATTTGTCTCTTTCTTAGGACTCTGCTATGCTTTTCACACACTAAGTCAAATATTCATCCATTTCTCATATACACACCATCTGAGCCTGTGCTGGACATGGACTACAGGCATTCATATGAAATATTCCTCCTCTTGCTTCCTGAATTCTCTATAATTTTTGAAGGAGGCAAAACATCCGACAGACAGCTAGCTATAAACTCAGGATTGTAAGACATGGAAGGTGTTACGTACATTCTTCAGAAGAACTGAAGAAAAAGTTTCCTCAGAAAGGATTTTCTAGCCACTACTTCTTACAACTGAACAATCTTATAGTCCTACCAGTGTCAGGTCCTTTCCAGCCTTTCACAGTACATAAGAAAACTTGTGCTCTTAGTTTCAGCCTAGCCCTCCTCATCAATTATACACTCAAGAAATGAGATTGTTTGTGCACAGCATGCTGAGAAAGTAAGACTCTGACACTGCCAGTATTTCTGTAATTCTAAATTTCCAGAATTAAGATTTTGATAAAATTTTGATTCCAAGAAACATCTTTTGAATTCATAGTTCTCCCCAGAGACCAAATATCATCCCATGTTGCAATGTCTCCTCAGGTAACATTCATGACTGTTAAGTAAATACTCTCCTTACATTGTCAACTTACCATATCTTGCGTCTTCAAGTTTGCTTAGATTGAAGAATTTCTTCTGAGGCTGTTTAGGGTCCAGTGGCTCCACAAGCCGTTCAAAAGGGTTGCTCATGGTTATTCAAGATGCTTAGTGTCCCTAAGACACAAAAGAAAAACCAAAATAATTTTCACATCTGTTCCACATACAATGTACATATCCCACAGACCCACAATGCACCTGTTCCACATACAAGACCTGTGCCAGACAAAAAGATACTGTGTAGTCTGCGGTGCGCTTTCCCCTACAAACCTACTTTGTAACAGGTCCTCAGAGATAAAAGACCTGCAGGAAGGTAAGAGCATTGTGAAAAACATGGATACACCATATGTTCTACAGAGAAATTTCAAGGACTGCACCGTTCTCCTCTTTATATTGCTTCCAGACAGCCCTTTGTGCCTTTGTAATCCATAAAGCACCACCACAACGTGTTCCCATCTCTTAAGTGGCACTGGCCTAAAGCGAAACAGAGAGGCACTCATACATTCAAAACCAAAAACAGTAGACCTAAGCCAGAAAACACAATAGCTTTACTTGAGCCAGAAAGTGTTACAAACTAAGATTACAAACCCTGACTGCTAAAGGCTTCCCTGATTTCAGAGTTTGTTCACATCACTGCCAAAAAAAAAATTACAGCAGATTCTGTTGTAAACACACCATTTTAATTCAAGACTGTCACAGGTTGAGGCTGGTCTGCCCACTAAATGAATGACAGACACTCTCTACTAATTCCTCTCCCATTGCAGAATGTTAAGTGAATAAGGGAGAAACATTTACAGGTTGGAAATAGTACTAACAAAATTATAATAAAATCAGTAAGAAAATAGTGAAAAATATAAAATACCAGTATTGTATATAGGCAGGACTCGGAAGAAACTGGAAACAAGATTCAGGAAGTCACAGAGTAGAATCTCAGGCAGAAGAATGGTCAGAGTCCTCCTCAGACAACAGCCATAGAAGAGTCTTGACTCTTGTGATCCCTCAGCTTTACACTGAATATGACATACACGGAATTAAATAGTTTGTTGGTCAGTTTTGGGTCACCTGGCCTGTCCATTCCTGCCTGTAAATGCAATGTTTTTATTCACAACCCTTTCACTTTCTGCATCCCCAACATAGTGCACAAGATTTAGCAGTGACTTTGATCTCCACAGGAGCAAATATAAGCAAGAGCCTTTCTGCAGCCTGCTCCTTGGTAGTAACTCTAAACATCAAGTATTAGAAAAGCTAGAAGCAGCTACTGCAACTATTACTACCATTGACTTCAGAAAGCACTATCACTTAGGAGAGACTGAGCTGAAAAGTGAAATCCCTAAACAGAGAACTGGTTTCAGCTCAAACCAGGGCACAGATCCTTTCTTTTTTGTGCCTATACTTATGTTTTACTGGGTAAAGCACACCACTTAGGCCTAGAATTTTATAGGGCAATTAGCATAAAGGGGTCTCAATTCACTCTAGACGCAATCCTCAATCTCCAAAGGTGAACTGCACTCAAACTGCCTAATGGAACAGTTTCTATGACACTCTAAGATGTGAACTCTGCCCAGGCCAACACATGCCAAAGAGCAAGCTAACAGTTTAACAGTAAGGACAGTTCTCTTTCAGTGCCTGGCAACTCTCCCAGTCATGATTAATTTTTTTTTTGGAAGAGAAATAATCACAGACCTGATTTTCAGATCTATTATGTTTTCTCACAGCCCTGTTCCTGTCTTCATTCAAGTAATATTATCTTCTCTTGTTTTCAATCAACAAGGTATGCGATGCACACCCTTTGATATGGCTTCCAGAACATCTGGTACAAAGGGATGTGCAAAGTCAGTACTTGTTAGGAACAGTTAATGCAAGGCCAAAGAACAAATTAATTTATCTCACCTGTCAGGCTGTTCAGAGAACACTATTATGTGCAACACATTTAAGGAGGAGTTTTCAAGTATTCCAGCACAAATCACATTTTACGTAATATTAAGACAACCACCAAGTTAAAGGTTAGATTGAGATGGAAAGGTAGCAGAAACAGTGGCAAAAGAAGGTCCAAGATACCGTATAAGAAAGAAAAAAAACCTAGAATTCTATCAAACAAAACAGTGTTAAGTTTCTAGATAAAAAGCTGAACACACAGGAAAGGCAGAAAGATACACAAATAAACAGAATGCAAACACCACCCTTCCAAATGTAACCTCTCACAATCCCATCTACAAGTCACTTTCACAGAACCACAGAATGCCAGGTTGGAAGGGACCCCAAGGATCATCCGGTCCAACTTCGTGAGATTCCTCTTCCCAGCTTTGCTGATACCTATCCCACACACATGCTCATCAAGTTTTACATGTCACCTTCTTTAAATAGCATGAATTACTCAGCTACTGCTCTTCTCAGATATCTCTGTGCTTCTACAACTAAGCATAGTCAAAATAAACCGCTTCCTTCCTCTCCTTTCCAGCTATGCTCCTGATGAGCTTTATTTTCTGCCTTCCAAGCACACAGTGTTTGTGTGTGTATCAGCTTTTCACAGGAAAGTCTAAGGGTGGCTGAAGATAGAAAACACTGAGATATCCTCTGACAGATAAAGCAGGAGATCATTGTTTTTTTATGACCATAACAAGTCCACTGTACTCAGTTCACATATTCTCATCTAAGTATAAACTGCAGCTGTAACATCTCCCATCCAAGCAAGTGTCTTGGCAAGCCCCACCAGCAATTCAAGATGCTATGGCATGTTACCTGCTTGCTAACATTTCTCTGATACCACTCACCCTCCTCCCTGAACACAGCTGCTTGTTTTGGTTCACAGTATGAGATACTTCAACACAAACCTGCTTTCATCAGTGAGTTACACAATACCAAATTGTGGGGTGACCGAGGCCTAACTATAGAATCAAACAATGTTTCATATTAGAAGGGACCTTCAAAGGTCATCTAGTCCAAATGTCCTGCAATGAGGAGGGACATTTTCAACCAGAACAGGTTGCTCAGGGCTACGTTCAACCTGACCTGGAATGGTTCCAGGGATAGGGCATCTCCCACCTAGGCCAGGGTCTCACCACCTCCAGAGTAAAAAAACTGTTCCTTGTATGTAGTCTGAATCTCGCTCTTTTAGTTTCAAACCATCACCCCTTGTGCTGTCACAACAAGCTCTCACAAAAGTCTGTCAGCTTCCTTAGAGGACCCTTTAAGTACGAAAAGGCCACCAGATCTCCCTGGAATCTTCTCTTCTCCGGAGTGAACAATTCCAACTCTCTCAGCCAGGTGTCACAGCAGAAGGTTTCCTGTCCTCCCGTCACTGCTGCACCCTCCTCTGGCCCTGTTCCAACAGGCCCATGTGTTTGCTGTGCTGAAACCCCACAGCTAAACACAGTTCTCCAGGTGAGGTCTCAACAGAGCAGAGTAGAACATACCTTCCTTTCACCTGCCTAATCACACTGGTAGCAACAATTGCGAGAACCTTGTAAGCCAGTCAGAATCTCTGCAAAGAGGTAAAGCATCTATTAAAAACAAAACAAAACAAAAAAACAAAACAAATCAAAGCATGAATTTCAACACAACTTGCAGCATTGCTAGGGCAAATGTCACAGACTTGAAGAAGCCTCAGTCATATCACCTACTATTTCCAGACAGTAAATTACAAACAAAGTGGCCAAAGCAGGGAACTCCAGTTAATAGCTAACGATCCACCAAAAAGATATGAGAAAACATCACTTTGCAGACTGAATACACCACAATTTTTTACGTAATCAGTGTGATAGGTACAGATTAACTCATGATTGCAGCAGAGACTATTTATTCACGTTTCATAGGCACTGCAATGTAAATATGCAAACAGGACAGCAGGCAGGAGAGGGGACATCTGCCTGCCTGGGACTGACGCTGTGTACTGGGTCACATGCAGTGACCATGGCCAGTGCCATATGATCACAGTAAGAGCTGGTCACATGCACCAAGGAAAGCACTTGAGCTTCTGCCTAACAACCTCAGAACTGTTCGCACAGAGGTCATGTCTGAAATAGGATTCAACACAACATCCCTCAGGAAGGCAGAAGTACAGACTAAGAGGTTTCAAGTGGCCACCAGCCACCCACACAAATAGTGCTCATCCTGGCCCTGGAAAACAGCAACAACTCTAGCCCAAGCTATCCCTCCCCTTCAGCTACCCAGACACAGGTTCTTCAGTTTTTGTGTAAATCTGGATACAACCCTAGGACTCCAGGGGTTTCAGCTGACTGGCATCTATGAAAATGGCTCAACTGAGGAGGTAGCAACAAATAAATAAGAGGAGAATCTCATTACTAGAACCTTCCCAAAGGGTTGCATGGCTTATGAAAAGTGTGCCAGACAAACAATAGTTTTATTCTAGCCCTTCCTGCACCTACTAATTCTGTGAACACTGACAATTTGGCTCATGCTAACGTTGATCATCTTTAAACCTGTGCTCCCTATCAATATTGCTTTCCACTTACCTTGTTACAACAATGTAGCTGCTTAACACTGTGACACCTACCTCCATCTCATCAGAGTATGTCTTGGATCCACCCACATAAGTAATCACAGGAGTCTGATTTTGGGTTTGTTTTCTCTCCCAGCAACACTTCCATCTCTCCCAGAGAAGCAGAAGTGTAGAAGGATTCTAATCATGAATAGCAGGACAGACACATTTGTTCGGGGGAGGCCACATATTTCCAAATACAAAATAAGGAAGATGCTTTTTGAGCATGCAACATTTGCCTCTCAGAGCTGAGGATGAAACCTTGCCTGTACCAGTTGTTCCACACTGTCTGGTGTTCCTAGATGGAACCAACACGGAGTTTTCACAGTTTTTCTGGCAACACAAGTTTCACGTTGTGACACCACAAAAAGAACCATCTGCACTAGCAAAATCTGAGTGTAACAACATTCCTCACATCAGCTGTACTGGGTAGGTCAGCAACTCAGCCTTACCATGATAGCTCAGATGTTTACTAGCCATGAAAGATCAGAGCAAAAATATCTACTGCCTCTATTGTGTGCCTGCATCTCTACACCATTTGATGATCACATGCTCAAGGGAAAAGGAAAAAAGGTGCCTGTAGCTTTCTCTTCCTTTGTCTTATCTTAGTAACTAAACAGAATACACTTAAAGCACATGAAAGTCTTCACAAAAAGAATTAATGTAATTTAAAATCATGTACTTTTTTAAGGGCATTCACAAGAGATTTGAACACGTTGCATGAGTTGGTTTCAGATCCTCAGCTGATGTAGCTTTTCTGAGTATCCAACAAACACAGCACTATTCAAACCACTACACCTTCTACTGATAAAGGACTCAGTCAAGTAACTGAGGGATTATTTAAAGCATGTTCTTCATGGACTGTAGGTCCTGAACTTTACTTTGGAGCCCTTTCAAAGCAGCAATGTGACCCTGAACAATTTTAAGACACTAAAATTTAATGGAAATTAATGGAATTAGGAAGCCTTCTGATACAAACTCTAAGTTTTACACTTGCAGAGATTATCTGTTGCAGGCTGTGGAGAAGGAAAAGTATGCTGTTTGGTCTCCTATTATACCTAAGAGAGAACCTGAAGACACCAGAGCTGTTCTAGACTTTCACACTCCTCTCTACTCACTTTAGAACTGAAAGAGAGCCTGAAAGTCAACATGAATACAGCTAATTGGGCTAAAAAAGCAATCTCCCTTACACTACTAGAAAAAAAAATTGCTCTTCAAAAATCCAAGTGCTATTATCTTCATCTGATGTACCAGATCAATAGCAGCAACACTAATGGTTTGGACACTTCTAGGGATCTCAAGGGAGCACATTCATCTCTCCCTATGCAGAATAAAAGAACTTAGCACATGGGAGTACTTTTCTGCTAAGATACGTGCTGATACTAAATCATGTTCTTGCTGTACTACGTGACATGAGAGCTGCTGAAACTCCTAGTTAGTAATAAACCACTACAAGAGTGCCTGAGGACAACCCAAGGACCTAGAAGTATTTTGTTTGACCTGCAAGGGAAGAAGGGAAAAAAAAAAAAAAAAAAGAAAAAGTAAAAAACCCTCTGGCTAAGACAACTTCTGTCTAAGCTTCAGGACATAAAGTAGTAACAGAATAGGCACAGCCACTCGACATTTTAGCATAAACACATTAATATTACTCAAGGAAAAGGATGTGTCTCCACCACTGCCTTTTCTCTTCCATCTTTGGTTACTTTGTTGCTGTCTTTCAAATTATGTGAGGGTGCTAACCCCTGAGCTGTGTCAGGGGAGGTTCAGGCTGGATATTAGAAAATATTTATCCAATGAAAGAGTTCTCAAATATTGGAATGGTCTGTTCAGGGCAGTGGTGGAGTCATCATCCCTGGGGGCATCCACATGTGTGTGGACCTGACACTTAGCAACATGGTTTAGTGTTGACCCTTCAATACTGACAGGAAGGTTGGTCTGGATGATCTTGGGGGTCTCTTCCAAGAGGAGTCCATTTTAAGCTTCTGTTCACAAAACTAAACACCACTATCTAAACCAAACCAGATTTCAAATAGCAAAAGGTTTTTGCCCTGGAGACTGAGTAAATTCTCAGCTATTACTGTGAAGCACACATTTTAGCACAGGAGTAGTTTAGTTTGAACACCTACCACACACTAGAAACACTAGAACATGTTACAATCATCCAAAACAAATAAAGTATTTTGTCAGCTACAATAAAAGGAGGAAGGTTCAGATTTGCCTGCACTTGCAGGAAATCTATGGAGAAACTTTCAGCTGAAAACTGGGAAAAGGAGAGGTGACCTAGCAGGACTGTTATGATTGAAGTCCTCAACTGGTCATAAGGCAGAGAACAAAGAAAACTCTCATGGCCTTGCTTGGAAAACACATCATTTTCTTTCAACACTGAATTTGACCTTAGCACCTTTCACTGGAATAACTCCTCCTACTACTCTCCTCCCTCAAGTTATTTATCTTAGTTTTGTCCTCTCAACTGACTGACATTTGAAGTATGTACATGTATGTTATCTGTACTCAGCTGCTAAGTACATGACCAGCACTTCTAAACAGCAAAATCAAGTAACAAAACATCAAAGGGGGGCTGCAGCAGAGCAGCAGGCCATTGAGCTGTAAGTCCATCAAGACAATAGTGAGCATGCATTGTCAGCCCTCACTGTGTACTGTACCCAGATGAACAGCACTGCTGTACTGAGGGCTACTGTTCAGTTACAGATTGTTTAGCGATGAACACAGATCACTTAGCAAGTCCATCGTGTAGGAGCTTCTGTCCTACTGGAATTGTAGCACAGAACCACAGAGTGGTTTGGATTGGAAGGGACCTTAAAGACCATCTAGTCCCAACTCCCTGCCATGAACACCTCCTACTAAAACACGCTGCTCAAGGACCCCTCTAGGGTTGAAGCCCCCTCAGCTTCCTATTCCAGGGCCTCCTCACTTTTACGGGGAAGAATTTCTTCCTATTGTCTAACCTAAATCCAGCTTCTACCACTTTGAAGCCACTACCTCTCATCCTGTCACTACATGCCTTTTTACAAAGTCCCCCTCCAGCACTTCTGTAGCCTCCTTCAAATAATGGAAGGCTGCTACAGGGTCTCTCCAGGGCCTTCCCATCTCCAGGCTAACAGCCTGGCCTCACAGCAAAGGCCTTCCAACTCTTCCAGCATTGCTGTGGCCTCCTCTAGTCCCACTCCAACAGGTACATGTCTGTACTGTGCTGAGGACACCAGAGCTGACCCCAACACTGCAAGGGGGTGTCAGCAGAGGAGAGCAGAAGGCCAGAATCCCCTCCCTCCACATGCTTCTCATACTGCTGAGGATCAGCCCAGAAGATGGTTGGCTCTGGGCTGTGGGCGCCAGCTCACGTTGAGCATGCTCTCTGTAAATCTACCTTGCTTACAAAGCAAGGAAGGAAAGAAAATACATGTTAAACAAGTTGCCAGAAGTCTCCATCTATGACACAGAAAGATAACCTTTCCTGCATTAATCAGGTGTCTGCAGGAGTAAACTTTTGTGAGTAAATCCATCTATAGTTCAGTTCAGTTTCAAAAAACTAATATAGACATTTGTGTAGTTGAAAGAAAATTTATCTTAAATATTTAAGCCGCCTAAGAAAAATGGTTTTATTACTCCATGGAAAAGAAAAGGCAACTACCACAATAACAACCAAAAAAAAAAAGTATTTAAAAAATAGATTAAAAAACACTCCAGCAAAAACCCAAATTAAAAAAAAATAACTAAATAAAAAAGAAACAACCACAAATGCCCCAAGCATTTGGACAGGGTTCAACACCACTACTAGAACAAGCAGAGTCCTGTTTTATCATGTATCTAGCTATAATTACTTTTGGATGTGCACAGAACAGATGAGTGCAGCCACTGTTGCAATAAGGACATTTTTTTTGCTGTGATTAAGAGAAGCACTTACTATTTAACACTTAGTCTACTTGTGACAAATAAGGCACCTATGTAAGAAATACAGAGTGCTGCACTGCTGTTAAGCAGCAAGAGACAGAACTTCAGTTCTAGCAGAGATTTGAGAAGAATCTTTGTGTTTCTCTGTCCATCGCTGTAATCCTTAAGGACACGCCCACTAACAATTTGTTGACTAAGCAACTATGTGCTGGTACAAACTGCACCATTACTGCACACTGAACAAAAGTGTAGCAATACTGTTGGTTTTTGTTTTTTTTTTTTACAATACTCTGCAAGCAAAGTTTCAAGGAGCCCTTTTCAACTCAAGAGGAACTCTGAACTGGAACATAAACAGGACTCTGGACTGCAGACCTTTCTGTTTTCTCCTGGTGCCTAAAACTGTAACTGGAAAGCTAAAATACTTAGTTATTTATCCAGAACCATAATGTACTAAACTTCCAGTGCACTGAGAAGCTTACTAAGTGCATACTCCTATCATCTGTGCAGTTTACAGGCTGTCACAAGTGTTATGACCATTTCACTTTGTTGGCAGTGCTGCCTTGCACACACAAGATTTGAAGATTTATTTCAGAGATGTAGCTTGTGAAATCAAACCTTTAGGTTGTTAAAGTAACTCCAGCTTCAAGCCCGTTAGAAGATTAGACGTGTGCCCAGTTCCATGATATGGATATTAATCTCCAAGTCATGCCTCTGGAAAGCCAAATGCTAACTCCTCCATCACTTCAACACTTAGAGTTTACTTACTGCTTCAGGGGCAGCCAAAGCATTTCTTTCATATACATCTCACCAGTTTTTGGAGATCCAAGCAAGCACACTTATCTATTATTCTTAGCCTCTGGAACGCAATCTAGCCTTACAGTTAACAAAATCCAGATCCTAATTAAGCAGGCGTAAGTGTTAACAGAATGCTGTGTCAGCAGACTCACCACTGAGTGTCCTAGCTAAAAAGTAGAGACTAATTTTCTTTTTGCTGCAGCAAAATGAGCAGTTATTATGCCTGAGACTAGAGAGAAGCTTATTTGCAGGCTACAGAACACTAAAAAATGAAGCCTTGACTTATTTTTTTTTTCCCCTGAAAGAGCAACTCTGAACTTAAACCTACTTCCTATGTCTGTACAAACATGCAGCTCATTTCCCCTATGTTAGCAGCCTTAGAGTGTACATTAACAAATATGCAACATGGACTCCTTTTAACAAAGAACTAGCTTTCCATGTTAGTAAAAAAATAAATATAAAATCCAGTATACCACACAGAAATTCCACCTGTAAGTTAACCAGGAAGTGCTGGAAGAACTCTGGAATATGCAGCATGCTCTAAGTGTGTACAAAGGTTTGGTTTGAAATTTAGTCTCAATTTCAAGAGGCAGGATTTAAAGACATCTCTGTCTCGGTCTGTTTGTTTCAAAAGGCTCAGGTGAAGGGGGTAAGGAACACTGCAGAGCTGCTTGGGAAGTGAAAATAAAATGGGAGCAAAGTGAATCACCTCTCTACTCACACCATCACCATTGTATGAGCTCTGTAAACTGCTCTCTCTGTACCTCTATAAAATTCCTTTTGCGCAACCTGCCACATAAACTGTTCCAAGGCTATCGAAGATAAGTAGGTGTATGGAGTCCTTTGAGGATGAAGAACTGATGACAGGATGACTACTGTTTAGAAATAAATTTGGCATCATTGGGAGAAAGTCCTAACTTCTCAAGTCATTTCAGGAAAATCCTGAATTTGTACTCTGGAAATAACAAAAAATAATTTTTTCAGAACAAAAATTGCAGCCTGCAACCCTAGCAGCTATTCAGCTGTTCATGCAGATGCATCCAGTTTTCAAATGTCCCTGGCTTCAGTCTGTAAGCAGAACAAGAAAGTATCTTGACAAGATTTCACAAACTCCAACTAGCTGCTACTAGAGCTTACTAGTCAAGTTCCCTGGGGAGGCAAAGCTCCAACAACACATTTTTAATTCAGCATTTTGAATTCGATTCTTTCAGAACAGTGTTCCTCAAAAAGGCTAGGGAAAAATAAACAAAGCTAAACGAAACCCCCCACAAAACTAAACGCCCTCTTTCACAAGCTTTTGGATTCCTGAGCCTACTGTTGTGGGATGTCACAATTCCTGCAACAAAGTGCCAAGTACCTAAAGGAAATCTTCTGAAGCAGCCACTCTCTAAGGCAGCACTCAAGGTAAGAAGCTTGAAAAAATCTTCTATTCACGAAAACAGAGCACATTGGAAATTTAGACTCCTCTGTTTCAAAACCACTCTTCAATTCATAACCTTCCAGTGATCTTATGTGTATCACTACTTCAGGAAGGGAGAAAATGTCCAGTTATTACTTAGTGCGATTCAACAGTGAGATTTTGTTTTGGAAAACACTTGCAAAAGACATTTGCTACTATTCTTACTGTTTGTCTGGAGTTAGTATTTCAGCTCTTCCACTACACAAGAAACACTTTTTAAAATAATATCAAAGTGGGAGTGTAGTATTCCCTGGCTAAAGGAAACCTGAGAGAAAGAAATTTGTAAAATGACAATATGATACGATAAAATTAAAAAGCAATTTGAAAGCCCTATAGTCTTCAGTTCACTCTGCAAAGCACCACTAAGTGACCAGATTCCTTCATACACTGAAAGCCTCCTCATGAGCTTCCTCTATCTTACAAAGTCCAGGATGAGTAAATTACTGACAATTTTCTGTGTAACTACTCCTCACACACAACACGTGGTGTCAGCTGCACTTCCTACTCTGTGCACATTAAACTCCTTTTACTTTGTTTGAAGAGCTAACAATCCCCAGAAGTTTATTAGGACATTCTGATGGAGCACAATTGCTTTTAACCAAAGCAACACTAAATAAACATTCCAATGTTAATATTTCTCTAGGGTGGTCTTCCTTTACTTAGGTATTGTGGATTGATAATAAGCCAGTCTGAACAATGGCAACTGTAATGAGTGCTCAGAGATACTAATTCTATTCCACTTGTTTGGAGAATCCTCTGTTTTAGACCAAGTTTCCTGCTGACATCAACAAATACTGAAGTCTGAGCCTCTCAGTCTTCTCCTTCCCTCACCTTTGTGCTAGCTTTAGAGGTGGAAACCAAATATCAAAGTACAAACTCTAGTTGAAAAATATGAGGAAACTGCGGTGGTGTTATGAAATATGACGAACAGATAGAGGACTAATCCAAACATACACCTAATCCAGACTCTGACACTGGACACCTCCACAGCCAGTCCTTAGCCAGGTTAGAATACAAGGCAAACACCTGGCATCTGTGCTACAGCCTCCATGACTGCACCTGTTAACTGCACTATGAATTCAAAATTGATGATTCTGTCACCGAACAAACAAAACCATGGAACTATTAAAACCTCTCACTTTATCTTACAGAATTGCATAATTGTTTCAAATGAAAAAGACCTTTAAAGCCACTAAGTCAAATAATTCTCTAACTCTACCAGTCTGGTGCTAAAACATGTCCCTCAGCATCACATCTCTACTTCTTTTAGACACTCTCAGGCAAGTGGATTTGACCACCTCTCAGGCAGCCTGTTCCAACGTTTGCAAACCCTTTCAGTGAAGAAGTTTCTTCTAATGTCCAACCTAAACCTCCCCTTATACAACTTGAAGCAATTTCCTCTTGTCCTAAAATGGACCTCAAAATTGGCTTCACCTTCTAATGCTTTTTCTCTTACCTACTCATGATGAAGTTTCACTGGGGTGTTGTGCTGCTGTGTGCTTCATATGTGTGCTATACATTGTCCTCTACTTAGAAAAGACTGGAATTGTTCAAGGAAAAATACTGAAAAAGCTTTGCCTAGATGAGGATGGAGCACAACTTCCCATTTTTTGTTCATCTTCTCCTTTAGCTACATCTATTCTTCCTCCTCATCTCTCCAAAAGCTAACCCCTGTAGCTGGTGTGAGCAGGTCAAAGCCGGGGCTCGGTCAGACCAAGTTTCAGATGACCAGGGCCTGGCCAGGCGCTCCGTTCCCTGTCCCCTCGCACCGCAGCGGGGTAGCCGCACAACCCGCTCTTTCTCGGTGGCGGTGTCACGAAGTTGCCCGCGGGAATGCCTTCCGAGAGCAGCCTTTTCTCCACCGCAGCACAGAGCCGCTCTGACGTCCCCTTCCAATCCATACACAGGGAATGGGGCCGGCCGTACCCCCGCGGCCCGCCGCCGGCCCAGCCGGGCCTGGCCTGGCCGGCCTTACCACCGATACCCGCCCTCCGCCCGGGCTCGCACCCGTCTCGGCTCTCACCCGAGCAGCGACCCCCAGCCCTCTTCGCTTTCCCCTACGGCCGGCAGGGCCCAGCACCGCCGGGAAAGCAGCCTCAAGGAGCCCAAACAGTCAGCTGCGGGCCGGGGCTGGGGGGGAGCAGTGAAGCCGGGGCCCACACTCACCGGGGACCGAGGAAGAACAGACCTCCACCGCAAGCCGTCAGGGGCCGCCAGGCGCAGGGAGCGAAGGGGCGGGCTGGCTCCGCCCCACCGCCCTCAGGGCCGGCGGAGGCATGGCGGCCGGCACCTGCTTGCCCGAGCAGGGCGGCGGACAGCGGGGCACGGAGCGGGCAGAGCTTCTCGAGCTTCGCGAGCTTCGCGTTCTTGCTCGCAGCGCCCTGCCAGCCTTGCCTCTCACGGAGCCGCTGCCGCTCTGGGTTGGTCTCTCTGCCCCGGGGAAAGGGACAAGTCGAGGGAGATCTGGGCTCTGTAAAGGGGTGGCTCTCGAGCTCGGAGGGTAAGCAGGGTGGTGGCCCTAGGTCCGAGACCGGGTCGACTCAGGCGTTTGCAGTGGACTAAGCCGTTGATGGTTGGCCTGTAAAACTGGCAGTGTTGTGCTTTGCCTTGATATGTTTTGAGTTTTCATAGAATCATGGAACTGTTGAGGTTAGAAGAGACCTTGGCATTAATCGCTGGCCTGGGGCTCACAATCCTGCCACTGCTGCTAAGCTGCTACTACTGAACCACATCCCTCAGCACAATACCTCCACCACGTCCCTGGGCAGCCTGTTCCAATGCCTGAAAACCCATTTTGTGAAGAAATCTTTCCTAGCATGCAGCCTGAACCTCCCCTGGCACAATCTGAGTCCTTTTCCTCTTGTCCTGTCACTTGCTCCATGTGGAAAGAGATCAACCCCCAACCTCCTTTTAGAGAGTTGTAGAGGGCAATGAGGTCTTCCCTCAGCCTCCTCTTCTGAAGGCTTTTCACAGTCTATAATCTAATTCTCATTGAAGCATTCCAGTTAGCCTCAAACCAGCACAAGGCTAAATAGCCCCAGGTCCCTCAGTTGTTTCTCTTAAGAGTTGTGTTCAAGGCCATTTACCAACTTAGTTGCTTTTCTCTAGACCTGTTCCAGCACCTCAGTTTTCTTTCTTGTAGTGAGGTGCTCAAAACTGAACACACTATTTGAGATGCAGCCTCACCCATGCCAAGAAGAAAGGGACGGTCACGTCGCTAGACCTGCTGACCACACTATTCCTGGTGCAAGTGCATATGCTATCATTTCTCCTTGCCCACATGTTTGCTTAGGATTTGGAGGGCGTCATAAAGGTCCATCACTGAGGTGTGGACCTGAAAANAGCACGCAGTGCAGAGCAAAAGTGAAAGTGACCTAATCTTTGTTTTGCCTTTCTTTTGTACACATCTCAGCAAGACTGTGAGCGAAGTAGACCTCACCATTGTTTTCATTTCTCAGCCTATCATCTAGTTCTTCTCACCAAAACATGCTAGCTAGGCTCAAACTAGCACAAAAACAAACCAGAAAATAAACCGAAAACAGACCTGAAAATGAAGGAGTCTTCCTGAGGACACCTCCTTACTCAAGCTACTTGTTCCTCATGGCAGTGCTATAGGAGAGGGACCTCTGGTTGCTTCCTGGGGCCTGGGGCAGAGCTTGTTGGCCAGGCTGCAGGCAAAACCATTATGTTACTTATAAACTGTCCAAGATCAATAGCGTGACGCTACTGAAGAACAATGTCATAGTACAGGGTGTCCTAGAGGACCTGATTAACGTCACCCCCATACCTTCATGCAATGAGGTGTTTGTCAGTGTCCACTGTGCAGTTTGGGCCTGGATAAAGTAAATTCAAAAGCATCTAATTAAATATCGATCAGCAGTTCAATAGGAGAGAGGAGTTGCGTGGAGAGAGTGTACATGTGCCCTGCAAGTCTGGAGAAAGTTTTAGATAGCTGTGGTTAGGAGACTGACCAATGAGTCAGAGCTGCAGGAAAAGAAGACCCAGTCATGTTTTGCTTTTGTTTCCCCCCCAAAAAAGCTCAGGCCAATAGCAAACAGAGCTACTTGTTGGCTTTACTGCAAAGAAGGAGGTTTCAGGTGAGCCAGCTGACGCAAGTAGTGAAATGGAAATGCTTTGCTCTAATCATAAAGGAGGTTGAAAGGAGAGCCAGAGTGGCTCTCCTGGTTGTTTACAGGTTGGAGTACTGCTTACCAACCTGTGTTGGCAGATCCTCCTGCCTACACACTGTCCAGCTGAAACTTGCAGACCAGGGAAAATCACTCACAGGATCTCAGAATCTAGCGAATAAGATACATTGTGTAGTTTTTTTTGTAAACTAAATACTGAAATCCTGGCTTTAGCACACCTGCTACCATTTCTGGTGGTACCATTAAGACTTCTATGGCCCCTCTATAGTTAAATTTGCTGTTCTCTCACTTGATACATCTAAATATCCTGCCATCTCCAAAATACAGCACTTTTATCACTCAAGATCTTGCTTGGCCTGTTTCCTGTTCAGCTTAAGTATCTCACAGAATAATTCACATGTACTCTTACTGTATTTTGAATTGCATGAGTTTTTAGAACACAGGACTTGCTTTAACAAATGGTTGACTTGGACTGTAATTGGATGTTCATTCATAATGCTCTCAAACTTTTGGCCAGAGATAGATGTTCATGAGACTGAGTTTGTCAGAATAAAATCATGTTTGTAGTTTGGCAGTGGACGGAGAAGTCCCATGTTTTCCTCATGATGCCATAAAACTGTAGGTAACTCTGGTGGTGTGAGAAGCCAGATAACTTCTAACATCTCTTAGTGCTTTCCTCGTAGCTTTAGATGTTTCATTAATTGGTGGATTTTGTTATTGTTGTTGTATGTGTTTAGTTAATAGTAAAAAATGTTTTTTGGTGTGTTCTTGGTAAGATAAATTCCTTCAGTAACTCTTTAGGTCACTTCCTGATAATAAAAAAGGAAAAGAGAAAAGAGAGAAGAGAAAAGAGAAAAGAGAAGGGAAGGGAAGGGAAGGNAGAGAAGAGAAGAGAAGAGAAGAGAAGAGAAGAGATTATGATTTTTTTCTTTGGTTGTTGTTTCTAACAGAATAGACTTAGAAGGCCTGTGTGCATCACCAAGTTTTGAATCATGAATAAAATCCTTCATACCTATATACCAAAGCAATTCTGATTGACCTAAAACTTCTTGAGCGGAGAACAAAGCTTGATGAAACAACAAGCCAGCAACAGAAATGGGAAATAATTTTGATAGCTCTGACTTGTCCCATCAAATATCTGCAAGGTTTGTATTTCCTGTTCTGTGTGGTTCTATGTGAGGACACAGAGGACATGATGGGATTCTGTACCCATAATCAAAGCATAAATTGAGACTGTGACAAATAAAACTGCTGTCACTTGACTGTCAACACTATGCCTTCACCACCAGACTACAATGACATTCTGGGGTGCATCAAGAAAAGTGTGTCCAGCAGGTGTAGAAAAGTTCTCCTCCCCCTCTATTTTGCCCTGCAGAGAGCATATCTGGAATACTGTGTCCAGTTTTGGGCTCCCCCAGTCAAGAGAGACAGGAATCTACCCCCAGTCAAGAGAGACAGGGATCTACTGGAGAGTCCAACAAAGCTACAAAGATGAATGGGGGACTTCAACATCTCTTCTGTGAAGAAAGACTGAGATATCTGGGACTATTTAGTCTGGAGAAGAGAAGGCTGAGAGAGAATCTTATCAACATCTATAAATATTTGAGAAGTGGATGTCAAGAGGAAAGTGCCAGTCTCCTTTTGGTGGTGTCCAGTGATAGGACATGAAACAGCAGGTACAAACTGGAACATAGGAGGTTCTACCTCAACACAAGTAGACATGCCTTTATGGTGAGGGTGCACTAGAACAGGCTGCCCAGAGAGATTGTGGAGCCTCCTTCTCTGGAGACTTTCAAAACCCACCTGGATGCATTCCTGTGTGACCTGTTCTAGGTGGTCTTGCTTTGGCAGGGAGATTGGACTTAATGATCTCTAGAGGTCTTTTCCAACCCCTAACATTCTGTGATTTTGCAGAATTCCTTCAAATAATCCCTGATCAGCTGACAGATGCTTTTTCATAAAGAAAACCTGCATGCACCTTGAAGTGACAGAGCAGTTCATGTCCCTGATAAGTGTAAGGATATAACTTGCTCTAAATGCAGAAGTCTTTGCTGGCCACCAGTGTATTTCCCTGCACAGATGGAATAGTGCAGAGGAATTTAACCGTGTGCATACTCAGTCTAAACCAGACTGTATTCCAAATATACCTATTGGTATATACATGACACACAATGGCCTTGCACAGAGTTGGTATCACAAAATCACACAATGCCAAGTTGGAAGAGACCTCAAGAATCATCTGGTCCAACCTTTGTAGTTAAATGAGAAGGCCCAACATCCTGTCAATCTGAGTCTTAAAACTGGCCAGCGAAGGGGAGATAATTCCAACAGTCCACCTGTTCTCATGATGAAAAATTTTCTTCTGGAGTCCAGTTGGAACCTGGCCATCAGTAACTTATGCCCATTGCCCTTTGTCTTTTCCATGGGACTCCTTGTAAAAAGGGAGTCTCCATCCCCCTGGTAGCCATCCTTGATGTAATAGTCCACGGTATGGCATCCCTTAAGCTTTCTCTTCTCAAGACTGAACAAACCCATTTCTCTTAGCAGGGCTTCCAGTTAGGATGGGTCCTGTGGTGGAGGGCCCATAGGCCTGAAAATAGGCTTATTCATGCCTTGCCCTGCCTGGGCATGTTTTTCTGTCCATAACCAGAGGTAAACACACAAGCGAGCACAAAGGGGCACAACAGACCTGGTGCCATAAAGTCTGGCCTGCTCAGGACCCCTGATTGTGTAAGGTGGTTGTGTAAGCCCCCAAATGCCCGGCTCGTGCCTGCCTAGAGTAACGCCCGTGTGATTGCCATATTTGGAAGGTCTAGGCTTGTGGCTTTTGCCTGTTATGGTGAAGTTTGTCTGACTGCCAAACTGATTGGTCATTCTAATGTCCAAAGAGCCATTAATCTCAGCCCACATTTAATAAATAGAGGCACACAGGTAAACAACGTGCTCGGGTCCCCATGCTCATGCTCACTTGCTCATTCAGGCTCCATTACTAGATTCAGACTCACCAGCTCTGCTTATGCCTATTTGCTTCGCAGTTATTACAGAGACAATATCTCTCATAGTCTCCCAGCCGGCTGTGCACACCTGCACACCACTGCGGTGAGTTATCAGGACCAGATCCTGTATTGCCTGCCTTTACCTACAGAGCTCAGACTCCCAAGCAGCCATGCACCCTATCATATGCCCACTGCCTTATTATTGCCTGGTAAGAGCGACACTGCCGCTGAGTTAACCAGGAGCAGACTCTACTTGTCTGCACACTAATGGCCTGCTAGCTAGCATGAGACTCAGACTGCACGGCGTCATACTCCTTCTGCACCTGAGGTCTTGCCAAGAATTCCCGGACAGAGCATCCAGGAGAAGCCAGGAGACAAGGGCNTTAATGTTAAAATACAGTGGTTGGGGGTGGCAAGAGTTCAGAATATTGAAGTTTATATATATACACATGTATATATATATATTTATAGAATATTATCTCTCACCAATTAATTTCTCCCCTCTGCCACAATCGGCGTAGGCGGCAGAATACCCCTCCACGACAGATCTCTGTTGCTCTTCGTTTGTATTGCAGTTGCATTAACACTTCCTAATGAGCTCAGGACTCTGACAGAAAACATTGGGGGTTGGCATGAATTAGGAACTTTACACATACACTATTGAAATTTACCAGGCTAGCTCAGACAGCTTGGAAATAAGATGAAGCTATATTTAGAGCATGGAAAAATTTTACAAGCATATATATATATACACACACACCATATATTTACAAGTATTTACAATTATACACAAATTAGAAATAATACAGAAATCCAAACTCCCTCCTGGACAAAGGAAACTACCCAGAAGGGCTCAAAACTACCCTCCTCTTTCTCCCTATCTCCCAGACAGACAAACAAAACAAGCAGCAAAGCTTACATTGTTTTCTGTGTACTAAGATTAACAGAAAGATATTAGAGCAGAGTTAAAAGGAAGTGATTTGATCCAGTGATGCAGACCAGACTGAGAAAAATTATTTACATTTTAGCTATTATCCCTCTCAGCAGACCCATAAATTATATAGACCTCATAATTTTTTTTTCACAACTGACAATCTAATTTCTCTCATTAAAATATTCCAACTAGCCTCAAACCAGCACAATCTGATACAACTGAAAGTGGGAGAGCTGGTAAAAAAAAATCAAACTCTGGAGTCCAGACTGCTGTGCTGCATATCATGTGGCCAGACTAAGCTACTTATTTTCCCTTTGAGTTGTAGCAATCTGAAGAACTTGTACACAGTCACAAACTTCTACCTGAGAGGCATCCATTTCCTACAGTGTGCTGTTATGGATTTGGTAACTAGTAAACATGCAGCCTTGAATGGTCACTGCAATGCTATCTTTCCATTCCTCCTATTGACCAAATGATTTGTGGCTGCCTCGATGTCTTTGGTCCGCCACCCGTGGGGCCTATTCCAGCAAGTTCTCTCACTTCTAAGACGTAACTTGGTGGTGAATTTCTTTTTCCTAGTTCACAGTACAGGAGTTGCTACACCCAAATAGCAAAGAGGTCTCTTACAATAATGGGCAGGACAAGCAATAGCACTGTCTTTGCTTTAATTTGCGTCTTTGTTGGAATATGGGAGCAACTTCATGTTCAAAATTCTGATTTTGATAATGATGGGTACATACGAACAATTTGGAGTTAGCGGTCATTAGTATTTAAGAGCAGCATACGAAAGCTGCATAATCAGGACACAGGCTTGTTGGAACAGGTCCAAAGAAGGCCACACCAATGCTGGGAGGGCTGGAAGGCCCCTGCTCTGAAGCCAGACTGAGCAAGTTGAGGTTGTTCATCCTGGAGAAGGCTTCAGGCAGACCTTCTGGTGGCCTTCTAGTACCTAAAGGGTCCTCTAAGAAAGCTAGGGAAAGTTTTTTTTTTTTCTCAGGGCCTGTTGTGACAGGACAAGGGGTGATGGTTTGAAACTAAAAGAGGGAAATTCAGACCAGAGAAAAGAAAGAAATGTTTGACACTGAGGGTGGTGAGAGCCTGGCCCAGGTTGCCTAGAGAGGTGGTAGATTTCCCATCCCTGGCAACATCCCAAGTCTAGGGCTCTCAGTAACCTGCTGTAGTTGAAGCTGTCTCTGATGACTGCAGAGGGCTTGAAATACATGACCTTTAAAGGTCCCTTCCAACCCCAAACTATTCAGTGATCCTATGCTAATTGTGTACGTATAGCCAAAGAGATAAATTGTTTTCATAAGTGAGTAAAGCATACAAAATTCAACAATCTTGTGACTTTTCCTCTTAATAAGTATGGGGTTCCAAGCACCAGTTAATCCCAAAGCCCTGGACAGGAGGGGACATTTCTGGACTGCCCTTAGTGATGCAGCTGAAATCAATGCAGTCTCCAGTATTAAATGTTCTATTAACCCAGATTGGTGGAGGCCTCAGTGTTTCATTAGATGTATCTTTCTGCAGCTCCATGTGGAGGAAAGCTATTGCTGATTCTGCCCTTCTGAGTTCTATCAACCATTTTGTGGGGCAAATTGTCATTTTTATGCTGACTTAAGTGCAAATAAGTTAATTTTAGCAAGCAGAGTTAATTTTAGCAAATTTCTGCTTTGCTGAGAAACATTAATATAAGATCTAAGTTTGTTAGTATGAAATCTAAGTTAAATATCACTGATACAGTTCTGGATCAGCTAGCATGGAAGTTGGAGTTGTTTAGCCTGGAGAACAGGAGGCTCCAGGGACATTCACAGTTTCATATATTGGTTTGGGTTAGAATGCACTTTAAAGATCATAGAATCATAAAATGGTCTGTTTTGGAAGGGACCTCCAAAGGTCATCTAGTCCAATGCTCTCTGCTGTGAGCAGGCACATCCTCAGCTAGATCAGGTTGCCAGAGCTCTATCCAGCCTTACCTTGAATATCTCCAGGGATGGGGCCTCAGCTCCCTGGGCAGCCTGTTCAAATGTTCCACTACCCTCATGGTAAAGAACTTGTTCCTAACATTCAATCTAATTCTACTCATGTATTTCCAGCCCTTGTGTCATAGGCAGGGACACCTTCCACTTGACCAGGTTGCTCAAAGCTTCATCCAGTCTGGTCTTGAACACCTTCAGGGAGGGGGCATCTATGACTCCATTGGGCAACATGTTCCAGTGTCTCACTACCTGGTGAGATAGAAGGTACATAAAAGCAGTTTCCTCTGAAGTGTGAAAGTATTGTGTAGAACACAAGAATGACTTCAGAACAGCTCTGGTCATTTACAGAGAAGTTAAAACATTTTTTAAGTCTATTGTCATAGGATGGTTTAGAAAAATAAATACAGAATTATAGAATAATTTTGGTTGGAAAAGACCTTTAAGATCATTGAGTCCAACCATGACATCATGTAGTGATCCTCCAAATGAACAGTGTGAGAACAAATTTCAAGAAAAGCTTTGAAGAATAAAAGCAGGTTAGAAAATGAGGAAACTGGGCCAGAAAGAAAATGTGCTGAAATTTAAGCCGGGCACTGTTAGTTTAATGAGCAGGAAACTATTCATAAAGATTTAATACTACTGTCATAAAAATATGGGCTAACTTCTGGGTGTGTTCTGCAAGGGCAAAATCCTAGCCTTAAAGGATGGGGAAATGCTCAGAATAATCAATTCAGCAGGTCGGAGTTGAGCTTGATCCATCCATACTGCTGCCGCCTTTAGTGGTATGTTCTGACCACCAGCCAAGGCAGACTGTCATGACACTTTTTTTTCTTTTATAGGCTGTTCAAGCAGCATTTTAGCCCTGCATTGAGGAACTTAGTGTCCAAAACAATGTCTAAAGATTACTGTAGTTCTCTGAGAGATAGGAAAAGATCACCTGGAATCTAAATCAGGAGGCAAAAAGCTGTCTTTACTACTGCACACTAACAGTGGCCAAATAGCATAAGACTTGGCTAAGAAGAAAGCAGTGTTCTTCTTGTGTTCCTCTCTGAGAGGAGAAAACACCTGGACATGTCTTACTTTCTTAGCAAAGGCTTTGCATTAACGTATGTCCTTTGGGCTCCCTATGGATAATGGTTGTGCTTAAGTAAAGTGATCAGAGATATAATAACATATAAGAGCTACTACATTACGAATCACAGAATTGCTTTGGTTGGAAAATATCTCTTAAGATAATCAAGTCCAACCACCGACCTATCACCACCATGACCACTAAAACAAGTCCTGAAGTGCCGTATCTGTGCCATTTTTTAACACCTCTGGGGATGGTGACACCACCACCTCCCTAATCAGCCCATTCCAATGCCTGACCACTCTTGCAGGGAAGAAATTTTTCCTAATACCCAACCTGAACCATCCCTGGCACAATTTGAGAACGTTTCCTCTCATTCTGTCAATACTAGGGACAAGAGACCAATACCTACCTTAGTACAACCTCTTTTCAGCAGCAGGGAGTGTTTCAGTAGCTTTAGGTGTCATTCATCTATATGCTTATTTAATCCACCTGATGACATTAGTTTCAGAGGTTATTTAGACCTTGTTTGCCAAACAGCATTTTTACCCTTGGATAACTCATCCAGCTGTGGTAGAAGGTTGTGTCAAAGCATTTCTTCCAGATGTGAGAGGAAAGCAGTGCCAGGTTCAGTGCAAAAGCTGAGGCTTGCCATTCTTTTCTGCTTCCTATTTATATGGAGATGGAGGAGGAAAAGGACAAGGAAGCATCTGGAAATAAATCTCACTAATCTCTCTAAAGTATGGTGTGGTGATATAAAATTTAATTTTCCATCTCTTTTACTCTACTGTTATTATCTATTTCCATACTCATGTCAGAAGAACTTCTGATAAAGTTTCTCTGAAGTGTGAAAATACACTTTTCTTCTGTCACATTGAAATTAACTATTTGACACCTGTATCAAAGGTAAACACTTAATCAGAGCTGTGAAGAACAGGTGGCACAGTATAGAAGGTGATAATGTGCTACTTGAGAGATGAGGGGACTGCAGCATCTGTCTCTCTGACAAGGAAAGGTTGAGAGGCCTGGGACTATTAAGGTTGGAGAAGAGCAGCCTGAGATGGGATCTTCTCAATGCTGATCAATATCTAAAGAGTAGGGGGCAAGAGGATGGGGCCAGACTCTTTTTAATGGTGCCCAGTGACAGGACAAGGGACAACCGTCACAAACTGGAACCCAGGAGGTTTTATCTGATCAGAAGAAAAGAATTATTTGCTGTGAGGGTGCTGGAGCCCTGAAGAAGGCTGCCCAGAGAGGTCATGGAGTCTCTTTCTCTGGAAAGATACCATACCTGGGCATTGTAATCCTGGACAAGCTCCTGTAAATGAGTCTACCTTAGCAGGTACATTGGACTAGATGATCTCCAGAGGTTCCTTCCAACACCCTCCAATGCTGAGATTCTGTGAAAATAAGTCTGTATTTTGTAGTGCCTATACATGCTTGTTTTGTTTGAAGAGCATTAAAGGTGCAGAGAAAAGCAGTAGAAATTCCTCTGCTGCACCCTAATGGTAGGACATGTTTAACCATTACATTTAACTTCTCTTTATGTCTTAACATGACTAAGCTGGATATTATCTGTTTCTTCCCAAAGTGTTTGTACTAGTACTGTGCTTTTTGTTTTCTCAGTTTTCCTGCAGAAAGTTAACATTGAGAATAAAACCAGCAATCACAGTTTAAAATCCTGACCCCTCGTAAAAGTAAGAGCACAGAGCTAAATTACACCTCAGACCAGGCAGTGCACTACTATTCCTGTTTTAAAGGTTGTCCTTTTAGGCCCTTTGCAATCAGTCCAAATATTTCCATAAAAAAGAGGTCTTGGAGTGGGTTCAGGAAAGGGCAGTGAAGCTGGTGAAGGGTTGAAACCATTAGTCTTCTGAGAAGCAGATGAGGGAACACAGGTTGTTTAGTCTAGAGGAAAAGAGATTGAGGGGCGACCTGATCGCTCTCTGTAACTCCCTGTGAAAAGAGGACGGAGCCAAGTAGCGGTTGGTGTCTTCTCCCAAGTAACAACTGATAGGACCTCAAGTTGCACCAGAGGAGGTTTAGATCAGACATTAGAAGAAGTTTTTTGGCTGAAAGGGTTCTCAAAAACTGGAACAGATTCCTCAGGCAAGTGGTTGAAGCCTCATTCCCGGAGGTGTTTAAAAGATGTAGAAATGTGGAGCTGAGGGACATGGTTTAGTACCAGACTTGGTAGAGCTAGATAATGGTTGGACTTGATGATCTTAGAGGTGTTTTCCAGCTGAAATGATTCTATGTTTCTATGAACTAAGCCTTCATTAAGATCTGCTTCAGTGGCTGCACTAACCAACATGACACCCACCGAACACAGCAGCTGAGGATAACACAGTGAAGAAGACAGCAGCTGGTGTTTCTTTTCATCGTGTTTCTTAGCACAACATTTAGATGCCACAAGATTAGGTAATCCTCTACTACTGCTCTGTGTGCAAATAGTACCTCCATTGTTATCTCTCTTTCAGTGAACAAACCCCCTCATTCACTACAGACCTTAGTCAAAGGCTGTGGTTGTGCCAAGAGCAGTCTACCCTACTGTGAAATGTTAATTTGAATGCTACTAGGCTCTTAGTGCTTCATTTCCATCAGTGACATTTCATTCTTTTTTCCCCCCCTTTGGTTTAATGCAGTATCTTAACTGACCACAACTGAAAAATCTATTTACTAAGCACTGATGAGATACTTTAGTCATGTTCTCTATGCAAGCAGCTCCTGTGTAGACAGAATTAATTCTGTCGTGCTTTCACTGCATGCCAAGGCTAAGCCTCTTTTTAAATGTTCACCTCCTAAAAATATTCAGTATTGTCCCGGGGCAGCTATTGTTGTGATGTTGCCTTTTATGTGTTTTAGATTATGTGTTATTTGGAGAGTGAAGAGCTATTTCACACCGGAGTATTGTCTTGTTCCACACTAACAATTGCACTAGCAGTACTTGATTTAGTCCGTTTGCAAACAAAACTTACCTAGCATGCAGAGCCCTAGTTCTGGACTGAGTACTCACATGAAACTTAACAGAGGAGTATCTTCTGTGCTTTAATGTTACACCCTGTTACTTCACATTCTCCTTCCTCTGACTACACCCCGAGGCAGATGGCAAGGTGTCCTAAGATCTCAGTCTGAATCTTGCCTTCTCCACCTGCACATAAATACTAACGTGCTGGGAAGTGTTGAAGACTGGTTTGTTCCATATGAAGCTAATTTAGGATTACATTGACAAACCTCAGCAACTATTTGATGTATCTTTGAAACACTTGACAATGAATGACTATGATGATGTATTCAACTGTTTGATGCTAAAGTGAACTTAAGCTTTCAGAAGTAAGCACAAATTACTTTAGATTCTAGTGTTCTTGAGTGGGCACCTGGAAGTAGAGGAGCCTTTCCAGGAAGATCTTATTGAGCGTGTTTAGTAAAGAATGGGGTGTAGCAGGAGTGCTTTGGAATGTGATCATTTAAAAAATCCAAGAGGACTTAATTTTCAGGAAAAAACATTTTACTCTTATATGGGCATTAAACCTCTCTATAGAAACCATTTATTTACATTAAAGTAACTAAACACACAGAGCAACCTAACAGTTAATAATGATGTTACTAGGGCCTGACTCTCAACAAATCCTAAGTGCCTGCAGCGGTGCTGTCTTGGGATTGAAATACTTTTAAAGTATTTTTACTGAAATACTGAAGCTGAAGTGGTTGTTTCAGCAACTGAGCAGTGCTCATGGAAGAGGAAGTGGCTGACATGAAGTCTGGGAGTCCACCACTTGCCAGGAGCAGCATCTTGGGCTAATGCTATGGTCCATATGGAAACTACTAGGCTGAAAAGCAAGGGCTCTGCTTCGGTAGTCACTGAGGAAAAGCCAGGTTGGACTCCAGTGCTTAGACTTCCTTCATGTCAGTGGCCTGTGCTGGAAAACTGCACGGTACATGCTTTTTCTGTCGTGTAACTAGCTTTTGCCAACTGACACCTGCAGGTGGGTCCCTGGGTTGCAACTGTGCAGAGGAGCTCTAGGCTTCTTTCCCAGGGGTTGCTTCCAGGCCCATTGCGGCTTCGGTGCTGGAGGTGCTGATGCACAGGTACAGGACCTTGTTAACTTAGCTGTGGACTGTATTTTGATGTTGGCTTCTTGTTACCTATCCAGAATTTAAGGACACTTGTCTCTGCAGGCATAAGTGTCACTGCCTTACTGCCTTCTCTGCCTGACCTTCCAGGATGTTGCATTGTTGCCTGAGCCCTGCATGCTTTGGAAGGTTCTATTTTACCTCTGACTGGTTATGGCACACAGGCAAGATTTTAACTGTTTTCCTGGCAGCATGAGTTGGAAAACTCATACTCTTTCAAAAATCTTTCACTGAGCTGCACATTGTAAAGGTTTGTCTGCATGACTAGTTGCTGGGGCAAGGCAGCAGACCCGCTGGGAGAAAGAAGGGAAGCGCTTTAACACCAAAACTGGAGCCAATGTTGAGGTTGCTCTGCTCTGAGCTCCAGTGGCCCCTCCTGTCTTGCATCATTCAATGAAACAAACACTTCTAAAACCAGTTCTTACAGCATTCATGATGTGTATCTTTCCATGATTCAACCCTTGACTGTACTGAACAGAGTCCATTTTAGTTACAGACTTACTTTATAATGAGTGGACGAAGGAAACAAAATGGTCACCAGGAGGAGCAAACAGGGACTTTGCACTTGACAGACACATTGACAGAAGCAGATAGGCTTCTGCTCCTGATTGTGTTTTCCTCACTATGGAGCACAGCAGCTCTGAGTCAGCGATTTCCTGGTCAGAGGGTGTTTTCTTTTGTCCAGCTGGACCAGAGGAGCATTGATCAGGTTGGTGAGGGGGACCTAGGCTTTAGCACAGCAGTAACACCACAGGGGACACCAATGGGCATGGAAATAGTGCTGGAGACTGCATGGGATATCTGGAGTCAGCATGATAGCATGTCCCTTGAAACCAGCACCATACTGCTCCAGAAGAAAGAAGTGGTGGTTCTCCAGGTGTGTCTGGTGTTTCTACCTAGGACTGGGGTGACAGCAACCTAACCCATAGAAAACTGAAGTCTGGCTGAGGTGTAGAGCTACCTGGACCAACACACCATATAGCATCAGGGAGGACCTTAAAATGGTTCGGATTGGAAGGGACCCTAAAGATCATCCAGTTTCAACCCCTCTGCCGTGGGCAGGGACACTTTCCACTAGACCAGGTTGTTTAAGGCTTTATCCAACATGACCTTGAACACTTCCAGGGAGGGGGCAACCACAGCTTCCCTGGGTAACCTGTTCCAGTGGTGAGACACTGGAACAGGCTGCCTAGGGAAGATGTGGATGCCCCCTCCTTTGAAGTGTTGAGCAGGATGAGCAGAAGTGCAACAGGATCCTTTCAAGGAGATCATAGAATGTCAGGGGATGAAAGGGACCTAGTAAGATCATCTGGTCCAGCCCCCCTGCCAGAGCAGGATCACCTACAGCAGATCACACTGGAATGCATTCAGACAGTTCTTGAACATCTCTGGAGAAGAAGACTCCACAACCTCCCTAGCCAGCATGTTCCAGTGCTCTGTCACCCTCACAGTGAAAAAGTTCTTCCTCAGGTTCACATAGAACTTTCTATGCCTCAACTTCCATCCATCGTCCCTTGACCTGTCACTGGGCATCACCGAGAAGAAGCTGGATCCATGCTCCTGACACTCCTTACTTATCTATAAAGATTAATAAACATTAATGATGCTTGTGCAGGTGAGATAAGATGTTTGTGCAGAGGTAGAAGCTGGAGCCCTGTGTTGCTGAAATGGGTGCATCCACTCTGAGTGAGCAGCACTTCAGTTCAAGCATCACCAACAAACCAGACGTGCTATGTATACCTTGAGAATGAGTGCTAGGCCATTATCTTCTCAGGTAACAAAGGGTCTAGGTAAGTGTCTTACCAGAGGCTAAGCTGGGACTAGACAAAGCTAAAACTGCTGTGGCTGCACTCCTGCACGTACAAAGATGTGTTGACTACAAGGTCATCTTGTCCAACCTCCCCCACAGTGAGTAGGGACACCTCCAACTAGATCAGGCTGCTTAGGCTCCCATCAGGTTTAACTCTGAATGTCTCCAGGGATGGAGCTTCAACCAAATCTCTGCACAACCTCGTTGTATTTCATCATCCTCGTTGTAAAGAACTTCCTTCTTATATCCAACCTAAGTCTACCCTGCTCTAGTTTCAAAATGTTGCTCCTTGTCCTATCCCCAAAAGCCTTTCTAAACAGCCCTTCCCTCGCCTTCCTGCAGGTCTCTGGGGAACACCACTGGCCACAGGCTGCCAGCTGGACTCTGTGCCACCAATGATAACCCTCTGAACTCTGTTGTTGAGCCAGTCACTAATCCATGTCATGGTCTAATCATCTAATCCACTGTTCTTGAGTTTGCGTATAAGGATGTTATGTGAGATGATCTTGCTGAAGTCAATACAGACTGTATCCACTGCTCTCCATTTGTCCATTTGATCGTGCCTCCATAGAAGTTCAGTCAGACACGAAGATAAATAAGGCATTATTAAATGCTGGCTTAGATACTGGGTTTCCAATACATGAAACAGACTCTAGAGTGTGATTGTAACAACCTCAGATCTGCTGACATGAAAAAATTTTCTTCCAATGTGCACAACTTTTACCAAAACTAAACAGTAACCAAAGCTAAACATAATCTGCTATTCTAAACGTGGGTGTTCCTGCACATTATCCAGTTCAGAATGCACTGTTAGCTACTCCATTCCTAAGAATGGAATTCTTAATGGCTTATGTGTTCCTTAGGCCTGGAGGAGAAAAGCCATGATTAAATAAATTAAACTAACAGCCATTTGCAGTAAATAAATTAAACCCTATCTGAGTTTTCATTTGTTGGTTTGTTTGTGTTTTTTTTTTTCATCCATGAGAAGTGATTCCTTAACTCTGAACACATCTCTTCTGTTCTCTGCCAGGAAATTATCTATGGTAAGATGGGGGCTGGAAATCAGCTACTGAATGTTTAAAATCAGTGTATTTGGAAAACAGATGGCTTGCCTGTCATATCATCACATTTGCTAGCTGACTGGATATAAACTTTCAGCATCTTGACCTTTCTATGTTGTTACCACAGGTTTTTATCCCTTTCTGCTCAGTTATGGCTTATTATTTACCAGTCTCAGTTTGGTTACCAGAACCAGAGAGGCTCCCAAGATTAGAAGACGTATAAATTCTGAAGCAGGGTTTGAGTTCTGCAGTTAGGTCAGCCTCTGTTAAGTGTCTCTACCCTTTTGCTAAACTTTTAACTGGTGCTGAATAGAATGCTTTTGTTAAAATAAAGCTGTATTAATTGATGCTATCTCTGTAGGAGATGTATTTAAACTGAAGCACTTTCTGAGCTAATTATCTACTGTGCTAGTTTGAAGCTAGCTAGAATGTTTTGGTGAGAAGAATTAGATTACAGGCTGTGAGAGGAAAACAATGGCGATGTCTACTTCGCTCATAGGCTTCCTGAGATGTATTAAAAAAAAAAGCAAAACATCTATTACACATTTGGCACCACTCTCACTTGGGCTGCTGGCTGAGCTGCATCTTACTCTCTAACCTCACCATCCATTTTGGACTAATCCACTTTGCTTCCTAACCCCCTGGCCGAACCTCTATTCTTTCTTGGGACTGGGGTAAGATTGAGAGGGGTAGGGGGAGGGTGAGGGGGTGGTTGAGAGCCCCTCCTGGGGACTCAGGTTTCTGGGAGGGGAGTTGTATTTGTGTATTACCTTTTACCTTGTATATTTCTGTATATAACCATACATACTGTAAATATCTGCTTCTATATTGTGCTAGCTGTAAATATAAGCTTCATTCATATTTCCAGAGCCAGCTGAGTCTAGCCTGGGTGATTTCTAAAGTGTGGGGGGGCGGGGGACACCCAAACAATCATGTGTGGAGTGATATATTTGATATCTATCTATATTTTCTGGGGTTCAGGAGAATAGATATTTTAATTTCCTCCCTTTTTTCCTTCTTAAAAAAAAAAAAAAAAAGAAAAGAAAAAAAGAAAAAAGTTTGTGTAGTCTAATGTGTTCTTTTATAATAAACTTTATCTGAGTGGTTGTGGTGAATTTACCACACCACCTCAGATGGTTTGTAAGTAGGATAAAGCTGTATCTTACAGCAAATCTAAATTTACAAGCATATATGCACAATATATTTACATGTATTTACAATTATGTACAATTTAGAAATAATACAGAAATCCAATCTTCTTCCCTAGACAATGAAAGCCCAGAAGAGACCAGCGCCTCCCTCCCTCTCCTGGATAGAAAAGAACCAACAAAGTTTACTTGTTCTTTGTTCAGCCAAGGTTAATGCAAAAGATTAGAGTGGAGCAGAGCAGCAAACAGACCCAGTGACCAGTGCCAAGAAGAAGGAATTGTTTATGCATTGCCTTTTTATACCTCTTAGCAAACCAATGAATGACATAGACTTTATCATTATTATTATCTTACAACCAATGATCTATTTCTCTTTCATATTCCCATCAGCCTTAAACCACTGCAGTGGTGTAATCTCTTAATCTGGCTATATAAAGAACCAATCACAGACAGACTCACCAGCTATCTCAACGAATAACTTGAAACCAAGCCAGAACTTCATGTTGGCTTTTCATATTTCATGTAGACCAGGCATGGCCTCGTCAGTGCTGAGAATGGGACACAGCAGATTCCCTGGTCTTGCTTGTATCTCCATTCCTGATCCAAGACAGGATGCTGGTTTTGGCCAGCTGGGCACGCTGCTGGCTCATGTTCAGCCAGCTTGTTGACCAGCACTCCCAGGTCCTTTTCTACCAGGTAGCTTTACAGCCACTCTGCCCCATGCCTGGAGTTTTGCATGGGGTTGTTGTGACCCAAGTGCATTATGAATATCACACAATTAACTCAGCATTATGAATATAACACAATTAACTCAGCCAATCAGTCCAGCCTATTCAGGTCCCTCGCAGAGCCTCACTACCCTCAAGCAGATCAACACTCCATCCCAGATCAGTGTTGACTGCAAACTTACTCAGAGTGCTCTTGATCCTCTCATCCTGATCACTGATAAAGATATTAAAGAGAACTGTCCCAAATATGGAGCCTTGGGGTACACCACTTGTGAATGGCTATAAACTAGATTTAACTTCATTCATCATCACCATTCTTTGGGCCTGGCCATCCAGCCAGTTTTTAACCTAGCAAAGTGCCCCCCCCATCCAAGCCACGAGCACATAGTTTCTCCAGGAGGATGCTGTGGGACAAAGAATCAAAGGCTTTACTAAAGTCCAGGTAAAGCCCAGCTCAGCTGAAAGACTTTCAGAGGTGAAAAAGAAAGAAATTTAAAAAAAAAAAAAAAAAGAAGAAGAGAGAAGAAATAATAGTTTTTGAAAATCCCCTTTAAATGAACATCAGGAATTTCTTTTTGTTCAGATATTGCCAACTTAAATTATGGAGAGGAGCAAAAGCTACAGAATGGATTATTCTCTTGCCTAGGAAACTGACACTTGATGAGCCATTTATACCAGATTGTCCCTCAATTTCCAAACAGCTGATGTGCGTGTTTAAACAAACCTGTCCTTCTGTATCCCTTCCTTCCTACTGCTTGCCAACAGTAGGACACATTCAAAGCCCTGCCTGGTTGTTGTTTTGTTTGCTTGTTTGTTTTCTTTTTTCTTTTTTTAATTGTATTTATTCTTAGAAGCTACAGTTTATTTGAAATTTTAATTTTCTGCCTCCACAAGTACTTGATGTCACACCTCTCTTTTGGTGCCTAATGGTAGAGAAACAAATCTAGAAAATAGAGGTCAGCGATACAGAAGATCCAGCTAAGCCCAGAAAGGCTTTTGCTCACAATTAGCTGTGAGGTGGCAGAACACTGTATTTCACACCTCACCATGCAAAGAAAGAAAAAGCATGTAATGATAATTTCATATACAATAAAAAATTCTGCAAGCTGATCTGCTGTTCGGGAAGGTAGTATCTCCCACGCCCATTTTGTGAGTGGAGGAAGATATTTGGAGCTCTCCAAGAAACCAGGGAATTGCAAGACCAGGGGATGAATTTTTTTCAAGAAGCTACTTCTACCGGTATTAGGCTGCTACATTTTGTCCAACTATTCACCTCAGTCAGAATAAAGGCTGCCAGTCTTGACTCTCTCCACTGTTAAACCTACTTCACAGGACCACAGAGCCATGGAGTCTGGCAGGCCTCTATGGGGTTCATGTATTCCACCCACTACTCAAAGCAGGGTCACCACAACCTTTCTGGACATCCTATTCCACTATTTGCCTATGCTTACACTAAAAATGCTTTTTCTTAGTTGGAAATGGCACTTCAGTTTGTGCTCAAAGCTTCTTACCCTTTCATGGGACATCACTGAGAACATGGATCCATCTGCTTCCCACCTTCTACTCATATAATTATACATGCTTATAAAACTCTCCCTGTGCCTGGATCTGACCAGGCACTTTAATTGCCAAGTTTTGGGGTTTTTTTTAAGCTTGCTTACAAATAAATTGCCTCATGGAATAGTTGAGTAACTGGATTTTATTGTAGTGAGCACCAAGAAAGCATGGATAGGATTTACTATATTAAAGGATAAAAGTATGATGTGATCTTGACAGCACATAAAGTTCATGTCATTCTGTACATCATCTGAGGGTAATGTACTGGAACCTGCACCTCTGAGTTGTGTCAAAGGTTCTTCTAACTGTCACAGCATATTCTCTTGCTGTGATTACAGACATAAAGATTATAAGGAGTGTACAAAAGGTTCAGAAGATCCAAGGTGTGAAGCTTGTGTAAGTGGAAACTTGTAAAAGGGAGGATTTTTATGTATTGCCTGCCTTAGAGTTTTAAAAATGGTTTATCAGTTTATGAAACCAAGTAAATGATCTTTTCAGAGGTAAGCCTTTCCCCATGTCTTATCAGAACACAGGAGAATTGAATGTTTTTTAGAATTTTGCCTGTTTTCATCTGTGTACCATTTAATTATTTAAAACAGGAGTATGTCTAAGAAGAGACAGTTTGCTCCTGTTTGTTCCATCTTTCAGTTACCAGTCTGTAGAGCAACAACTCCTTCATGAACAAAAACCTCCTCTTATATTTACTGCAGCTTGGAGATTTATGCAGATCTCCAGAAACAAGCCATGAGACATAATAGATGACTCATAATTTTTTTAAAAAATACACATTTATATATTTTATATATTGTCCAGTTCTGGGCTCCTCAGTNATTGGAATGGGCTGCCCAGGGAAGTGGTGGAGTCACTGTCCCTGCAGGTGTTCAAGAAAAGCCTGGATGAGTTTAGTGCCATGGTCTAGTTGACTGGATAGGGCTGGGTGCTAGGTTGGACTGGATGATCTTGGAGGTCGCTTCCAACCTGGTTGATTCTATTCTGTTCTATTCAATCATCGGATGTTTTTTGGATGTTTTGACTGGTTAGGTTGGTTGCACAGAGGTAAGGTAAGTGCAGGTAAGGGAAAGCATAACAAGTATAGGTCACACGTGCCTGTGTGTTACCACAAATAAACATGTCTCTGTGGAGTCAGATACATAAAAAATACAAAACAAATCTCATGTTTCCTTTACACCTGGACACTGAGAACCACCATTCCACAAGTAATTTCCAGCAAAGAAACCCTGTGACTACCCTGCACTGGCAGATGATGCAGTAAGGAGTCTGAATTGCTTGTTAATTGAATGTATTTTCACATTTCTGTAAAAATATGTATTGATCACTTCCTCAGACTTTTGAAACAGGGCCAAATTCTGATGCCCTTATGAGGCAGTCCAGGCTGTCTCCCCAGGAAAGATTGGTTCACATGAGCTTCAACTGTCTAATTTTCAGGTCCCTGTTTCTTGAGAAGGAAAGGAATACTA
This sequence comes from Tricholaema leucomelas, assembly GCA_013400475.1. Classification (NCBI taxonomy): domain Eukaryota; kingdom Metazoa; phylum Chordata; class Aves; order Piciformes; family Lybiidae; genus Tricholaema lacrymosa; species Tricholaema leucomelas. Next base: position 76,274 of record WAAF01009570.1, on the reverse strand, counting down.
GATCCAAACCAGAGAAGGACATTTCATAAGACAGTATGTGCTCAAAAGAAGAGCAGGACAGGCCAGTGGAACAGGTGAGGCAAGATGGTTTGTAGACCATTTCTTGAAGAAAAGCAAGAGAGGAGGTCTCTATAGCTAGGTGGGAATACAGTAACATGTACTAAACACATAGGGAAGCAGCCTCTTCTACTGAACAAGGAGTTGTCCAGGAGCCTGCATGTAACCACGAGGAAAAAAAATTTCATTTTGGTAGTGACAGGTGACTGGGCACAGTTGTCCAGTGAGACTGTGAGGGTCTCCATCTCTGGAGGTGCTCAAAACCCACCTGGATGTGTTCCTGCCGATTGACTGTAGATGATCCTGCTCTAGCTGGGGAAGGTTGGACTAGATGATCTTCAGAGGTCCATTCAAACAGCCATTATTCTGTGATTCCATGTGAACACACTGAAGAACACATCTGGCAAATGTCATTGAACTCTAAGTACCACTGGCACTTCTCACCTAGTGTCAACTTTTGTCATGGTGTGGTCAACCTCTGCTTGTCTGAAAGCACCGAAATAGACTAGGTGAGAGTTGAGGTGAGCAGACAGCATGGCAAACAGACTGCTTTTGTTAGTCTCAATTTCCATGTTCAGCAGGAATATAAATGTACCTGTAGCCTCTCTGAATTCAGGTGTCCTCTGTCAACATTGGCACCCTCGGATGATGCACACAGGTATAATACTGAAGGAACCATGTCACCTCATACCAACAGAATACACAGCCAGATCTCCCAAGCTGGGAGATTATAGGATAATTCAGGTTGGAAGTGTTCTAAGAGGTCAGGTCACCCAGTCTAAGTATTCCACTCAAAGCCAGGTCATCCATGAGGTCAGGCCAAGTTGGTCATGGCCTATCCAGTCATGACTAGAAAATTTCCAAAGATGGAGATGGCATAAGCTCTTCAGGTAACCTGCTTCTCTGCTTGTCTGTCTTGTCCTTACATCCAACCTAAACATCTTGTTTGAAGTTCTGCTCTTTGTCTCTTGTCCTCTCGGCATGCACCATTGCAAATAGCCTTTCTCCGTCCTCTTGAAAAGCTCTGTGTTGGTATTAGGCTGGTCCCCCATAAGCTATCTCTTCCTCAGGCTAAGTAAGTCTTGCTCCCTCTACCTCCCATCACAGGATAAATGTTCCAGCCCCTTACCACCCTGATGGCCCTCCACTGAACTTGCTCCACTTTGCCAATGTACTTCTGCACTGGGGGCCAAAAATGCATAGACTGTTCTAATGAGTGCTGAGGAAACAAGAAGAAACCCTTCTCTCAGCCTATCTTGAACAGCCAAGGATGCTTATGACCATGGTTGTCACCAGAGTGCACAGATGACTTATATCAGTTATCACCTTCTCCATGCTGTTAACAAAGATGATAAACACAACACATCCCAGAAGAAACCCCTGCAGTACTCCTCCTGTTACTGTCCTACATGGAAGAGTTCATTAACCTCTACCTGCTGAGTTCGACTATCCAAGCAGTTTTTAACCTAGCTAGTTGTTCACTCACACTGGGCCATAATGTTCCATCATGGATACAAGAATATTGTGGGAGACTGTGTCATAAGCCTTGCTAAAGGCAAGGTCTCCCCTCCAACACAGATCTATCAGTATTGTCATGGATGGCAATCAGGTTGGTTAGGCATCCCTGATCCTTGGCAAACCTGTACTGGCTAATCATTGTCTTCTCCACATGCCCAGACATGTTCCAAGAGAGGCCTTCCTCTACGACCTTCACAAAAAACAAAGAGAGGCTGATCTGTGGTAGATGAGACTTGACATTATGGATGTGGCAGGCACACATCTGCAAGGTTTCACACAACTTCCCTGCTATCCATCCTCTAGTATATATCCACAAAGCTCTATGCTGTCTTAGATATGTTTTCTTAATCACATATGTACGAGCACTTACAGATTTTTTTTATCTAACTGCTCACCTTCTCCAACCACAAAAAGGCACACCATGCTTTCTTCATTACTATTATTATTACTACTACTACTATTTAGTCTCATGATTTCTTTAGTCTCAGGTTTTTTACTGTTTCTATATGAAGTGGCCAAAACTGTTCTTCTCCTGACCATATAAACATTCATATTAGCACCACAGAAAGGAGAAGCAAACTAAAATTAGTAGAAATTGGAAGATGCTAAGATATTTTGGAAGGATTTCAATGTTGGTCTCTGTTACGAAGGGGAAATTAATTAATGCGAGATGGTATTTTTTTCCAAAATTAGTATTGTTTATTCATTTTGATATTCAGAACTCTCACCACCCCTGACCACTAATTTTAATAATTATCAGTTCTTTGCACTGTCATGGAAACATTTTACAGATAATAACTATTAAAATATATAAACATTAGTTGAACTGGAAGAGAAGATTCCTGCAGTCAAATGCCCCTTGCGGTCAATATACTGCTTGCCCACTAGATGGACTCAAGGAGCTCTTTCTGCTTATGGCAGAAGATAATGGAGAATTACAAAAAGGCTTTCAAGTATTTACTCGCAAAATATTATTACCCAATTTGTGGGGCTAGCCACAGTCCCAGACAGCACCCAAAAGTTTTCAGGGAACTTACTGGTGCTGAGACTTGATTCTTCCCAGGCTTCTGGAGAAAGGAAGCAGACAATCTTTGAGCTTGTCTCCTGGCTCCTCTGGATCATCTGTGTATCTCCAGCACTTCTAAGCTTAGCAGGAGACTTTCAGGTGCAGGCAGGATGTCTTGCAATGTGCAGTCTCAGCATGATGTCACGCTGGCTATGCAGGCCAATTCCATAGAGGCATTTAGAGTCTGTACCTGGTAAATTCATGACAGTGGAGTTTCCAGGCAAACAATAAGGCAGTAAGCAATGGCAGCAGGCAACAGCAGGCACAAATAACATGGCAGAGCACTCTGCATTTATCTGTGTATCTCTTTTATCAATGTGGGCCAAGATTAATTGCCCTTTGGACACAGAATAGCCAATCAGAATGGCACTTACCCAAGCCTGACCATATTAGGCAAAGCCATAGGCTTGCTTTACCCAAATTTGGGAAAAGCATAGGCTTTGCACAAGGCAAGCACAAGCTAAGTGTGTGTACCTTGTTTACCACAAGACCAAGACAAGTTTGGGCAGGCCAGAGTCCTTAGACTTAGTGGCTTCAGGTTCTTTTGTCTTCTTTCCCGCAGTTACTTCTCCTGTGGAGCAGAAAAACATGCCTGGGCAAGCCAGGACATGTATATGCCTATTTTAGGCCTATCAGGCCTACCACAAGAGTCTGCAGCATAACAGGATAGTTTTATCAAACCTTTCACCGAAACACAAATGAAACAGCCTAGGGTGAAATTCTAAACTACTGCCTGTATAAAGTTATCTGAACATTGTTTCAGGTAGCTTAGTGGAGATTCTCAGTTAACACAAAGCTGAAGATCCAGGAACCAATCAGACAAGTGGAGATGTGGACAGCTTACATCTACCTAAACAAAAAACAGAGGTGTCACCTTCGTTCTTATCCCAACCTACTGCAGCCAAGTTAATTTGCCTGATGTAACAACAGGCCAAGAGATAGAGGCATTTTGGAGGCAACAGAGGAGACTATCAAGAGGGAAACATCCTGGTGTGTAGATGTTTTAAAAACTAGCAACACAAAGATGAATACAAAAGGACAAAGAACCTGTGTTATACAGTAGAGAGCTTGCTAGGCAGAAGCCTTTATCTTATCTCATAAAAGCAGAGATGTTAATAATGGAAAGCAAAATCTACAGTGAAGCACTTCCCACTGCATCATCAGAAGACTTTCTGAAATGGACCTTTGCACCCTCAGAAACTGCACAAGGCTGGTTTAATGCCATGGTAAGAAAGTGGAGGTCTTTTCAAGGTTCACGGTTTTAATCTGCAAACTGAACCGGATATCTGTGTAATGAGACTTTCTCATAAGCAGACCTTTCTTTCAAACCCCAACCCTTCTTCCTGTGATTTTGTCACCCATTGCAGTGCATGGGCAGTAGCAGCAGGGTATGAACTAAGCCTATCTCTCTGAGGTATATTTGACACCCATGGTGCTACGGAGGAACTAGTTTTTCATAAAATCATGAAGGTTATCAAAGACCTTCAAGGAAACAGAATTCAACAGTTAACCTTATATTATGAGGTTACCACCAAGCCATGTCGCTCAGCACCACACCTACATGTACTTTGAAGACTTTATGGGATGGTGATTCCAACTCTTCCCTGGGCAGCCTGGTCCCAGGTGCACCATCAGCATATTTGCTGATGACACAAAGTGGAGTGGTGCTGTCAATATGCTAGAAGGATAGGATGCCATCAAGAAGGACCTGGACAAGCTGAAGAGGTGGGCCCAGGCGAACTTCGAGAGGTTCAACAAGACCAAGTGCTGGGTCCTGCACTTGGGCCAAAACAATCCTTGTTATCTGTATAGGCTAGGGATGTGGGAATGTAATGTGAGAAGAAATCATAACAGCCAGTCTGTGACCATTCAGCCTTGATTCCCACAGCTTCAGGATGCCTCCCACGGGAGAGGAGAGATACTGCGACACCTGGCTAATGAGAAAAACAAGGCATGATGTATGTAAAAGACTGGGTTGTTCTTGCCTAGATTATGCTAATGTGTAGGTGTGCGGTCTATGCTCAAGGCTATATACATGGAGTCAGAACAAACAATAAAGGGCTCCGGTGGGATTCACGTTGAATCATGTGGAGTCCGTGTGTCGTCCCTCACTGGCAATAGAAAGCTGCCCTAAGCAAGAGAACTTGATAATTCTGGTGGATGAGAAGTTGGACGTAAGCAGACAGTGTGCACTTGCAGACCAGAAAGCCCATGGCATCCCATGTTGCATCAAAAGTAGCATAGCCAGCAGATCCAGGGAAGTGATTTTGCTACTTTACTCTGTTCTGGTGAGACATCACCTGGAGTACTGTGTCTGGCTCTGGAGCTCTCAACGTAAGAAAAACACAGACCTGATGGAGTGAATCCTGAGGAGGTCCATGAAGATGTTCAGGGGGATGGAACATCTCTGCTATGAGGACAGGCTGAGGAAGCTGGAGTTGTTCAGCCTGAAGAAGAGAAGACTCTCAGGAGGCCTAATAGCAGCCTACCAGTACCTGAAGGGGGCTGTAAGAAGGACAGAGAGGGACTGTTTACAAAGGCCTGCAGTCATATGACGAGAGTCAGTGCTTTGCATTTAGGGAAGAGGAGATTTAGGCTGGATGTCAGGAGGACGTTCCTCACCGTGAGGGTGGTGGAACACTGTAACAGGTTGCCCAAGGAGCTGGTTGAGGCCCTGTCCCTAGAGATATTCAAACTGAAGCTCAACAGGACTCTAGTCAACCTAGTCTAATGAAAGATGTCCTTGCTAACAGCAGGAGGATTGGACCAGATGACCTTTGACCAGATGACCCAAACCACTCCGTGATTTTATGATTCATATCTGCTGCCTTTTTCTGTTTCTCCATAACACATCATTGGACTGAGGCTCCTTGGTGAGACCTCTGTAGCTAGTGAAAGTGCCTCTTAGGGTGTTCAACATGTGCCATAGGAATGACACACAGGTTAGGGGCTGATATGCTGGGAAGCAGCTCTAAGGAGAAGGACCTGTGAATGCTGGTGGGCAACAAGCTCACCATGAATCACCAGGGTGGTTGGAACTAGACGATCTTTAAAGTTCCTTAGAGCCCAAACTGTTATTTGATTCTATGATTAACCACTCTTAGAGTGAAGAAATTTTTCATGATATCCAAATGAAAGCTTACCTTGAGCAATTTGAGGCTGCTTCCTCTTCCCTGATTGTGTGGTTGAATTGCAATCTCTGGATGTATTTAAAAGCCATTCAGATGGAGTATTTAGGGACATGACTTAGAGGCTGCCCTGGCCGAGTTAGATAATGGTTGGACTTGATGATAAAGGTCATTCCCAACCATGGAGATTCTGTGCTACCTGGAAGAAGAGACTGACTCCCACCTGGCTTCAGCCTCCTTTCAGGAGCTGTAAGGAGTGAAAAGGTTTCCACTCTGTCTTCTTTTCGCCAGGCTTCGTTGTCCTTCTCTGGACACCACGAAGGGCAACACTTTCCTACCGGCTTCTCCAGAGCTCACCTGCACCGATGCGCCTTGTGGGGTACCGCAGGAGCCAGGACACCTCTCCAAGAACACCTAGCAAGGGCCGTAACAGCCATGGGCCTCTGAGTAAGAGCCGCCAGCCTGAGAGGAGCCGCCGGGGCTCCGCCGGCTTTGCTGGGGCTCCTCCGCGTCCCCTCAGGACGGGCTCGGCCGGCAGGCGGCAGCGCGGCACCGCCGGGCGAGGCCCTTGCCGGGGCACCGCCCCCGCCCGCCTCCCGCCGCCGCCTCGGGGCGGAAGCGAAGGCGAGCCGCGGCCGGTGCCGCGCCGCGAGGAGCGGGTATGGCGGACGGGACGCGCTCTCTGCGCGGCGGTAGCCCGGCCTCCAGCCCGCTTCTGGGCGGACGGGGCCGCGGCGCTGCGGCGGCGGTGGGAGGAGGGAGCAGTCCGCCGGGCCACGGCTTCCGCAGGGTGACCCTCACCAAGCCCACCTTCTGCCACTACTGCACCGACTTCATCTGGGGGCTGGCCGGCTACCAGTGCGAGGGTAAGCGGGTGCAAAGGGGAGGCACGGGGGCAGCCGGGTCGCGGGCAGCTGGGCCGGGGGAGAGGGGTCGGGTCGGGAGCCGTGTTAGCCGGAGCGGGTGTGGGTCGTGTCGGACCTGCTGGGAACGACCGCCGTGTCTGCTGGTTGCGGTGGAGGTTGTTTGTGAAAAAGAAGGAAAAATAACTGAAAATATTACTAAACGAAGTTCCAGTAATAATAATAATTTAAAAAAAAAAAATTAAAAATGTCTACTTGTGATAAAACTTTCTAATAATAACGAAAATACTAATACTGAAGTAATGCATTCTGCTTAAAAAGCTTAACAATAGTGATAATGAACATTCTAGCAATTGCAGTCCAGTCCAAAAATAAAGTCTTAATGGCAACAATGCTTCTAAAATTTTGGATGATGATAACAAATGCTAAAACTAAAGTCAGGAAGCATCAATACTACTGAAAAATGTGATAATGATTAGTGCCAAAATGTCTAAAAGCAATAATAATACCAAAAGAAAAGTAATCATAGGTGCTAAAAAGAAAAACTCTGGAAGCAACAACACTGCTAAAATTTCTGGCAATAATAAATGTTAAAATGTGTAAAAGCAACAATAATAATTTTTTAAAAGTGATCATAGATGCTAAAAAGAAAAGGGCTGGAAGTGCAATACTGCTAAAAATTGTAATAAATGCTAAAAATGAAGAGTCTAAAAGCATCAGTAATGCTAAAAATTATAATAGTAATGCTAAAAATAAAAGCAAGAATGATGCTAAAAATACATTAATGCTAATAATAAATGCGAAAAATGAAGCCTAGAAGCAGAAATGCAATTAAAAATATAATAATAATTTCAAAAATGCTAAAGTAAAAAGTTTAAAAGCAACAATGCTTCTAAAATTTTGAAGAGTAACAATAAATGCTAAAAAATAAGAAGTCTAAAGCAGAAATACTATGAAACTTGCCACTATTTGTAACACATTTTAATAGTAATTAACAAAAGGAATGCTAAGAATTCTAATATTAATAACAATAAAGAGTTACCATTTCTAAGGATAATAACAATTCTACTGTTATCCTGATAATTCTAATAATAATTTCTAATAACAGCAATAATAGCAATGATAAAAATGCTGATCATCATAATAAGATTTCTTGACAATGGTGATAAAACATTGCAGGATTGTCACTGCCCACTCCTGTGTGGTTCTTTATCATGATCTTTTCCATGATTCAACACTGTCCCTGTCCATCCTAGGATGGATCTGTGGGCTACTGACCACTCTGGCAGGTGATTGGGTGGTGGTTGATGGCCTCACAGCAGACCGATCACAGAGGAGTCCCTACCTGCTGAAATGACTGAGGACATGGAAAAGATGCAACCTGTGTGGGGTTTGAACCTTCTAAACTGGGCTAATGGCAGGGAGGTGAGATGAAATACAAGAGGGTCTCCATGTAAGACAGTTATGGCTTGTTCTGATGCAGTGAAACCAGATTGTGTCGTAGTGAAAAGGGGTTCTCCATGGACAAGGGGCAATCATTTTAAGGCAAGAGAGAGTAGGTTTAGACTGGATTTTAGGAAAAAAGATCTTCAGTATGAGGGCAGTGAGACTGGAACAAGCTGCCCAGGGAGGTTGTGGATGCCTCCTCCCTGGTAGTATTCAAGGGCATATTGGATGAGGCCTTGGCCAGCTGAGTCTAATTGAGAGGAGTCCTTGCCCATGGCAGGGAGGTTGGAGTAGATGATCTTTAAGGTCCCTTCCCAATCTGAGCCATTCTGTGATTTTCTGTCTCACTTTAAAAACACTCCAAACAAACAAACACAACAAACAACCCATACCTTAATGTCTTCTTGAGTGTATGCAGCCCAAACAGCTTGGGTTGCATCTGCGGTACTATGTCTAGAGGAGTTGGGTTTACAAGCACATCATTGTTCAGGTGATACCAAACAAAGCTCTGACTGTAGAGTAAGTACCTTGCAGTGCTTTGAAATAGCTCCTGCCTTTAGTCATTGTTGTAGGTGAAGAGGGTGCAGGATTAGGTTGAGTTGAAGCCGTGTTCCTGCATGGTGCTAAAAAGCCTTGCAAGAGTGGTTTTCTGTTTGATTAAAACTTTAAGAGATATTTTGTTCTATCTGCATACAGAAAGCCACTGCCTAACCCAACAGCAAAACACCCCAAACTCAAGTGAAAATCTCATTAAGTTATAAAAACGCACAAAAGTAGTCTTTCATAGGTTCTTTTTTATATCAATACCTTGAAAAATGGAAATTATTTGAAGTCACTGAAGTGGGATTCTGGATGATGCTTAAGGCCCTGAGGAGCTTTAATGTGTCAACAGGTGACAAAACGTGAAAGGCTTTTTCTTCAGGATGTCTCCATTTTTCCTTTCTATTGGCATACGAGGATTGCTAGCACCACTGCCTAGTGACTGTGAGCTAACGAGGCATTTCCAAACTGCACTGCTAAGATGCCTCATCTAAACCTACATCTGAAACATCCACTGCAGTCATGTGTGAGAAGGGGTACTGAGAAAAATGCTTTTGGTCTTCAATAACTCTGACATTCCCTGCTCAGTGTGTGTGTGTGTGTGTGAAGTGTCATGCGGCATATCAGTGTGTGTCCTTGTGGATGAGCTCTGTCTACACTGACAATGAAACTGGTGAAGGATTTGTTTGGACTCAATGATCTTTAAAGTTCTTTTCCACCTGAAACAATTCTGTGATCCTAAAAATTAATTTTTGTTGTTGGGTTTCTTGGCTTCTTTTTTTTTTTTGTTCACTTGTCTGTCTTCACACTGTATCATGTTTGTCTCTCCCAAGAACTTCTAAATAACAAATTGCTAAATGGTGGCTGCTTTTAATAGCCGTGTCTACACCCTCATACCTCGTTGAGTAGCCTGGCAGCTTGTTCTTTCTGAGTTACTTAATAAATTCTAATATGACATCTTGAGTGGTATTTTAAGTAAATTCTGTTTAACAATTACTTCCGATTCACACCTGCTTTCACTAATGGAATCTGATCATTGGTCTTTAGGAAGTTCTAGGAGAGCCAGGCTGATTAATAAAATTCTCCAAGCTTTTAGTGAAGGAAACGTGTGCAGCAAACTGGGAATGCTTTGGAGCTAATCTCCAGCTCCTTTGTTTTCACCCCAAAGAGAGCAGGGTTGCAGGTTGTAATTTGTGGCTGAGCTGGTGGTGTCTTTGTTTGGACTCCCTTTGATAAAACACAAGCGTCAAAAGCAACGCTTTTTCTAGGTGAATTTGGAATCGTTTCTGTTCCACATATGTGGGTTGGTCATGCTGAGTATGCTGATGCTGTTTGCGTTGATGTTTCCCTGAAGCCGGTCTTGATCAAAACAGAAAGTTTCCAAACTTTGAAGGGAACTGAGCCTGGCTGAAGGTGAGACTTCCATCAGTTAAAGAAAGGAGAAAACAACCAAACCAAAATAACTTTTGCCTGACGTTGCTTTGAGTTGTGGCTTAAATGAGCTGAATTTGAGTTTTGGTTGTGGGGATGTCTTTGACCTTTGGCAAATGGCATCTTCTGTATGTGAATGATCAGGTTTGTGGAGTTTTTCAGCAGGCTTGCCACGTGCTCATGTAGCTACACATAGCTGTGTGGCAAAAACACAAGAAAATGTGATGAATTTTTAACATATTTCTGGCAGTACATGCCAGATAGCTGGTTCTTCCCTTTATCTTTCTGTGGACTCTGAAAAACACATGGAAGAGATGATCTGGTGCTCCTATGGCACAGCAGAAATGAGATTTAACAAGTCAAAGTGTAAGGTCCTGCATATGGTTTGGACAATGCCAGGCACAAACCCAGACTGGATGCTGAGTGGGTTGAAAGTAGCCCTGTAGAAAAGATATATATTTTGGTTGCTGAGAAGCTCCTCATGAGGGAGCAGTGCCCTCCTGCAGTCCAGAAGGCATCCAAAGGAGTGTGGGCAGCAGGGCAAGAGAGGGGATTCTGCCCCTTGATGCTACTCCGACGAGACCCCCACCTCCAATCCTGCCTCCAGTTCTGGTGTCCCCAGCATAAGAAGAATACAGAGAGACAGAGAGGCTCAGCACCTCTGCTGTAAGGAGAGGCTGAGGGAGCTGGGGTTGTTCAGCCTGAAGAAGAGAAGGCTGAGAGGACCTTAGAGCTGCCTTCCAGTAGCTGAAGGGATCCTACAGAAAGGCTGCAGAGGGACATTTCATGAGAGTGTCTGGCAACAGGATAAGGGGGAATGGTTTTAAGCTGAGGGAGAATAGGTTTAGACTGGATTTTAGGAAAAAGTTCTTCAGTATGAGGGCGGTGTGACTCGAATAGGCTGCCCAGGGAGGCTGTGGATGCCTCCTCCTTGGGGTGCTCAGGGTCAGATTGGATGAGGCCTAGTTGACAGGTATCCCTGCCCATGGTGGGGGAGGTTGGAGTAGATGATCACTGAGGCCTCTTCCAACCAAAGCCATTCTGTGATAATATATTTCGAACTAAGATACTGCTTCGCTTTCCAGTTTAGGGCCAGTACCACTGTTGCCAGAACTTTGTAGTGAACAGGAGGCTTGCCAGCCCTCTTGCTGGATGAGCAAGGTATTTTTTAAGTGAAATTTTACAGGGAAGTCAGTAGTCTTCCCATGTGGATTAGATGTCCAGTTTGGTCCAAAGATGTCACTGTATTAATCTTTTGTGCACATGTTTATTGTAATTTCAATCAGCCAAGCTTGCAGCTGTGGTTTATTTTTACTTTCTTTTCTCTCTCTTCCCTTTTTTTTTTTTTCCCCTGGAAATTTGTTTTACGTAAAGCCTTTGCAAATGACTATTTTTCTTGCTGCTTTACTCTTTGTAGCTGTCAGTTCCTTTGATAAGTGTGTGTGTGAAAGAATAAGTGATGTTTGGATTGAAACATGAACAATTACTCCCTTACATTGCTCCTGCTTTCCAAACCCTAGTCATTTCAATTTTGAGTGTTTTCAGTTTTCAGGCTTGGCAGGCAGAGGCAGCGTAACTGGGTTTATTGCATCTTACAAATGAAAAATATTAAATATATAAAGTCCATATAAGAAGTAAAGACAGTTGATTGTTCATTGGTAATGCACAGAGGAGCCAAGTTCACACACTTTAAAAAGATAGCTACCAGGTACTTTAATTTGGAGTTTGTGATTAATTTTAACCACCAGTAAACCCACTGGTTTTCACAGTGCTTCTTCTTTTTTGATAAAAGGCAATTTAAAAAAAAAGTAGAAGATATAATTGTGAATCTGTACATTTCTGGGGCTACAGACATTTGCTATAAATCTGTTTAATTTGAATTCTGTCTGATTTTATTTTAGCCAAAGGTGAAATGTGAGGGATTTAAGTAACAAGAAACTGGGTTAGCAAATTTAACAGAATGATTTTTAGTTTCTATTTCTCTCTCATCAGAACATATATTAGAAGCTATGCACAGGGGCTTTTCGGTATATTTTGTGCCTGTGTCTAATAGGGAAATTACCACTACTGAGCAGGTAGTGGTACTTGTCTTGACATGGAAAGCACTAGTGCAAATAGTACATGGGAAAGGGAACCTTGTTCGTTGTACCTGTGTTTTTGGAGGGGTTTTGCTTGTTTACTATTCTTTGTATTCTAAGCAGAACCAAACATTCTGTGATGCAGATATCCTTGCCTGTTCTAGGCTGGTTTAGATGTTGGCTGTCAATGCTGCAGCTTTTCCAGAATAAAATACAAATGGTTAATTGTAGCTGTGTTTATGCCATAAATCTCAGATTTAGCAAGACAGCAATGAAGCTGTCATCATTCATACAGGCATGTCCCAGATGTGGGTAAGCCAGGTTGTGCCTGATTGGTGTTGGAGAGCCTAGAGATGTTTGGACACCATCTCAGCAGTGGTCTGGAGAAGCACATTCTTTTGAATGGAGTCTGCTCTATAAAGACTCTCTCAAGTAACTGGTGTCAGATAGGGAAGGTGTTTTAGTTTCAAGCTTGAAGTTAAACCAACAAAGAGATTGTCTCTGCAGGGATATGGGAATAGTGGCAGGGAATAAAGGGACAAGGATCAATCCCCGTGAGCTCTAACCCTGTCTAATTAGTTCTGTTTGTTGGGATACGTGGTTGGAACATCCTTCACACTGCTGGCTTAATTCAGTTTTGAATGAAGTGAACATGAACAATGTATGGGACTCCTCAAGAAGTCTTAATGCTTGCAGTTCAGAAGGAAACAAATTCTTCCTTTTTCTGATGAGCTTGACTTGCTTTTAGCACGTTTTGAACTAAAAATAAAAGCTGCAAGAAAGGAAAACAGCAGTAAAAAATTGCCTCTATCTGACAATCAGTTTGAGTTTTTTAGCCCTGCTCACTTTATTCTATACTGGGTTCCTTCTTGAGGGCAGCGCCTTTCCATGCAACAATAAGGTGTTTGATGTTGAGATGTAGCGTGAGCTTGTGGTTGAGATGTTGTTGAACGGATGTGACTGCAGTGTTCAAAATGCAGATTGAACTGTGTGATTCTAAAAGCATCTTGGGAAGAGAGATTGTCAGAAAACACCAAAAAAAAAGGAGAAAAATCTTTCCTCAAAAAACTCCCTGATGTGGAGACTTACCTCATTTCTGGTCAAGCCAAAACATGCTGGGAATGATAATTGAGAGCTTTGACTGACATTCTAAAAGATGCATCTTACTGGTCTGGATTTGGAGGATGATGTGTTTTATGCTGAAAATAATTCCCCCCCACACCCTCCTATACTTTCTTCTGACAGTGCATCAGGGAAAATGTCATTGTCACCATCAGTGATGCAGAGGAAAGGACAGGGAGGTTTACAAGGATGCACACAGCTTTTGTAGCTGGAAGGTGTATTTTGTGCTAATAGCTTTATCCTGAGTTTCAGTCCAGAAACTCAATTAGGTAGTAAATAACTTAGCTAGTAATCCAATGCTAGGCTTTGCACAGCACCTTCATATCTCATCTGTGTTAGCGCCTTGGTGATAAATGACAAAATCAATAAAGAAGGCGTTCATCAGTCCATCATGGTGTGGAGTGGCTGTGGCTGGTGCTTTGCAGGATTCCTTTCTGGATGATTTTTCATCTAATGCTGCTTAGACTTACCATGTTTAGATGTACCTCAGCCATCTTCTAGGCTATTACCCTTCTGAGTCTTCTGATCTCACGTGAAATTTTTCAGTCTTCCTCTGGTAAGTTTCTGATTCTTGCAGTGCTGTGCTAAAGGTCTAAAAAGCCTCTTTATTCTTCCTTGCAGTTGTGTGGGAGATAAATGCCAGACTAGTTGTCTTTTTCAAATGAACGAAGGAGCTTGAGCTCCAAGTCTTTTCCTGTTTAACATTTTCTAGGCACTGCACTGAGCCATTTAACAGCACTTTCTTTAGACCTTGGGTAGTGTTTCAATGAGAAGTGACCTCAGTACTTCACATGGGTGGAGAAGCACTTGCGCATTTGGTGTGATGTTTGCTTACATGAACTGTGTGTTTCCTCCTGCTTTAATTTCTTTTTTAGTAACACCAAAAAAGTTTCCTTTGGTAACACCTGCCCTTTCTCTAGACATAGCATGTGTTATTTCTTCACAGATGCAGGAGGTTGCGATAAAATGGGATGTAGTACATCTTTCTCTGTCCCACTTCAGTTTTTATCATCATCAACATTATCAGTCATGTTACTTTTGTTTCAATGTTCTCCCTATAACATTAGACAGTATCCTGGGGTTTGCCATGTGAAATAACCACATGAAGCCATCTCTTTGCATTGATAGTTGGTGTATAACAAAGGGCATGTTATCTACAATAGCCAGTTATTACCCAAATGTAGATGATCTTGAGGTGAGGTCTTCTGCTTACAGTGCTGTGGAGGATGACATGAGAGAGTTGTTGGTTTTTCATTCTTCTCTTGACAGTTTGTAATGAATGTTCCTATTGATCCATACCCTCCCACCTCTCCTGTCCTGTTCTGCATTTCAAGTGCGGGGATATGTAACTCTGCTGCATTGTTTCCAGTGGGTTCTGTCTTGGCAGGGTCATTGTTGCTTTTGTGTTTTCTTCTCTTCAATTATGTGCTCCAAAATGTGACTTTTCTGCTTTGTCTTCCCTAGAGACCTGGTTCCCTTCCTGATTTTTGCAGCTCTTTTCTCATGTTGTAGCTTTGAGTTATCTTTGAATGAGACTGTCCCTGGATTACTTTTTTGTTTTGTCACTAGTTTCTTCCTTAATTGTTCCTATTTTTGCAGTTCATCAGCTTGAACTGTCTTTCTTCTGGACTACTTGTTGCTCATTAGGTGTACCTTGATATAGCCCAGGAAAATCCCTTTGGGGAAACTGCTTTTGCAACACCTGTTGAAAACAGCTAACTATTTTACCTTCATGTATTTAATTTGACTCAGAATCTGAGAGAGAGAAGAACAGGATGTATGTAGAGCATATAGACCTTTCTAAGCTGATCATCTCCCATTCTTTGGTGTTTCCCCTTCCCCCCTGCCTTTCTGTGCAATAGCATCCTTCATTTTTGAGTGAAGACTTATGAAATGCTCTCAAACAGAGACCAAAACCTGACATACATGTATCACAATGTAATAGGGAATTCAGAGGAAATGTACTGTTTTTGTTGTTGTTTTTGTAGTTTGTGGTGTTTTGGTTTTGTTTTTTTTTTTTTTTCCCTGACTGTGCCCTTGCAGTATTCTTCCTTTTAAACCATATTGTTGCCTGCTGTTGCCTCAGTTGTGGAAGTTTGTTATTCACTAGAGGACAGTCAACCCCTAATTTCACTTCCTGTTTTTATTTGAATATTTTTACTCACTAGGCTCTGGAAAAATGTGGATCTGTGCATATGTGTGTGCGTATATATATATACACACACACATCCTCATGCATTATATGTTCACATATGTATCTGTGAAGAATGCATGTATTTGTATTTTTATATATGTTTATTGCTTTTTTCCCCTTGTTTAAAATTGAATACAAGTGATCTACTTGGAAGTGTGTTTAGAGTTATGAATGTAATATGCTGATACCACCTGCTTGGCTTCTTTTAAAATACCAATTGTATGATAAATGCCATGCCACTTACTATGTAAAACGTTGATTAAGATCTAGGGCAACTGAGAAAGAGAGTAGAAATTGCTGTATTTGACCACAGTTTAATCAGTCCCTGGTGGTTTTGCTAGAGACATTCTGAATACTTGGCTGAACAGATTCTGTTTGGCAGAAACAGAATGATTTGAACTCTCAGTTGTTGAGAGCAGGGTGTTGTTCTGCAGGGTAGTATTAGATAAGGAATGAGTGGCTAGGGAACAGGACTTCCAGTTTATGTGCAAGAACATGTAGCAATAAAATCTCTGTTCCTCCTTGCATTTCATTCTTCTCAGCAGAATGTGTCACTTTTTAATATCTTGTTTTGTTATGATGTAATTCAGAAAATGACTCTGCACTTTCTGCCCTTTTTTTTTTTTTTTGCAGTACTTTCTCTGCAGCACATGGAGATAAGAGCTGGTACACCTTGTTAAGTGTAGGAGTACTCTGTTAACCAGTTCCTTAAGTGTTTCAAACAAAAATACTTCCTCAGTGATGAATCTTTGCATGGCTGGGAGTTTCAAAAGGCAGCAGAAGAATACAAGGAAGTTGCTAAGATTCCTCTAAGCATAAAGAGGACATGCAGTAAGGATCTGAACATAAAGTGAAAATGCTGGTCTTCTTTGAAACTGGATGCTCTCTTTAAGAATAAAAAAAAAAAATCTGAGATGAAAGATTTCCTTCAGAACCTAGTTAGGATGCTAGAATTGAGTGTAAATCATCAGTACGTGCAAATCCAAGTGGGAAACTGATCAGGACTAGCAATTCTGTGTTGTACCTGCTAAAGAAGCCCTAGACTTGAAACAAAGACGTGGTCTGAGTAACATGACCTAGGAAAAACTGCCTTTTTGTGTTAAAACTCTTCTCAAATGTGGTGATACAGAGAACTTGAAAAGATGATTCAAAACTTTTTGGATATTCACAAGGACTTAGGAATTTAGAATTCTCAAGACACTTCTGCAAGCCAGTGCACAGATTTTGTGTGGAAACAGGCTTTTTTGGGTATACTGGTGGCAGAATACCGCAATTGTGCCTAGCAGGTGTGCACATGAGCTGTGAGCATTGTGTCTGTTCTCACTGCTGGAGAGTTGTCATTGGTGGCAATGAGCACTTCCAAAAAGTAATCTCAACTCTGTTATCCTAGTAGAGAATGAAACTTAAGGAACGTGGTGCTTGCAATTAATGTCTAATGCTTCAACACTTTGTCTAGATGCTGGGCAGACTGAACTCTGCAAACAGAAGTTGCTGAGATGACCAAGCATGTGACCCAAAATGATAAGGGTTGAAAGAAGAGATGGAACCTTAAAACCAAAAACAAGTGAAAAGATTCCTATTTTGGTTTCGGTCCCATTGCTTAACATGACTTTAGTTTCTCCAGTGGGGAAGTTAACCAGTGATGCATAGTCCCTAATATAGTATAATAATACAGTCTAATAGTCTCTAACAGCAGCTGGGACTGTTAGACCTCACCAGCTGAATCCTTTTTGAGAAATAGGCTGAAGCAGTAGTCAAAAATACCCTGGTGTTAAAAATACCCTTCAAACCAGCTAAATATCATGCCTATGCTGATTTTGTCCTCCCTTAATTTGTTCCTCATATATTCTCTTTGCTCCTCAGTAGCTGCTGTCTGGCAAGTGCCTTGAGATTTCTTGAAGCTATTGTGTTTCTCATTCAAGCACCTTTTCTTCAGGAAGAGCAAGTAGAGTTTTAAAATAATAATCCTCTATCCATTTCTGAA
Organism: Tricholaema leucomelas; assembly: GCA_013400475.1. Lineage (NCBI taxonomy): Eukaryota > Metazoa > Chordata > Aves > Piciformes > Lybiidae > Tricholaema lacrymosa > Tricholaema leucomelas. The sequence goes on along the minus strand of WAAF01009570.1, from coordinate 58,847 downwards.
AATTTAACGGAGATATATTAAATTTATTCACTATTTCTACTCAGTTTAAGGTTTTTGTGTCAATAGGAAGCCTTAAGAACATTTCAGTTTGTATTGGTAATTCATGTCTGTAAAAGAACAGCTGATTATGTCTCAAATTAAGAGCAGCTGCTATAAGAATTTGCTCTGCCAGCCTGATCACCAAACAACAGCAAACCAAAATAAACAAAAACCTTGAGATCATTTGGTCCCTCTTTAAGAAAGATTTATAACTTTTCAGGGGTAGATTTTGAATTTTGCTGTTCTGTGAACAAAGCTAATAAATCTCAGAAGTTCTGATGCAGAATTACAGAATGGTAGGAGTTGGAAATGACCTAAAGGTTGAGTTCAGCCTCCTTGCAAAGCAGAATCACCCAGGACAGTCCAAACAGGAATGCATCTGGACGAGTTTTGAAAGTCTCCAGAGAAGAGACTCCACAACCTCTCTAGGAAGCCTGCTCCAAGGCGCCGTCACTCTCACAGTAAAGAAGTTTTTCCTCAGAGGTGGAAATTCCTGGGTTATAGTGTGGGAACTTCCTGGGTTCCAGTTTGTGTCCAGTACCTCTTAAGTGGTGTATAGAACTTGGGCTGCAGGTTTCTTTTCTCCAGATAGATGCAAGTGCTCAGCTTCTCTGAATTCATATATCTGACTCAACTGAAACAGATTGTTGCTTAAATTCAAGATGAGTGTAGTCTGATGAGACCTCACCTGCAGTATTGTGTCAGCTCTGGGGCCTTTACCAGAAGAGACACATGGACCTGATTGAGCAAGTCAACAGGAGAGCCACAAGGATCTTCAGAGGGCTGGAGCACCTCTCCTATGAAGACAGGCTGAAAGAATGGAGGCTGTTCAGCCTGGAGAAGAGAAGGCTTCAGGGAGGCCTTATGGCTTAATTTCAGTATCTGAAGAGGACCTAAAGAAAGGCTGAGGAGAGACTGTTTAGAAGAGCCTGTGGTGATAGGACGAGAGGCTGTGGTTTGAAACTGGAGCTGGATAGATTTAGGTTGAACATCAGGAAGAAGTTCTTTGCAGTGAGAGTGGTGAAATAATGGCACAGATTGCCCAGTGATGTGGTTGAGGCCTCATTGCTGGAGACATTCAGGATCATATTTGATGTGGCCCTGGGCATCCTGGTCTAGCTGGAGGTGGCCCTCCTGAATGCAAGCAATTAGACAAGATGAGCTTTGAGGGTCCTTTGCAACCCAACACAATCTGTGAGTTGTAGTCTCATCAATAAGAAAACTTATGTGGTGGAATTAAAGACCTCACACTTTCTTAACAGAATTCTTTTTAAAATGCTTGAAATTCATAAAATTAAGAATGGTGATTTTTTAAAAGAGATGAACACCTTCAATTTTCTAGTCATTCTGGAAAGAGAATTCCTTGTTAGTGTTTTAGTTTTCTCTGATTCACCATTGCATGAATCATTTGCCTTTAGTTTTCCTGACCATGTCAATACTCTCATAGCAGCCACATTGAAGAAAATACTTAATGTACTCGCCCAGCTGCTTCACCACCACCATCTTTCTGTGCTTTGTGCTGTCTTCTTTTTTTTCCTGTTTTTTCTTCCCAGCTCTGTTTTTCACTCAAATCCTATAGTTTGTACACTGCTGTCTGTGATGCACCTTGTAAATGAAGCCCTATAGGAATGCAGTAAAGGTTGTCATGGCAACCAAGGTTCTGTGGTGGGTTGTTTTTTTTTTTCCTTATTTGGGTTGTTGGGGGTTTTTTTTTGTGTGTCCTTCACTTGTTTTGTGGGGATAGGAAGTTTTGAGATGCCCTAGGTAATGCTGAGATTGCCCAAGTTAAAAGAGGAATAATAGCTTTCATGGGGTTACATAACTTAGTAATTTGGCCTACATTTTACCTCTACTTGGAGTTTATTTTAAAATTATAACTGTGTGGTGGAGGTAGGTGGGTGCTGGTTTAGCTGAGATTATCAGTGGTTTTTATTCTGGTCTCTAAAGGAATTCTTATTTTGTGGGTTTGGTTTTTTAATGTTTTACATTCAGTTTTCAAGAAGCAAGGAGGAGGGAAGTGCACCTGCTAGGTATTGCTGGCCCCCCTTCTAAATAGCCGTGTCACTTAGTGGAAGAGGCTGATTTTACATAAAATGCTGTATGCCTCTACTTACTTGGTGCATTGAAAGACTAACGTGTGTTTTAGAGGAAGTTCTTGGTTTTTCAGCACCAGAGCCCTGAGCAAACTGACTGGGTCCCTGTGTGCAGTGGATCACAGAACTGGAGCATAATAGGGATTGGAAGAAGCTTCAGGAGATCATCTAGTCCAATCCATCTGCTAAGGCAGCTTGCCCAGGATCATGATGTCCAGGTGGGTTTGGAATCTCTAGAGAAGCAGACTCCACAATCCCTCTTGACAGCCTGCTCTAGGGCTACAGCGCCCTCACACCAAAGAAGTTTTTCCTTAGGTTTAGGTGGAACTTACTGTGTTCTGGTTTGTGCCTGTTGCCTCTTGTCTTTTTGGTGGGCACTACAGAAAAGAGTCTGGCCCCATCCTCTTGACTCCCACTCTTTAGCTCTTTCTGAGTGTTGCTTAGATCCCTTCTGGGACTGCTCTTCTCCAGGCCAAATCAGCTCCAGGGCTCTCAGCCTTTTTCTGCTCACAGAGATACTCCAGGCCCCTCAGCATCTCTATAGCTTCTGCTGAAGTCTCCCCAGTAGTTTTCCTATCCTTGAGCAGGGGAGCCCAGAACTGGACACAATCCTTCAAAGGTGACTTCCTCGGGGAGAAGAATCTCTGTTAATGTGCTGGTCACACACTTCATGTGACCCTAGGAGACTATTTGCTGCCTTGGTCACAAGGGCACATTGCTGGCTCATGGTGAACTTGTCCACCAGCACTCCCAGGTTTTTCTTGGCAGAGTTGCTTTACAGCAGGTCAACCCTCTCACCTGTCCTGGTGCAGGGAGTTAGTCCTCCCCAGGTGCAGGACCCTACACATGTCATTGTAGAACTGTTTGTATGCATGTGCAAGGTGTACTGAATGCCACTGGCAGTTCTCTCCGTTGGTACAGGTCTACATTACGGCTGCTTTAAATGGTGTCATGTTGAGAATGTCTCCAAATCTTCAGAGTATTGTGAGAAATTCTAGGCAACTGTGTCAACACAGTTTTCTGTCAAAGTGCCATCATGGCTTTTGAAGTCCTGCTGTGCCTTAAGTTTTGCTGTGATCCGCCCTGTTTATTGAAGTGTAATTCAAATTCTTCCTTTTCAAAGCTGAAGATGTGCAACTGTAACTTCGTCTTTGTAAGTGTGGGGGTATGTTTTGGCTTGAGTATGCCTAAAAATTGCAGAAGTGTTAACAGGACTGATTTTTGTAGGACACATCTATGTTGTCCACCTGTGTATTCAGAAAATGGTTATGGAAGCCTCTCTACTCTTCCCTAGGGAGGCTTTATTTGGAGTATTGTGTCCAGCTCTGGGCTCTCTGTTTCAAGAGAGATGGGAAACTACTAGAGAGAGGCCACTGGTGGGCAGGAAAATGCTGAGGGGACTGAAGCATCTCTGTGAGGTGGAAAGACCTGGGGCTGTTGAGTCTCCAGAAGAGCAACCAGAGAAGGGATCTTGTAAATGTACAAATGCCTTAAGGGTGGATGCCCAGAAGAAGGGGCTGGTCTCTTTTCACCCATGCCCAGCAATGGGAGCATAGAATCACCCAGATTGGAAGGCCATCTAGTCCAACCCTCCTGCAGTAAGCAGGGACATCCTCAACTATATCAGGTCACCCAGAGCCCTGTTGAGCTGCCTCACCCTGAGTATCTCCAGGGATGGGGCTCCTACCACCCTTCTGGGCAACCTGTTCCTTGAGTGGCAGTGGATACAAGCTGCAACACAAGAAGTTCTGTCTCAGTAGGAGGAGAAACTTCTTTACTGTGAGGGTGCTGGAGCCCTGTAACAAACTGCCCAGAGGCATTGTGACATCTCCTGTTATGGAGACTTTTGAAACCCACGTGGATGCATTCTTGTATAGGCTACCCTGGGTGATCCTGCTTTGGCAGGGAGGTTGGACATTGTCTCGAGGTCCCTTCCAAATGCTACCGTTGTATGACTGTGAAATATGACACTGACATGGTGGTATCTGGAGGTACATACACTGTACTGGGCAAGCGATGCAGGAGACTGCAGGTGTGTGGGGCTGGAAACCCACAGGGTTTTAGTTGCAAAGACAATTGCAGTAAATGTTAAACTGTTTTAGTGGGTTTTCCTTAAAACCAAGGGCTGGATCAGAAAGACTTGTGGTTTTTGTAGTGTTGCGCTGTTCTGAACACTGTAACCTACAGCTCTTTGTTTTGACTAGTGGCTGTGAGTCAGCTGGAGTGTGCTGATAAACAATTGACAAAGTTACTCTTTGTAAAGCATCACCCTGACAGCAATGCCTTGCAGAAGCTGCTGGAGACAACAGCTGCAGGGACCTAAACACCATTACTTTAGCATTTGTGACACTGGCATGCATAGTTCTGTGGTGCACCTGGATCTTCCTTACCATGCTCTTGTTTTTTAATCTTTACATGTTTCTCTGACCCTGCTGTCCTCTTTTGATTATAGATAGTGCAGAGCTGGTATCTCTCTGCTTGCCGCTGGTTCTTATCTGTGGTGCTGTAGATTGCATGGGCAATCTGCATCAGAAGATAAAAGAGGCTCCAGCTTAAGACAGAGCCAGGGAAGAAAAGACTGATGTTTCAGTGGCCTTCAGGAGGCTTGTCTATAGTGGTATCTAGTACTTGATTTTCTTCATAGCCCTGTGGCATCTTGCTGATATTCTGAGCTGTGTGTCACTGGAAGGCCTCTCTTCTTTCTACAAGGATATTAGGAGCTGTAGCCTTTCCCTGCAAGTGCAGTGAGGGTGTTCAGAGATTTTTCTGCAAGACTTCAAGCTGATTTGACCCTTTCTGACCATGTAAAGGCTGCAGTCTTGAAGAGTTGGCAAAAAAAAAGCCCTATGAAAGCTGCGTGTTTGAGAGGACTTCAGCATCTGATTCAGTGAGGATAAGGTTGATAAAACACTTTGGGTTTGCTTTTGGCCAGCTGCAGTCTGTGGGTCTCCAAAGTGAGCAAGGTCTTGAGCAGTTTTGACTTAGCCGGATGCTGAGGCAAGAAGAGGTGAAAGCCAGGGCAGCCGATCCGTGCTGGTCAAATTAAGAATTCCATACCATAAACATCATGTTCTCTGTAAGTGGGGGATGTTATCTGGGATCAGTCTCTTCTCGTGAAGGCTGCCATTCCTGGAGGGTCTCACTCATAATTCTTCTGGGGCCTTCTGTCCTGTTTGCTGTGACTGTTGTGCTTTCACTGAAGCTGTGGTGTGTTCACCACAGGGAGCATACATCTCAAAACCAGTACCTGAGCAGAGTAGCATGTTTTCTACTTTTGTTAGTATTTTTTTTTATCATTATTCTGTTAACTCTCTTTCAACCTATAAGTCTCCTTTCCTTCTCCCAGTTGTTCTTCTCAGAGGGTGGTAATTGGGTGACAGAAAATTGACTAAACAAATACACCTGTACAAGAGCTATTGGAGTAGCTATTTTGCCACCCTGGTAGAAAGATTTGCCCCCCAGATAGAAGTACTTACCCCCTGGATTAAAAAGATTTGTCCCATGTAGAAAGATTTATGTGGTTTGGAGATGATGATTTTCCAGGATCTGTGTCTTCAATATCACTGAGTATCACTGCTAGCCCATTAAAATAGGAATCTTGCTGGAAGTAGTCACAATCATCCCAATGGTCTGTGGCTGTTGCATAGTGGCTGCAACTTCCCATAGAGTGGAAAGACAAATTCAATGAAAGGCAAAAATGGTGTCACTCCAGGCTCCCTGTGCAACTCCATATTGTGAGTGGGGAATACTTCTGAAGCATGTTTTTTTTGGGGATTTGTGAGGAGATGAATCAGTGAGTACTCTCCAGATAGTATAGCCCCCTTCTAGACTTCTGGTTTCCCACTGGCGAACAAGTGCTTTGTCCCAGGACATTGTCCTGTCTTTGGCCTTCTCAGTGTAAAGAAGATGTTGGTGCTTTGTGGACCTAAATTCAAATTTGTCACTAGCCATCTTCCATCTCTCTGAAGAAGTCAAATTTCTTGATGTTATAGAACTGTTCTATGCTAAAATCACGTGCTTTTGAAATTCTTTGTCCATGCTTCTCATGGGTGGGAAGTCTGATCCCAGCTGTCTTGAAAGAGGGAGAAAATAAAGGCCATGCGGAACACACCTTTCTCACAGAATTTCATAGAACAGAATCATAGAATTATTTGAATTGGAAAGGGACCTTTAAAAGACTCATTGAGCTGGGACATCTTCATATAGATGCTTGGAGTGCCCCATCCAGCCTGGCCTTGAATGTTCTTAGGGATTGGGCATCTTCCACCTCTTTGGGCAACCTGTTACAGTGTCTCACCACCCTCAGTGGAAAAGGTGTCTTCCAGTCTGAACCTCCCTCTTTTAGTTTAAAACATCACTTTCTGTACTGTCACAACAGGCCCTGCTAAAAAGCCTGTTAACGGCTTTCTTATCAATGCCCTTTAAGCTCTGAAAGGCCATTAGATGGTCTCCCTGGAGTCTCCTTTTTTCCAGGCTGAACAGCTGTCATAGTATCATCATGTCGTAGTATCATAGTGTCATCAGGGTTGGAAGAGACCTCACAGATCATCAAGTCCAACCCTTCACCACAGAGCTCAAGGCTAGACCATGGCACCAAGTGCCACGTCCAATCCTGCCTTGAACAGCTCCAGGGACGG
>WAAF01009570.1:0-51894 GCA_013400475.1 Tricholaema leucomelas | reverse complement strand
CTCTGCATGGGGTTGTTGTGGCCAAAGTGCAGCCCCTGGCACTTGGAGCCATTGAATGCCATCCCATTGGACTCTGCCCATCTGTCCAGGCGGTCAAGGTCCCGCTGCAGAGCCCTTCTGCCCTCCAACCCAGCCACATCAGCCCCCAGCTTGGTGTCATCTGCAGACTTGATGATGACTGACTCAATGCCCACGTCCAGATCATCTATGAAGATGTTAAAGAGATGTCAACTCACCATCGAGTGCTTCCAGTCCTGCCATCATTGCTTGTCATCTTTTGGCTGCTCTCCAGCAACAGCTCCCTGTCTCTAGTGTACTAAAGACTACAAAAATGGCCACAGTACTTAAAGTTCTCACCAAACCAGAGCACAGGGGCATAATTACCTCACTTTACCTGCTGACTGTGCTTCTTTTGATGTGGCCTGTGACATGGCTGGCTTCTGGGCTGTGTCTGCGCATTGCCAGCTCATGTCCAATTTTTCATCCACCATCACCCCAAAGTCTTTTTCCATCTGTACTGAGGACTGCCCTGACCCAGGTGCAGGGCCTTGTACTTTGCCTTGTTGAACCTCATGAGGCTCACATGGGCCCACTTTTCCAAGCTTGTCCAGGTCCCTCTATATGGCATCTCTCACATGAGACACACCAGTCGGCCTGGTGTCATCTGCTAATTTTCCGAGAGCATACTTGATCCCGTTTTCTGTGTCACTGATGAAGATAGTAAACGACACGGGTACCAGCACAGACTCCTGAGGGACACCACTTTTCACTGGTGTGCATATGGACATTGTGCTATTGACCACTGCTCTCTGGATGCAACAGTCCAGCCAGAGGGTTTCACTGAAGCTAGTATTTAGCCAAGGCAAGTTGTTTCTGGCCATACTGAACAGCATGGAAGGAAAGTGGACTGTAGCATGATAGGTGCTGCTGGTAGAGTGTCTTGGTTTTCTGCTGGCTGTACCTGTGACTTAGGCAAGGCTCTTGACTAAATGGAGACAGCTACTTTTGCTGCTGTGGTATAGCTTTCTCGTGCAGTTGTTATTTACTCCTTAGACTGCAAAGCTCTGGGGGAAGTAATTGTCAAGGATCAGGGCTGGGCTGTGAGTGAGTGACAGAGGTTCCCTATGAACCCATCTGCCTTCTCAAAGGGGGCAGAAAGGGATTAAGGGAGAGAGACTGATGAGTTGGAAAACTAAACTGGTTTTAATGAAAATAATAATAAAATACATAGAAGTACAAAACGATATCAAACTCAACCACCTGATGGCAGATATGTCATTCTTACCACTGGTGGTGTGGCAGAAGTTACAAACTGTACTCAGTGTCAGGTAAGATCTAGGCAGGAGATGGATTCTAGAAGTGGATTCATGGACCTTGGCCACTGAAGAAGAGAAAGATCTCGACTCTTGTGATCCCTCAGCTTTATAGTGAATATGACATATATGGAAAGAATCATTTGTTGGTCCTGTCGGCTACTTCCTAGGAGTGCAGCTTTTACTGTGCACACAGGATTGAGCAGTGACCTTGGTCATCACACCAACCGTTGAGAGTAATTCTCCCTATCAACATTCTCACTGCTGGAAGCAGCCACTGTCTGTGCACACCTGCCCTGAACTTCAGAAGGGACCACTGCTGAGAAGTAACTGGGCTGAGAAACCAAATCACTGATCAGAATTAGTTCTGTTCTAGCTTAAACCAGGGCACTAGTCGCACAGTGCGGGTGCCTTTGTCATCTCTCTTCACCAGTAAAACAAACAGAATAAATCCTATTTAGCAAACCTGCTCTGGGTGAAGTGAGGAGAATGTGAAGATGAGAAGAGCGTTCTTCTGACATGAGAAGTTGTCTTGGTTCATTTGTCAGTACCTAGAGCTAGAGAAGCAAAGTTTCTTGCAAGTTTGTTGTTAAGACTCCAACTTGTTTATAGACTTAATGATGAGAGAGTCACAGGTCCTTAAGTAGCCCAGGGGGTTTGTAAGGCTACAACCTTTCCAGCAAACCTCTTATAACCAGATTTGTGCTTTTATGATTGATGCTTTTAAGTGTGTCATTGAACTCATTTGACTGGTTGTTCAGTAGCCTGTCCTGTTTCCACTTGACTTGTTGCTGTGTTATTTCCTCACAGCATCTCTGAAGTACAAATTAATAGGAACTCAGAAGTGCTGCCTTGAAATTACAGAGCTCAGATGCTACAAAAACATTTCTTTCTGGGTTTCTATACTTACAAATAGAGCTTGCTTGTTCTGGAAATATAGAGTGTAGTCCCCATTGTGTGTGTGTGTGTGAAAACTGCATTTTTATCAGACAAGGTGTATGCAAAATACCTCTATTTAAAGCAGTGGCAGGTATGGCTTTGTTAAGACTGTAAAGTCCTGGAGAGAGGAAGACCTGACAAGTAGAAGTGATCTATAAAGCTTTAAGAGATTTCTCAGATCTTGTGGATTTTCAGAGGAGATTCCACAATGCAGTATCACTGAACAAGCAAAGGCTTAAGGTTTCTCATGCTAGTGAGAGAGAAGAGTGTTTTTAATGCCCGACTTCTTAAAGTTTCCAGAAATTTTTCCATTTCTGTCTTGCCCCATTGTCTGAAGTGTTCTGGGAAGACCCAAGCTTCTAGTGACAGCTTTCCTGGTGACATTTAGCAAGTGTTGCACAACAGGCTTCTAAACTTTAACTTTGTTAAAGAGAGAGTGTACACCAATATTGCGTACAGGTCTTTGCATGTTTCTGCTGAATTGGGAAATAAGCTGGCAAAGTCCACCTGTTGCATCCAACATTCCTTTCAGTGAATAGGCACATTCTTCAAGCAGGTCTGTCGACACAATCCTAAACAAAAAAGCTAAATGTGTCTGTGTTGGCAAGCTGCTACAATGGAAAAGGATCTCCAAGCTACCTTAACTAATGTAAAAATTAAGACTGACAAGCCTCTGGTGAAAAGAGAGCATTTCTTTTAAGTTACTTATTAAAACACTATCTTCTCCTCCAGGTTGAATGGCCCTGTGTTTGTAGGCAGTCTAATAACAGTGTGTTTTAGGTAGTAATTTGAAAACATGGAGAGCTTTTTTCTTTTAGGGATTTTATTTTTTCTCTCCAGTCCATGACTACTTAGCTGGTGGACATTTCTTCAAAGCCATTATCTTCTAATTATTAATGAATCTTCTTCAATGGACACAAAGGCAGTCTGCTGAAGGAAACAGCCTGCTTGCAGAACTGAGGAGAACTTGAGAAGTGAATGAAAAAAACTCTAAATGACTGAGGCACTGTAAGATGAAGCCTTTATTTTGGCTTCTGTTGTGTCAGGCGCACGCTGTGGAAGAGCAGGAAGAGAGAAGGAAACAAGCTGCTTAGTTATGACCAAAAAAAAAAGCTTTGTTTTGATAAGAGTTAGACTGACTATGGCTTGAATTTTCTTGGTGCTGATATGCCCTTTAAGTTCTACTGATTCATTGTTTGGAAAGGAGAGACTGTTATTGTCTTGCATAAGAGCTTTGAAGCTTCGGTTTGCTTCCTGGCTTTGCTAGATTTGTTTGTTTTGCTTGGTCCATCTATAGGCAGTGATCCTTCCTCCTGCCATCTCTTAACTATGTTGCAGGGGCTGTACCTCCTGCACTGTGCTCCCTTGCTGTTGTGTGCATGTGTGTGTGTTTACTAAAACAATTTGAGTAACCTGATTCTTCCCTGCTCAGCTATTCTGTACTTGTCTTTCTTCCCCAAGCACTCATAACCAGCTCCTTTACAAACCAGACTGCTGTTTCAAGAGCACGAGCCCTGGCAGAACCGAGGTAGAAGCTAAGACATCTCTGAATGCTGGCAAACAAAACGGGAATTTTGAAAGGCCTTTCCAGGTCCTGGACTTAAAACAGTTTTGTTTGGTGATCCACCAGAAGTCAGAGGCCCCTGCTGTGTTTCAGGATAACCCTGGGAAAAGTGGCTGGACTGAACAAATATTTGAATCCCTTTCCTTAGTAAGAGGAGTAAGAAGAGAACATCTTGTTTTCTTTTGTCCTAGCAGTGATTGACAGACAGTGCTATTGGTTGCTGAGTGCTGTCTTTTTTTCCCCTTTTCTCTTTTTTTTTTTTTTTTTTTTTGAGGGAGTATACCCCTTGAAGGTTTAGGCCATTTGCCAGCCTGTGTGTTTTGCTGTCCTTTCTGTTCTACTGTTAGTAAGGACCCAAAAAAATAGCCATCACTTTTCCACCTTAGGTACCTAGCTGCAGAAATAATTGTGAGGAGAAAGGTGAATAAACATTTTTTGTTTGTGTGTGGTTGTAGTAAACAGGGCAAGAAAGACTGGACCTAAGTTTTCCTGTGATAAGCAGCTGAGGGAGCTGGGGTTGTTTAGCTGGAGAAGGGATGGCTCGGGGGCACCATATCACTGTCTACAACTGTTAAAGGAGGTTGTAGCCAGATGGGTGTTTGCCTTTTCTCCCAGGCAACCAGTGACAGAATGAGGGGACGCAGTCTCAAGCTGCGTCGAGGCAGATTTACTTTGGATCGTAGAAAGAAGTGCTCTGCAGAATGAGTGATTGGGCATTGGAATGGCCTCCCTAGAGAGATGTCCCTGTCCACTGTCCCTGGAAGTGTTTAAAAAGAGACTGGATGTGGAGTTTGGTGCTATGGTTTAGTTGATTACGTGGTGTTGAATGATAGGTTGGACTTGATGATCTCAAAGATGTTTTCCAACCTGATTAATTCTGTGATTTTGTAATAAGGGATGTTTGATTTTGGACATCAGTCACCAGTCTCCTAACTGTAAGGACTTAGGTTAATGTAGAGTTGGCTGTGTTGAGAGCCTGTGGGTTGTCTCTCCCAGCTGGATTTTTTAAGCAGATTTGGGTGATGTCTGTCAGGTACACAGAAGGATAGACTAGCTGAGCTCTTGAGGTCACTTGCTGCCCACCTGTCTGTAGAAATTAATGTGTTAGCTACGTGCTTTCATTAGTTACCTCTGGGACGTACTGAGATTTGTGCCCAAAGTAGTAAATATTGTTGTAGAAATTATTTTAACAGTGTAGGTATGTGGCAGGGAAAGACCACACTGTATAAACTGTAATGTGTGACTATTTGGCTTCAGCTGAGCAGAACTGTTAATACACTTCCATCTTTCCGCATGGAATGAGTTTTGGTTTGCAGATCTGAGAAGATGGATGGAAGTCCAGTGTTTTGCCCATTGTTTGTTTTCAGGAATGTCCTCTTCTCTTCCTTCCCAGCAGGTGTCTTCTCAGGAGTAAATCATGTGAGACCTTTGAATTCCCACAGTCATTAATTTTATTTGTTTTATAAATGCCAAGACATTTCTCTTAATTGCTGAATTTGTGGCATTATCAGGCTTGGCATCTAGAATAGGGGAACATTTCATAATTCTGAGGAACATTTGTGTTCTGAAGAATATCTCTGACTTCAGGGAGAGGAAATGCCTCTAATTGCAGAATAAGTTGCAGTAATTTGCCTAGGCTTGATGTAGCATAGGCAAATTCAAATACTCTTTATTATGGATTGTTGATGCCTTTGTAAGTTAGTGATGTAGGAAACAAAGATTTGAAATTATTGTATCAGTTTAAGACAAATATTTATCTTGCTGGAAATACTGTTGGGTATCTCTTCTCATCACTGAACTTTACAGGAAGCCTGGGAATGTTTTTGAAGGTGTAATTTACCCATAATTTGTGCTTTCATCTTGATAAAAACAAGATGTATGTTATGTGGCCTAATTTATAATCCAGTGTATTGACTCGAAATAAAAGAACCTTGGTTTCTGTAAATTGTTGTGCTTTAGCAAGCCGAAAGGAGTCATGCTGATCTACAGTGTGTGGGAGTCTGACCTTAACTCTTCAGTCTGAGTAGCTGAATGCACCTACACTGCACTCAGCGGTAATGTTCTCTACTGGAGTTAATGAACACAAGAATTACTGGAAGCATTGAGAAGGAATTGAAAAACTCACCCTGCTGCTGGAGTAAATGTCACAAGCCATTATTCTTCCTGTAGTACCTGCTGGCTTTTAAAGCATAGCCAGGTTTGCTGCAAGGCACAAGGCTTGAAGCTGTGCTGCCTGTCCTTTGTGCTACCCCAAGGCTACTGCTAAATTTGATGGCTCTGACTGCTCATCAAGGTTGCTGGTCTGTTGTACCTGGCATGGGCAGTGTGAAAAGAGCCTGCGCTGTCACCTTCCCAAGAAGTTGACCTAACCCCAGCAGCTGCTTGGAGAAAACATTTCTTTACTTCTGGTGCACATCACCTTGGAGTTTGCAGCCAGGAGACAGGTGGCTCTTGGATCCCTGTGCTGGTAGTGCAGTCTCGGGCCAAAGTTATCACAGGGTACTTCTCTGTGATCTTGTCTTTTTGCCACTTGTAAGAAGCTGGACTTTTTGTGTACCCTTTCTTTTCCAAGCAGTTGTCCCTCTCTTGGAGCAATCAAACTTTGGGGTAGTTGTGGCCTTCTCATAGCTATCTCTGGACCTGTGTGGTGGGAAAGGGGCCTGGTTCTGGTTTTTCAGAGACCTGCCTACCTTTGTTTTGCAGAAGATGTTGCTCTTTACAGCTGCTGAAATTTGCTCAGATCATAGAATGGTTTAGGTTGGAAGTGACCTCAAAGATCATCTAGTTCCAACTCCCTGCCATAGGCAAAGACACCTCCTAATAGAACAGGTCAATCAAGACCCCATCCAACCTGGCCTTGGGCACCTCCAGGGAAGGAGCATCCACAACCTCCCTGGGCAACCGGTTCCAGTGTCTCACCACCCTCGCTGGACAGAACTTCCTAACATCTAGTTTAAATCTCCCCTCTGCCAGTTTAAACCCATTAATCCTCATCCTATCATTGCACAACTTTGTGAATATTCCCTCCCCAGCCTTCCTGTAGACCCCCTTCAGATACTGGAAGGCCACTGCAGGGGCTCATCTTCTCCAGGCTAAAGAGCTCCAACTCTCATAGCCTGTCCTCATAGTGGAGGTCTCCAGCCCTCTGATCATCTTTGTGGCCCTCCTTTAGACTCAATCCAACAGGAAAAAATATTTTTTTTTTATTGCACATGAGCTTTATTTGATGTATAAAATACATAATGAGTTGAAGGTTGTAATGTGAAAAATGAGTGTGGGGGTTATGATAATGGGTGGAAGTTTCCATAAAGCTGAAGATGGATAAAATGCAGTTGTACCCCCTGCATCTGGTCCAGGAAGCTATAAATGTGTTTGGTTTGAAAATTAATATCTCTGGTTTTTAAGGCTAAAATGCATGTGAATGCACAGATACTTTGCTGCAGGTCGATTCATGGCTATGGTATTTTAGTAGAACATATGCTACTCTATTCTGTTGTTCATAGCACACCACTCTCTCCTTAGAAGCAGGCTGAGGGTTCAGGCTGGACATTAACTACTGAGGACTGCAGAGGAATCTTTTAAGTGAATTGATTTTAATCTACCATTTTGATGCCTGGGGTCAATGAATGTAAAGTGATGTGTATGAAGGGGAAAAAATACTCTTAGAAGTTGATGAACCTTGAGTCAGCTTTTACAGGTCAAGCAAAAAGTTAACTTAGTGTTATAATGGTGCTTCTAGGGAGACATATGCCGAATGTATAATGGCCAAAAAAAGCAGATTTTAATGTTCCATGCATGGAAATGGGGAGAGAAGAGGCAGAAAAACAACTTTGGTGCCATGATACAAATTCAGTGTGCATTTACTGCCTGAGCAGTGGCTGAGCTGCTGGTGAATTCCATAGAAGGTGGGAAAAGGCCTGCATCGAGTCCCAACAGTTAACCTGACACTGCCACGTCACCACCAAACCATGTCCCCAAGTGCCACATCCTCATGTTTTTTGAGCACATCCAGGGACAGTGATTCCACCACTTCCCTGGGCAGCCTGTTCCAGTGCCTGGCCACTCTTTCAGTGAAGAAATTTTTCCTAGCATCCAATCTGAATCTCCCTTGGCTCAGCTTGCAGCTGTTTTGTCTTGTCCTGTTGCTTGTTAGCTGGGAGAAAAGACCAACCCACACCTGGCTGCAACCTCTTTTCAAGGAATTTCATAGAGTCAGAAAGTCTCTCCTTAGTCTCTCTCTTGTCCAGACTAAACAACCCCAATCCATCAGCTGCTCCTCACCAGACGTGTTCTCCATACCCTTCACTAGCTGCATTGCCTTTCTCTGGACCTGCTGCAGCACCTCAATGTCCTCCTTACAAAGGACACCTCAAAAAATAAACCCAGTATTTGAGGTGCAGCCTCAGTAGTGCCCGGTACAGGGAGACAATCATTGCCCTGATTCTGCTGGCCACATTATTGCTGATCCAGACCAGGATGTTATTGGCCTTCTTGCAACTACATTTTTGTGTTTCTTTTGTTTAAATCCTCTTTATAATTCTATGCAAATGTGTGGGCTTTGTGTGGAGGATCATAGGGTGTTTCATTTATGTAATACTGCTGCATATACCAGGCCATCCAGTCCAGTAAACCCTCCAAGACAGGGAGTTCTTCCAAGTCTTACGTTTACCAAGACGCTCCACAGAATTACTGCTTTTCATTTCGTTTTATTTATATAAATGCACTTTAATGAGCTGAGTATGTTCTTTAATGCATTACACTTACATTTTTCCAGAAATGAAATATTTATTGTGCACTCATATCTGGGAAAACATTTTGCTGGCTGAGCAATTGGTTTGTTTTAGAATGAAGAATAAGTCCTTTAGTCAGGTAGGTCATTAGTAATCTATAATGTTGATTAAAAGATAGAAGAAACGTTGGCAGGCTCTTGCTGAGAGTTATAGTTTGTGCAGGTGTAGTGATGGCTTCTATGTTAGTACCAGATAATCTGCAAAACCCAAGGGCTGTGGCACCCTGGAGTGAGGACAACAGGAAGGAATTAGTTGAAAGAAAGAAAATGTCACTGCTGCTCATGATACTGATGCAAATTAATTGAGATGTGAGAACCAGATGCAGAGGCTACTGGCAGGACAACAAATCCAAACAACTGAGGGTTGGAAGAGAAAGTACAGTTTGCTTTGGAGGTCCCTTTGTTAAACTCAGAAATGAATGCGCATTGAAATGAGAGACCTGGTTTTGGGTTAAGAATATGTATATGAATAGGTCTACAGTGAGTCCTATATCCAATTGGTCACATTTCCAAGAAGGAATGAAATCCATTAAGTCTTTTTGTTGACATTCATTGATCCTCTTTGGAGAGCAGTTTGGTATCTCTTCTTTTAAAAATGTGTAGCAAATGTAAAATTAGGTTTATTAATAGTGTTAGAATTAAAAATGAAATAAAGACCAATGTGTTAAAACATAAATGTAAAGGAAATAATTTATGGGTATATCATTTAAAAAAAAAGGCAAATGAAAGCAATTTTCATCACCTTTTAGGATTTTGCTGGAGTCTTCTTTTAAGTCTGTCTTGAGGACAGAGAGAAAAAGGGTTATGTGGAAGAAGTGTGTCATGTTGGAGGATGTAAATAACCCTTGCTGTGTTTATCAAGTCTTGCACTGCTCATGAGTAGCCCAGCTTTCATCTCCTGCCTTCCTGTGGATGGCTGGAGAGAGATATTCTCTCTGTCTTTGGAAGTCTGCTTTGGAGAGCTGCTGGCTGTGTGTTCACAGAGTGTTGCTGTGTGTACATACTGCATTTTTCTTCATGAGATCACCCAGTCACACAAAACATGACAGGGAAAAGGGCCCTTGAGGCTAAAGCCTGATGGGCAGAGGCTAGTTGTAAAACCATGGCTCATGCTTGGTGTGGATGGTGAGAAATCTTGTGGTGTCTGATGGACACTTGGCTTCTTGCTGTATGTTGGGAATACAAAATTTCTCATGTGAATGGAGTAACTTATTATTGAATAGGGGAAAACTGCAACAACATGTGGTTGCTGCTGTGCACCTGACAGAGCATCAGAGATGCTCAAGAGGAGCCACATGAAGTCCCTCAAGCCTGCAAGTAAAGAGTCTTGTAGATTTGATTCAGGTCTCTTGAAATCATGTCTGTTCATCTTTGCTCACTGTTGTATAGTTCCATGATGCTTAAACCTGCTCATAGGACCTTGTATTGAATCTCTGCAGGAGCCAGCAGTGCCTTCATGCAGCCTAGAATAGAAGGCAGCTGTGTATTGGGCTGCATCCAGAGGAGTGTGGGCAGCAGGGCAAGAGAGGGGATTCTGCCTCTTGACTCTGGTGAGGCTTCCAGTTCTGGTGTCCCCAGCATGGCAACACAGAGCTGTTGGAGAGAGTCCAGAGTAGGCCACAAAGATAGTCCGAGGGCTGGAGCACCTCTCCTGTGAGAATGGGCTGAGGGAGCTGGGGTTGCTCAGCCTAGAGAAAAGACTGAGCGGACCTTGGAGCTGCCTTCCCTTAGCTGAAGAGATCCTCAGGGAGGACTGAAGGGGGACTGGTTTGAAGCTGAGGGAGAGTAGGCTTAGACTGGGTCTTAGGAAGTAGTTCTCTGCACAAGGGTGGTGAGACTCTGGAATAGGTTGCTTAGGGAGGTTGTGGACGCCTTCTACTGGAGGGTGTTGAAGGCCAGGTTGCTTAGGGAGGTTGAGCAGCTGTGTCTAGTTGAGAAGTGTCCCTGCCCACAGTGAGGAGGTTGGAGTAGATAATCTCTAAGGTCTCTTCCAACTTAACCCATTCTGTGATTCAAAGTCCTGTCTGAAGGTTGCAGGCTCTGTTTTCTTCAAATACATCTCAAGTGTTTGTGTCTTCCTTCATTTGTGCTGTTTAGGCATTTTTGGCAGTGCCTCAGCCTTTCAAGCCTGACTGAAACCATCCGTTTTGTGTACAGTATCTGAAAGCTGCAACTGAAATTGCTTTGCTTTGACAATCCGTGAGTATGCTGGTAGCTTACCACTGAGTTTGTGTATGTATGGAGAAATCCTGTTCCTATAAATAGAACATCATGTCCTCTTCCTTTTTTAAAAAACAGCCTTCCTCTTCCTTTAGTTTTTTTTTTTTTTCTCAGAATTTTACATTTCATCCCCTGAAGCTGCACACAGAGCCTTCTGGACTGTTTTTCTTGGTGAAAGATCAGACCTTAAAAACCACCAAACCTCTCCTGGCTGTCAGAACTTCAGGTTTAGATGTGTTGCTTCTCTGAGACTCCTGATACAAATTTAGGATTTCCTCCCCCAGTATTGTTCATGCCTGAGTTTGGCTTGCTGCCATGTATTTCTTTCTTTCTTTCCTTGGGGAATGTGGAAAACAAAAACAAAATAGTGACTTGTAAGAGTTAGCTCACTCCCTGAGAAATTCTGTGGGACAGGAAAAAGACATGTGGCCAGAGCTCATCCTCCCTGCTGAATCTGAGGCATGTGATGAGCAGAGGGGTGGGGGCAGGGGTGAGGACCACCTGAAAAATGGGTGAAAATATTTTGTGGAGAATTACAGTTACAGAACATTAGAGGTTGGAAGGGAGCTCCACAAAACATCGAGTCCAAGCCCTCCACCAAAACCAGGATCATCCAGGGTAGTCTGCATAGGAATGCATCCAGGCAAGTTTTGAAAGTCTCCAGAGAAGGAGACTCCACAACTTCTCTGGGCAGCCTGTTTCTGTGCTCTGTCACGGTCACACCAAAGAAATTTCTCCTCATGTTGAGGTGAAACCTTCTATGCTCATTTGTATCTATTGTTCTTCATCTTAATACTGCACACTGCCAAAAAGAGTTTGGTCCTCTCTGCTTGACACTCACCCTTCAGGTGTTGATAGACACTGATCAGATCCTTTCTCAGACTTCTCAAGACTAAGCAGCCCCAGGTCTCTCAGTCTCTCTTCATAGGGGAGATGCTCAAGTCCCCTCATCATCCTCATGCTTCATTGTTGCACTCTCTCCAGCAGGTCCAGGTCTCTCTTGAATTGAGGAATCCAAAATCTGACACAGTATTCCAGGTGTGGTCTCAGCAGGGCAGTGTTAATAGGGAGAAGAACCTCCCTGAACCTGCTGGACACCCTTTTCTTGATGCACCCCAGGGTACCGTTGGCTCCCTTGACCACAAGGGCACATTGCTGTCCCGTGGAGAACTTGCTGTCCACCAGGACTCCCAGGTCTTCCTCTGTGAAGCTGCTTTCCAGCAGGACAGCCCCCAGCCTGAATCTACCAGTCTGTTTGGGCACTGCTGATCTCCCACCATTGTCTCCTGATATTCCTCAGTTTGACTCTTGGCAAATGCTTCAATCTTTCCCTTGAAGTTCTAGGAAATCAGTTGTTTTGTGTGTTATCTGTTCCTGTGTGCAGTCATTCAAACAAGGCCTTTGTGGCCCTTCCTATTTTACTCCCATGTCTGAAACTTTCATTCACCTTCTGATATTACTATGTGTCTGAAGTTGCCTGTTTGTATTCTTGAGTATGTATTTCTGTGCCATTCAGGGCCATGTTTTGCTGCTTCTATCACCATATATTGGAAATCAAATGGTATTGTGTAGTGGCTTGAGTTGTCTCAAGTCTCTGACCACCTCTCTTTGACCACCTCTCAAGATCCATCCCTGTGCCTCCCCTCTCTGGGCTGATTCACTGAATTCTCTGAGGTATTTGTGCAGGGCTTGGTTAAATGAGGCATTGAGTTATTGTATGTGCACTTAAAATACAGCTACCAGGAGATACTGCTCTTGCAAAGTTCAGTTTCCTGCTGCTTCTTGCAGGGTATAAAATTTCTGGGAGCAATTTACAGTGCCTGGCTCTGTGGTTTTCTTTCTGGTCTGCTTACCAGAAAAAATGAGGAGAACCAGTGCCATTTCATTAGTTACTGATGCTTTCTCCTCGACTAGCTCTCACACATTTGTCAAGTTCTTGACAGTTATCTGCTTATATTTGAAGTCTCATATTTTCACCTTTTGTGAGTTGGAGTTGCGGGAATGTTTGTCATCATGTTTCTGCCTACAGAGGTCATTCCATCTCACCCAGGCAGGTTCAGCTGAGCTTCAGGCACCACCGTGAGACACTGAAGAGGACGTCTAAACAATAGCTGGGGTAAATGTCATCTGGTAGTGGCAGGGTATATGTGATAAGTGTCAGACTAGTTGATAATGGGCAGGTGGCTTTGCTCCTACAGCCACTGCTGACCTTCTTTGAGAGCAACCAGCTAAATCTCCTGAAAACATCAGTAGAAGTGTTGTACAAACCTGATGAGGAGAGTGGATTGTGTCCATCTACATCCATGCTGTGATAAGAATTCACCAGTTGTTTGTGTAGGGCCAAACCTGTGTTCTGGAGAAAAGATGCACCTTTCCTCTCTCCCCTGGTAGTCACTTTGTTCTCTTCGGTCTCATCTATGCTGAAGGGCTCTGTGCTTCTTCCTCCATAATGACCACCCTCAAATATTGTGGGTATCTGCCTTTTCAGTTCTGAGAACCTGGTTTATTATCTTTTTGTTGACTGTTTCCAGTACTTAATCTGTCCCATTTAGTCAAGAATGCTGCCAGAGATGTGCATAACACTTCCTAGCACCCAGCATAAGTTTTGGATCTGCTCTGTTCCCAATTTCTTTCATCAGCGCAGTAATCACTCAGTGTTCAGCCTTGGATGATGGATAACATGTTTGGACACAGTAATGACTTGCAGTGCTGCTGCTGCTTCTTCTGAGTTGCAGACTAATGTAAAACAAATGTCTGCCTACTGCTCACATTGAGATGAATGCCATTGTGAAGCAAGTCATCCTTTTTGTGCCACCAAAAGGAGGGCTTACTTTGCATGAACTGACAGTAAGCCATGTGGAGAAGTGGACTTGAATTTTAATGCTCAAGTTGGCTTGGGAGAAACAGAGTTGTGAAATCAGAAGTCAGTGAGCAAGATTGTCTGGTATGGATGCACTAGTATGTACAATCAGTAATGGCAGTGGGCTGCAGATGAGAGACTTGAAGCACTTTTTTTTCAGTTGCTGGTGAAACTCAGGAGGTGGTTCTGAAAAGCAGGGACACTTCCTGTCTACAGAAATATCTGCTTCTTGTGAGGGATTTTCTGCCCAAGGCACTGGGGAGAGATCTTTGCTTCGATGCAAGAAGTTGGTGCCCAAGTGTCTGTGCAAGGCTTCATGCTTGAGCTGGTAGAGATTAGACCTGAAAGAAGGAGAGGTCTAAAGCCATAGATACAGGGCTTAGTAGTTCCTAATTGAAGTGAGGTGATGGGAATGAAAGAAGGAATCCCTTGTTTGCTTTGCACAGCTTAGTATCATATAAATCCCTGGTAGGAAGCTGTGGAAAATCTCTCTCCCATGAGAAATTTTTTTTTTTCAAATACTGGCTGCCTTGAAAGCAGTGGAGCTTGGTAGAATTCTAAACCTATTGTTGCTTCCACAGTAAAAGAAATAATTAGTTGTTCTTGACTTTGAAAGCTGCATGCAACTTGGCGACCTTTAATTTAGTCTCCTTCATCCATTATGCTCAGTGTGTAACAATACTGTATTTTTCCCCATTTATTCCTGTCACATACACTGGCTGGTAGAATAATTCACTTTCAAACATGTCTATCTGCTAGGGCTACATCAAAGAGATGTTTTGGTCTTTAGACTGTTTAAAACTTCTCTTGACATTTAAGAGCTCATTTTGGTGCTTATGGAGAGTGTAGGAGGGCATGGCTTGCTGTGAGTCTGTAATGCCCTGGGGTAAACTCTTCTCGTTTTTTCTGTTGCCAATATCTTAGTAGCAAAATGAGCTGAAGTTCACCGCTGGAAGTGTGACAGTCATGTAGGGTCTCAAACCTAGGGGAGAGCAAATGTGGTTGAGAAGATGCATTCCTAATTGTATGCTGCTCCATATGATTGTTTGGTATTTCACAAAACCCCTTCATAGAACCACAGAATTGTTCAAGTTGAAAAAAACCTTTGAGATCATCAGGTCCAACCACTAACTCTACCAAGTTCACCTCTAAACCATGTTGCTAAGTGCCACATCTAAATGACTCTTAAACACTTCCAGGGATGGTGACTGTATACGGTTAACACTCCAGGGGGAGTGTCCCTGAACTCGAAACCTGACCTCAGGTGGTCCTGACCCCTCCCCAGGGGTGGGTCTGGACACCCCCAGGTGATGGCTAGCGCACTCCCCCTTCCTGTCCCTTAAAAGCAGGGGGACTTCCTGTGTCACTGGCTCTTGGACTTTCTCTCGACCCCTCCACAGTTCTCTCAGGACCACACTGCAGCCCTCTGCATCTCTCCACACACATGGTCACCACCATCACAAACTCGGGTTGTATTCATACCTTTTTTGGTATTTGTTATCCTTTCCTTCCCTACACTTTTTGTAACCTCCCTACCTTTGATACCCTTTTAAGTTATTGTTAAACTTTTCCCTTTTAACTTCCAAATTGAGTGAGACTGATTTTATTTGGGTGGGCTTACCTTTTCCTCTCACTTCCAATTCCTTTCTTTGGGGAAGGAGGGAGGGGAGAGGAAAGGGCACTTTTATAAATTGTCATTGGTTCTATCAAAAATTGTTAGAGTCTCTGGGAATTTAATTAGAACCCCAGACAGTGACTCCATCACCTCCCTGAGTAGCATGTTCCAGTGCTTGACCACTCTTTATATGAAAAAAAAATTCCTAATATGCAGCCTCTACCTCTCCTGGTGCAGCTTGAGGCTGTTCCCTTGTTTCCTATCATTAAGTACCTGTGAGAAGAGACTGTAATGTCCTTTCAGGCAGTTGTAGAGGGCAATAAGGTCTTCCCTCGGTCTCCTCTTCCTCAGACTGAACAGTCCCAGTTCCCTCAGATGTGTTCTTTAGACTTTGCATCATCTTAGTTGCTCTTCTTTGTACCAGCTCCAGCACCCCGAAGTCTTTCTTGCATTGAGGGACTCAAAGCTGAACCCAGTACTTGAGTTGCGGTCTCACCGATGCCATGTACAAGGGGACAAACACTGTCGTACTCCAGCTGGTCACAGTCTTGCTGATACAAGCCAGAATGCCATTGGCTTTCGTGGCCACGTGGGCACACTGCTGGCTCATACTCAGCAGCTTGTTGCTTAGAACCCTCCTACAACTTTGCAGCCTCACTTCCCCAAGCCTGGAGCATTCATGACGTTGTGGCCCAACAGGACCTGGCATTTGGCCTTGCTGAAGCACATCCCATTGAGCTCAGCCCACTGATCTAATCTAAGCCTCTCTGTAGAGCCTCCCTACCCTCAAGGAGATCAGCACTCCCACCGGACCTGGTTTCATCTGCAAATTTACTAGTGGTGTGTTCTAGCTCTTCATCAAGGTCATTGCTGTTAAATAGAATTGAAGACTTGCCTGTGGTTCTTATTTTACTTCCATATGATCATTTGTTTTTTGCAAAGTCCTTCATTTACAAAGACTTACTGATGGTTCTTATTTCATTTCCCCCAGTTTGCAACTTCATGTCTCATGAAAAGTGCCTCAAGAATGTCAAGATACCATGCTCATGTATTGCTGCCAGCCTTGTAAGGGTGAGTAAGCACACTCGGCCTTGACTCTTTCTTGGGATAATGGCACAAATGTATCACTAATAAACTTGGTGTAGTACAGTGGTTACTTGTGGTAATGCTTAAATCAATTGTCTTGGTCATCATTGAGGCTTTTATAGCTGCTCAAAGGCAAAGTTACATTTTCTTTGAAAAGTCTCTGCTATGGGCAGCTGTAGATAGTTTTTGAAGAGCAGTTGTTTGCATTCTTCAAATGTTACTCAATGTTCTTAAGTGTGTGTCATTACCTGGAAGCCTTGCAGTAGTTGGAGTGGGGTGACTGATGGATATCAGTCCTCTCAGAAAACCACATCATGTGTCATACTAATGAACTCTATACACCACCAAGTGTTTTACGGCAATTACATCTTACTGAGAATATGCTGAAACTTCTCTGCCCAGCAAAGTGGCTATTTGGTCTATGTTGACTGCTGCATTTTGCTTGTTTATTGTGTCCAGAGCGTAAAGCCATTGTATTTTAAAAGCACGGGATTTCAAAGCAAGAAAGTCGAGAGGGTAGGGCTTCAGTTGGTGATAAAGGCAGATTTATTTATTTAGTTAATTAATAAAGTACTTGCTTTCAGGTGCTGTGAAACTTTTCCTCCCACAAGATTTTGTGTTTAACAGACTGATTTTAAAGGGTGTGAGAGGTGAAATTTAAATATAAATGAGACCATAGGATGCAACTAAGTTGCTGAGATGCTAAACTGAGACGAAAACAGTGTATCACCTGCTTGGAAAATGCTGGCAGGAAAGCTGAAAAAAGAGAAGGAGATAAGAGGCTTACTGGAGAAGAGGTAGATCACTACAGATACCTTGAGGGGCCATATGCAAAAGTCAAATGAGACATGGCTATAAAATCAGAATTGTACATTACAGGCCTCACTGGCTAAAAGGACATTTAGGAAACATACTGTGTATACCTGAGAACCTATGAAGGGGAGATGATTTCCTTCTTTATATCCTAAAAAGCTTCAAAAGTCCCTTCATGTTTTGGAAACCCATCTAGGGAGTGAGAAAGGAAAATCTAAAACAATATGCAACTCAGATTATAGGAACTGAGTTCTTAAAGAGAGAAATTAGCCACCTTTTTTTTTCTCGAATTTGCTTTGTCTAGATAATAATCCTGTTAGGTTTTGCTGCACATTTCCTCTTCTCTACCTGCTTTTCATCTTGAGAAGTTTAACATAGGTGGTAAAAAATTGTCAGATTCATATCAAATTGTCAGTGAAACAGTAAAAATTACTTTTGTAACTCTTAGGACCTCTGATAAAGGAACATTTAGATAGTGGAAAATGCACTTACTAAAAATTGGCTTCTACTTTTCAGTGTGCTGGCAATCAGTTGTTGTAGCACAGGAAAACAAACAAGTCAGATGATATAGGTGTCTTTGCAAGGGCTTTTGTGTGAATGTGATAAATCCAACTGAGAAATATTTTGTGATATTCGGAGTGTCAGAGCTGTAAGCATTTGTGACTGCTGCCTTTGTGAATTTACTCCATGCTCAGTTCACTGTTCAAAGTAGTGTTTGTTCCTTTTGCATGTTAATAATCTTCCATTTTAGCTTACCAATGTTCCCACTTCATCCTCGATGTTAGTGTAGTTGTTTTGTTCTTTTGCCAGTCTCCATCCTCTACCTGCCCCAACACGTAAATTTTATCCTATTGTTTATTGTTCAGACATAAAATTGTCCTTGCTTGGTAGGAGAATTCAAGTGTTGTTGTCAGCGCGCAGAGCTGTTGCAGTTTAGCATTGCTGTGTTCAACTGCAAAAAGTCTTCTGGGTTGTCGTTGTGAAACTCTAACAACGATGCTTTGAAAAATTCCGGATGATGCTGTTCTTTCTGGACGGTCTTTTCTCCTTGTTGTGGTCATCCGAGTTGCATCGATCCCAGACTGCTGTGCAAGTGAAGTCTGCCATATGGGAGATGTTGGACGTTGTTCTGTGTGCAGACTCTGTCGAAGTAAATATTGAACTTGGCATTTGCTTAAAAACATAACAAAGAAGAAAAAAAACCAAACCTGAATGTTAATCGTTTATAGAATGTGCAGAAAGTTTATTTTCTTAATCTCCCTGCTCTCCTGTCAGATTATTTATGATTTCTTTATGAAAAATTTCAACAGAAGAGGGAACACTGGTGGGATTTTTTTTTCACCCTGATACTTCATTCTAGTATGTCAGTATTCAGTGTAATGAGATAGATAGTTTGATTCATTTTTTAATTCCCTGGATTTCATCTAGAGAAGATGATAATTGTTAAAGCTCATCAAAGTGTGTGTTATTGGATACTAAGTCGAGCTGTCAGAGAACAATTTTTCAGCAGATGTTTCATGGAAACTTTTATTCCTGAGAGCAGGGTTTCCTTCCCAGGGTCAAGTTAAGGCCCACAGAGTCACAAGCATGCCATGACGACATCCAGCCTCAGATCATTCTTGATAAGTTCACTTCTAAAGCTGCCTTAAGAAAATATTTTTTGCGCTATTGTTAATCATTATCACCTGCATTTTGTATTCCCGACTGGATTCGGGTCATGATGTTTCAAAATAAGGCTTCTTCAGGACAAGTTTTATGTTTTTATAGTTTGCAGGGGATGTAATTTGTTTCACTGGTGAAGCCTCTTTTTTCAAATTCAAACACTCTCTCCCCTGCATTCCCATAAGTATTTGCCTGCTGTGAGGTATGTGTAGAACAAAAACACAAACCAAAATAATAACAAACCTCAAACAAATAACAACAACAAAGAGAACAAACCTCAAAGAAAAAAAAAAAAAACCACAAAAAACCAACTTACAAAAAAACCCCACAAACCCTCAAGAAACAGCAACCCATCCCCAGTACATCCAACAAACCGCAAAATAACAGTGAAAATAAGCCCTCTTTGGTTGTGTGAAATGTGAAGTTTTGTTTTCCCTTCATAGGTTGAATTTGGAAGTGTGTTACAAGTTTTTACCCTTTAGATTTGCCACAGAAATGTGTAACTGTTCTTTGAAAAGCTTCTCCTCCAGCTTTTGTGGTTCAGAATGTGGGTAGGTGCTGTGTTAACACAGACTGATAGCGAATGAGAAGGTTATTGTGCAGATGTCTCTGTTTGGGCAGACAGGTGTTGCCTAAGCCTGCTGACCTGAGTCTCTCTCTGGCTGCTGGATTCAGCTGTGCAGGTGACTGGTTATTTTGGTCAGTTGCCTATGAACTTCGAAGACAGGAAGAAAAGATACTTGGGTTAGGGTTATGTCCTCCTAACCCCCCTTCTGGTAATCTGTTCCATATTGGACACATCATATTTTGTATGCACAGCAGCATCTCATTTTTCTGCAGCTGAAGAACTTCTGTAATGGGGACACAACCTTGTTTGTGTTTATTTTTTCTCCCCACCTCTGTTGCCTGGTGAGGAGCAATGGGAAGCTGCAATAAAGTGCAGAAAAGCCATCAAGGTTTTCGTCACTGCTTCATTTGCCTTGCAATAATAAATCTCCCAGTCCCACTCAGCTGTCAGAAGTGTCTGATGGATTTTTGTCTGGCTAGTTCAAAGAATTAGCTTTTAAGGAATGCTGTTGTAAATGACTTTAGACATTTTAACAAATAGGGAAGAGCTTGGCAAGCTGTGAAGGAGAATTTGATGTGGTTGGATTGGGTGGGAGTTCTGGAGAGTGTAAGGGGAAAAAAGATCAGAATGTGATTTTGGAAAACCGTTCCTTTGTGGTAGTTGCAGGTGTTGGAGGTTTTGTGTCAACACAGGTTAAAAATGCCATAGTGAATGATGAACTTTACTGCTTCTCCCAGGAAACTGTCATAGAAGAGAGGCTAAAGTGTAATGTTTGTGAATAAACTGGTTGGCATTATTGTTCCATCTCCTTTTCAAATTGCTGTATATCTGGCAAGCATCAATCAAGGGACTTTTTTCCTGCCCTCTCTTAGGTCTTTTTGATGGGAGTGCTGGTAGAGTTGAATCTCTAGTATCAACCTGACTTCACAAAATACATGCTTAGTATTATAAAAGCAAGTTTGAGATGTTTTTTTCTTCTCTCTTCCTCTCTTATCTGTCTGTGATAAAGAGGTTTTGCTGATTTGGGAGTTTTCACAGGGTCTCCTAACAACAGTTGGACCTGAAGCTGGCCTTTTTAGCAGGGCCTGTTGCAATAGGACAAGGGGTGATGGTTTTAAATGAAAATAAGAGAGATCCAAAGTAGACAGAAGGAATAAAATTCTTCCAGTAAGGGTGGTGAAACACTGGTCGAGGTTTTCCAGGGAGGTGGAAGATGACCCACATCAGCAAACATTCCAGGTCAGGTCAAACAGGGCTCTGAGCAATCTGCTCTAGTTGAAGATGTCCCTTCTCACTGCAGGGCAGTTGGACTAGATGACCTTGAAAAAGGTCTCTTCTGACTGAAAGCATTCTATAATTTTACCTGGGATAGCTGGGCAGCCCTGACCACCATCACTGAGAAGAACTTCAGTTCTTCCAGACTTGACCCTTGTGTGCTTAGAGGGTAGAAACCTCATGGCATGATTTAGGAACCAAATCAGGTATAAAAATTCATGTTGGTAATCATTGCACTACTTCAAGGTTTCTTCTCTTCCTTAAAGTGAAAGTATAGTTCTTTTAACCCTGGAGTTAAAGGCAAGGGCTGGCACCCACTAGTTCATGAACTCCAGAGTTTCCTATGCTCTGATGAAACTTGAGGCAAACTACCTGATCACTTGCAGACTCCCAGACAAGCCCTGTCACTTTATCAGTGACTCCTCAGACTTGGAAGGGAATCATTTCTTTTAATTCTTAATCTTTACCTTGACAAAAGTAGATGGACGTCGATTTCATCTGTAGCAATAAAAGCAGAGATTATTTTCCATATAATTTTAAATTTCAGTGCCAAAAGAAAAAAAAGCTAGTCCAAGCAACTCTTGATTGCTGTAGAAAGTTCTCATACAAGTCACGCCTTCTAGTAGAAGCATAATATAGTCCTGATTTGAGATGGTATGGAATTCACTGTGTAGTTCTCATCAGAAAGGGTCTTTTAGAGCCTGTAGATGATATCCAATGGCCTGTCAGAGAGTTATCACAGTATCACCAAGGTTGGAAGAGACCTCATAGATCAAGTCCAACCCGCTACCACAGAGCTCAAGGCTAGACCA
Organism: Tricholaema leucomelas; assembly: GCA_013400475.1. Taxonomy (NCBI): domain Eukaryota; kingdom Metazoa; phylum Chordata; class Aves; order Piciformes; family Lybiidae; genus Tricholaema lacrymosa; species Tricholaema leucomelas. The sequence goes on along the minus strand of WAAF01009570.1, from coordinate 30,378 downwards.
TGGCACCAAGTGCCACGTCCAATCCTGCCTTGAACACCTCCAGGGACGGCGACTCCACCACCTCCCTGGGCAGCCCATTCCAGTAGCCAATGACTCTCAGTGAAGAACTTTCTCCTCACCTCAAGCCTAAATTTCCCCTGGCGTGGCTTGAGGCTGTGTCCTCTTGTTCTGGTGCTGACTGCCTGAGAGAAGAGAGCAATCTCCTCCTGGCTACAACCACCCCTCAGGTAGTTGTGGACAGCAATAAGGTCTCCCCTGAGCCTCCTCTTCTCCAGGCTAAACAATCCCAGCTCCTTCAGCCTCTCCTCATAGGGCTTGTGCTCGAGGCCTCTCACCAGCCTCGTTGCCCTTCTCTGGACATGCTCAAGGATTTCAATGTCCCTTCTAAACTGGGGGGCCCAGAACTGAACACAGTACTCAAGGTGCAGTCTAACCAGTGCAGAGTAGTGGGGCAGAATGACCTCCCTGCTCCTGCTGACCACACCATTCCTGATGCAGGCCAGGATGCCATTGGCTCTCTTGGCCACCTGGGCACACTGCTGGCTCATGTTCAGGCGGGTATCAATCAGCACCCCCAGATCCCTCTCTGTTTGGCTGCTCTCCAGCCACTCCGACCCCAACCTGTATCTCTGCATGGGGTTGTTGTGGTATGTAGAATGGAGGAAAAAAAAAAATCTGTATATGGTGAGGTCACACAGGGTGTGTGCTTTATTGCCTTGCATTAGCCCCTGCGAGAATTTTGATAACTTCAATAATTTTCTCATCTCTCTTGTCCTTTGATATGTTGAGGTAACATTTAACTTGTATTATCTGATCTCAGGGTTTCCATGTGGAATGTGTACTTAAAGTTGTTTTTGAACACCAACGGGTACATCAAGTGCTCAGAAGAACGTCAATTTGGACACAACCGATGAGTAATTGACAGGCATTGTCCGTAAAAGGAAGTAGAGCTAGAGTGCATTCAAGTGCCTGCAGTGAATTTGAATTGCAGCAATCTTTTGCTATTAAGCAGAGAGGTTTCAAGCAAATGAAAGGTCTCTTTGATTACCGAGCAATAAGTAATTGAGAAGATGTCAATTCTGGGAGAATGTTACATCACAAAGTTGTTAGCTTCTGTCAGTGAGGGAGTGGTCAAGGCAATTAACCTGGACACAGTAATGATGGGGTGTGTTTCACACTCAAATGTGATAACCATGTTGACCTCTAGAACAAAGGTTTCCTGGTATTAAGAGTGAATATTAGACATATTAGATAAGCAAGTACTTTTGTACTGCAAACAGCAGAATCCATAAAACATGTTCCTGCTTCTTGTTTTAAAACATCATTTTAGTTTATGTCAGCAGTCCTGGGCTTTCTGACTTGTGTTGAGAGCAGTTTCTGTGAAAGTTCCTATGTGACTGCTCTTTCGGGTATTTCTTAAGGATTCATAGATTCACAGAATGGTTTAGGTTAGAAGGGACCTTCACATTCCTACTTCCCTGGGCACCCTGTTCCATTGTCTCACCACTCTCACTAGGAAAAAAATCCTCCTGATCTCCAATTTAAATCTCCCCTCCTCCTGGAAGGGTTGCCTTCAAATGCCACAGTATTTTGTAACTGAAAACCAGCTACCCCTTAGTTCAGTTCCTTTTGTTCAACCTTCGGAGGCTGTTGTGACAGGGTTTGTAACCTTTCCGTGTACTCTTTCCTACATGGAACTAACTCTAGGTCCTTCCTCACTCTCTGTGGTGTGTTTTACAAAGTCCTGCCAAGGGCAATTCTCCCAAATGTGATGAGGAAGGAGATGCGTGGGCAAAATAACCTTCAGAAAAGCTTTTGGTAGGTGTTTTTTTTCTTAAGACTGCCCAAGACAGCATCTGTCACTCTGGCATTTGATATGGTTGTATTTCTCTCATTCTCCTTTCAGCCTGTAAGTCTTTGGCTCAGGATTCAGGCTATAAACCACCTTGTGCCTGAGTAGTAGAAAAGCAGCTGCAGCTAGGTGAAGAATAGGTCTTCCCAGAGCTATGTTTTTCCCCTCTGAGTTACCCAGACAGTTGCGGACCTGGCCAGCTTCAATTCACAAGCTGGAGTGTTTGGGTGATAGCTGAGCTGCTCTGTACAGATTGATTCCACCTATTGGGAGAGCTTGATATGCTCTGGCATTTCAGGATGAGGAACAATTTCAAAAGGCACTACCAAAAGAGAGCAATTTTGTCCTTTTTTTTTTTTCTTTTTCTTCTTCTTCCGAAGTTTGAGTCTTTGCTCGCTTTTCTTTCTCTATGACTCAGAACTGCTGTGTGCTGGCGCAGATTGCACTGAAGGGGTTAGACTCAAATTTTTAGGCTTCTGTAGGATCAGAGTTTTATTACAGGACTGATCTGAATTTTCTTCACAGAAATATGTTATATTCTGTAATGCTTCAGGGTTCTTAAGAGATGGCGAAAAACCAAAACAGGATCTAGAAGTATCTCGTCCATGAGTACACAGTCACTCTGAAGCTTATGCTGGAATGTTACCACTACGCTTTCTGTTGATGGGCTTCTGATCAATACTGTAAGAGCTCTTAAATGTCATTTAATGGTATTACTAGCAGAAAATTTCTCTATTTTTCTGCAGGAATTGATTTTAGTGGTTTGCATAAAGTAATTTAAATAGTGGCATTGGAAAAATGGTTTTAAGCTCTCATCAATTATTAACTTTTGTCTCTCCAGACCATTCTTTGTGTCTGTACTTTGCTGTACTTACATAGGTGAATATAAATCAAATAATAATACAGAATAATATTCTGATGTGCTACTTTACTGGCTTTCCCAGTCTGAGTTTTATTGCTTTTTTACTGAGTTGGCTGCTCGGAACCTGTTCGATGTGAGGTCTCTTCCAACCTGTTGATTCTGTGATTCTGTGAATAGTAGCACACAGTCTTAGGGAGCTACTCAGAGAAATGAGATGTTATTGATGAGTTAGTTACATTGTACTTGCTCTTTTACCTTTCCTCCTTTTCCAGCTTAATCCCATCTCATTTCCCACCAGGCTCGGCAGTGCTTTTTATACCTGTCTCTTCTAAAGTAAATTAGAAAGATCACTCATAATAAAAAAAAGTTTCTTTGGCTTGTTTCAGAAAGGCAGCAGTTGAAGGAACAGGTTTTGGTTCATAATTTTGTAGTTTGTTTTTTTTTTTTTTCTCCTCCTCCTCCTCCATTCTGTTTTGTTTCCATCCAACATTTCAGTTAGCAAGTTGTTCCAATCTTCTTGGCAGTGACTTGAGACTTAAGAGAATTGCCACCAGGGTCTGAACAACTGCAGAATTTAAACTTAGTCTCCTTCCCTTGAGTCTTCTAGATAAGTACAGCCAGACCCTGAGTAAGTTTGACTCCAAAGTCCTCTGTCACAGGCTTTCCCAAAGTAAACATTGTTTTCCATAAAACTCTGCTTTGATCCCTTACTCTCCATAGTGTCTTTTTTTCTTCACCAGAACCTCTTTGTGACAGTAATGAAAAGCCTGTACATTTCTTTGTCAGGTGTAAGACAAAAAAGCCAGGCTGATAGCTAGGGAAGAGAAAGTTCTCAGTGTTTCAAACGAGGGTTGTTAAGGGGATTGTATGTTCGTGCTGGGTGTCCAAAGCAAGTTGTTCACCACTCTAGTCTCCTCTGCATCTGATCTCTAAGGAAATGCTGCTGCCACGAGGACAGCTGGTTCTGTTGTGCCTGGAGGCTGTGGCAGGAGTAGGGCAGGCAGGTGACTTGAAGGTAACACTTGACATGTGAAGACAGGATGTGCAGAAAAGCTTTCCTGGAGAAATCCAACCAGGGTTTTTCAGTGCTCCTCACAATTGCCATGTCTGATTCTGCTCATGGAGCCATTCTCAGTCTGTCTTCTGCACTTGAACTCATTGTGTAGGATGAATTCTGGGCAAGTCACCTCCCATCAGGATGGGATTTGGCTTCTCGTTTATTTTTGGAACAGCTAGATCCAGAAAACGGCACTCATATATTACCTTTACCTTCAGAATAGCTGAGACAGGTACCTTTAAATTTTCTGTACAGAGAGGCTTGTTTTTCCCTTTCCTCTTGAGTAGCATGGAGGTGTAGGGAAAGTGGGCAGGGATTATGAGTCTTGAACATAGTCTGAGATAGTTTTGTTAAAGTTCTGAGGCTCTCCAGCATTATTTTTTCCCCTCCAAATATATATATATGTGCTTTTTAAAAACATGCATTATGTGACTAGAATATTCAGATTAAAAAAAAAAAAAAAAGAAGAAAAATAACCATAATGCAAGCCAAACCTGAGCTTTGTGTCAGAGGGCTGGAGAATGACATTCTTGTGTGGGTTGGTGGAAGTAGGAGATGGACCCCAAAACATGGTTCATATGTATTTTGAATTGGCAACGATGTTTTGCAGTGTATCATATTGAAGATACTGATATGAAATGCTTCTGGTAGGCTGTCTGGCAGCCCAGGATGTTGGGGAGCCTGAGATTGGAACAGACAGTTTCCTGGCTAGTCAGGGACCAAGGATTCCTCCAGGCAACACAATTTGCTAGTGACTCTGCTTGACCAGGGAGTTGCTGTGCTTGATCTTGTTCATGTATGGTAACAGATTTATTTTGTGCCTCTGTTGATTGTCCTTCACCTCCCAGAGGTTAATTCTCAGGAGGACTGAAGGCACCACATGTGTCACAGTTTGGGGGTTAATGAATTTTCTTGATTAAGCTTCCAGCAGTGTTCCTTTGTCCCTGTGTTAGATCTGACAAAACTTTATCTCACTAATCTCGTTGTGCATGCTTGAAGTACAAGATAATTTAGTGTAACTATCCCCATACTTTCCGAGGCAGAAACACTGTTGATAATTAGACTTTTGTAATGGGAAACAAATTCCTGGGTCATCACATTCTGTGTTCTCAATGTGTGTCAGATCTGCTGCTAGTGGTTCCCAGGAAAACCATAATACACACAGAGATAGATTCAAATCCACAGTATCACAGTATTACCGAGGTTGGAAGAGACCTCATAGATCATCAAGTCCAACCTGTTACCACAGAGCTCAAGGGAGGGAAAGAAGTTGTCTATGGGTATTTGTAGCTTTACTGGGAGTGATTTCACACCAGAATAACCTTTTGCCAGCCCTTACTAGAAAAACAGTTTTGTGATGCAAGAACAAGAAGATAAAACCGATATGTTTGTCATATCAGGAAGGACAGGTGTGATGCATAATGCAAAATACCTGAGTCACAGCAAACTCTTATTAAAGCTATTTTGGTTTCTAGATTTTTATTCTAGTTACAACATTTTTCTAGAATTTTAAAGATGCAATTTTGCTTCTTCCTTCTCAAGTGAGTATCAGTGTAATAAAGTTGTTGATGAGTGGTCTCTAGAACAAGTACAAAGCTCAAGCATTTTTCTTAGTCTTTGTTTTTCATATTTATGTCTGTTGTTCTTCTGGTACTGTATTTTTAACCACTAAAGGAGAAAAATACCTGTTTTTAGGGTATGGGAATGGTATACTAGAAATATATTTTCTAAAACTGCTGGCACAGTTCTTGGCAAGAAGATACTGGAATGCATCATCTTCCATTTACAGCCAACAGGAACCTCGATATGGATGTACTTCAAAGCATGGATAGTACAGAGATCCAGCTCTTGAAGTTTGGATGGGGGAGAGCCCTGGGGGACCCTAATGTCGTTGTCTTGGTCAGCCAATTAGCTGGAATGTATTTGGAGAAGAGGTGAAATGCATGTGGGGAGTTCTGGGATGTGGCAGCACTGAGCTTTGAAAAGTTGGTCTTCAGTGTCTTTAGAGTATTCTGTGTACATGTGCAACTATTGCTCTTTAATTGTTCTTGATTCCATTAGAAACACTTAGAAAAGGAGCTGTGATACCAGGTAAGTCACACAGCACTGAGCCCAAAGGAAACCTTTGGATTCATGGCACTGTGAATGAAGAAGCTAACTGACACTTAAAAATATATACATTACATGAAAAAGCCGAAGAATTTAAGACAAACAAACAAAAAACAACAACAAAAAACCACCAACCAAACACAATAAATATTGAAAATAAAGTATTTGAAAAATAACTTTATGCTTAATTTTATTTTTCTTTCCCTAAGGGGTAATCTGCCTGTGTATTGGTTTTCCAGCTTAGTGCTGTTTAAGTTGTATATACTGTCCGGTCTTGCATGATAAATCAGTTTCTGTGTATTGTGACTGGCACTTTGAAAGCTATGGCTGATAATGTCCTATGCTTTCTTCATCGACAGGTTCCAGTTGCACACTGTTTTGGGCCTCCAGGATGTTACAAAAGGAAGTTTTGCACTGTGTGCAGAAAGTCACTAGAGTCACTTGCCTTTCGATGTGAAGGTAACTTAAAAGACCCTACATATGTTGCCACCAGTGTGTCACCTAAATGCACACTTTACTTGCCTCGAGTGTATGTGTGACTGAGCAAACACAGACACTTAACGCTAGAGAGATTTTTGTGTTCCTTATCATTCCTTGTTGATCATGGAAATGTGTGCCTCAAACTAAAGAATAGTGAATCAATAACCGCCATCAGAGCACAAACTTCATCAAACATGTATGCTTTCTCATCTATCCCTCCAATTTATTTTGAGCAAGTATGTAGTGCAGATGATGTGCAATGAATCCATGCCCAAGATGTGCAAAGAGTGAGAAGCTATTAATGCAAAAGATTTACCCTGTTGAGGTAATTTACTTCTGTTTCCCATGGAAGTTTTCCATACAGCAGATTCATGTTTCTAAAGCCTCTGTCTTTCTACAGAAGAATAGAATATGACTTTTCTCTTTTGCTTATCTCAGATATCTATTGCTTTTGATGGGGTTGAGGTGCCTTCAATGGAAAGATATTTGAAAATATTATTTATCAAAATAGTACTGCTCCAAGTGTGCTGACATGGATTCTCTGCAAAAACAGTAATTAAAGAAAGCACCCAAACACCAGAATTTTAATTTGGCATACATGTCGGCTTGAGTACTTAGTTGATTTTGATGTCAGGCAACTCTTTAATTCTTCCTTGTCTCCCTTGTCTTGAGGGGAGGAGGGCCAGAGGAGGGCCATAAAAATGATCAGGAGCACTTATTCTACAAGGACAGGATGAGGGAGCTGAGTTTGTTCACCCTAGAGAAGAGAAGGCTCTGGGGAGACCTTAGAGTGACCTTCCAGCATCTGAATGGAGCCACGAGAAGGCTGCAGAAGGACTGTTTACAAAGACCTGGAGTGTTGGTGCTGTTTAAGTTGTATATACTTTCTAGGCCCTTTGGTTTGTCTCTTTCCATAGTGAAAATTTCATCTTCCCTATCAGTGGGATAACTGTCTCTAAGGTTTAATTCTTGTGGCAGTCTCACCCTTCACATGCACACATTTTCTTATTAATTTTGAGTTGTCTTTGGTGTTAGGAGCAGTAGATGTGAACTACACCAAAGGGAAAAATCCCTGTGTTCTTACAAAGCGTAGCAAAGGGCAATGTCTCTGCTAATTCCTTCATGCTCTACAGGAAGTTTGTCCTTTATTGAGACTATGACTCAAAGCATCTAGCTTGCGTGGTTGCTGAATTATCAGAACTGTACAATATTGTTGTTACATCTATGATTATGGAGAGATGAGAGTGGTGGATGTTCAATATATTCACCAGTGACTTGGATGTAGTCATGAAATATACTCTCAGCAAGTTTGGGGGTGACACGAAACCGGGAGTGGTGGCTGATACACCAAAAGGCTATGCTGCCATCTGGCATGACATGGACAGGCTGCAGAATTGGGCAGAGAGTCATCCCTGTAAAGTTCAGAAAGGACAAGTGTAGAGTACTGCACTTAGGGAGGAATAACCACAGGTATCAGTACAGGTTAGCTTCTGGAGAGCAGCTCCATGGAGAATGACGTTGGAGTTCTGGTGGACAGCAGGATGACATGAGCCAACAGTGGCCAAGAAGGCCAGTGGTATCCTGAGATTCACGCAAGTGTGTCAAGCAGGTTCAGGGAGATTCTTCAGTCCCTGTACTCTGCCCTGGTGAGGCCTTGTCTACTATACTGAGTCCAGTTCTGAGTTCCCTGGTTCAGGAAGGTCAGGGAACTGCTTGAGAAGGTAGAGCAGAGGGCTACATAGATAGTTATGGCACTAGAACATCTCTCTTACAAAGAAAGGTTGAGTGCCTTAGCATTTTTTAGACTGCAGAAGAGAAGACTTAATGCTTAGAGGGTGGGTGCCAGGAGAACTGGGCCAGGCTTTTTTCGGTTGTGCTCAGGGACAGAACAAGAAGTAATGGCACAAACTGGAATGTAAGAAGTGCCATCTAAACATGAGGAGGAGCTTGTTTACATGAAGAGTGGTGAAGCAGCCTGCCCAGAGGGATGATGGCTTTTCCATCTCTGGAGTTGTTCAAAACTTGCCTGGATACCGTGCTGTGCAACCTGCTCTGAATGAACCTTGTTTAACTGAGGGTTGGAGTAGGTGATCTCCAACAGTCCTTTCAAGCCCCTGTTGTTCTTTGATTCTGTGAGGGACCGTGTCACACCTCATATAAAAGTTCTTGAGCTCAGTGAAGACACACAGCATGGGGAGCTGTACATGAAAGTGTGTGGTTGACTTAGTAAGCTCTGTCTTCTGTGGGGTTATAGTGAGACAGTGTGAGTAGTGATGATCTCTTTGAGAACCCAAAGAGTGATTTCAAAATAAGGAGTTACTGCCTATGTAATTTGATACTGTTTTCAGGGTACTTTCAGATACTGTGGAACAGAGTACATGAAGTTGCCACCTTACAATCTTTAGGTTACAGTCTTGGATTTTTTTTTTTTCGTGTGCCTGAAGCAATAACCTGTTTGAGGAGAGCAGGAGAAAAATCTGAAGAATATCTGACACTTGCTGCCTTTTTTTTTTTTTTTTTTTTTCATTTTACTCCATGAAAAATCAGACGCCTTCCAGAGTGCTTGTACATACAAGTCTTTACAAAGCAGGTAGAGGTGAATCTTTTTTATTAATCTCTGTCTGTGAGGTAGAGGGAGAACGTTTCTAACTCTTAGTGAATGTAGATACTGAGATATTTTAGAGGTTTTTTTGTTGGTTGGTTGGTTTGGTGTGGTTTTATTGTTTTTGTTTTGGGGGGAGTAGTGTGTGTGTGCTTTTTTTTATCTTTTGAGTGATTTTTGTAGCTTTTGGGTTTTTTTGTTGTTGTTGATTGGTTGGTTGGTTTTGGTTTTTTTTTCTTTTAAGACTGATTATCTGCAGCATGGCATTTTAGCTGAGTTTTATTTTGTAGATTCTCTTTTCTTTTACCTCTGATGCTTAAAGTGAACTTTTAAACAATGGAAGTACTTTATCCAAAACAATTTTGTTTAAAGTTTTCTAGATTTCATTAAAAGCCTCAGCAGATAAAATATATTTTTAAAGATAGTCACAGAATCATAGACTGGTTTGTGTTGGAAGAACCTTTAAAGGTCATCTAGTCCAGCCTCCTCCACGGTCGGCAAGGACATCTGCAACTAGAGCAGGTTTCTCAGAGCCCCAAACACTCTGACCTGGAATGCTAAGCTTTCTTAGGAAACTGCCCTGAAGAAGTGATTGTTTTGCTTTTCCTGACAATGAAACACAGCTTGGACAAATTTTCTCTGAGATCAACATTCCAGTTTATTCTGGTCAGGTTTAAAATAAAATCCATTGAGTGTCATAGGCTCACAGAACACTCTGGAAGAGACCTTTAAGGTCATCTAGTCCAAACCCTATCTGGGAATAAAAAGGTTTTAGTTTCTGAGTAAAACATACTTTCTGGCTGTTGCAGTCTTCCTGAGAATGACATCCTCCAGTCGTTTAGCATGTTCTGACATCAGCCTGTGTCACTGTAAGCACAGGCAAGTCCCTGCTGGTGCAGGCATGCCACATGGATCAGTGGCCAATCCCTTCTTGACTCCATCTGCTGTGGGACTATGAGTGAGACAGGGCAGGAGGGACGTGCAGCACTGCTGCTGGCAGTGACCCCTGCTTTGCTGGATCTGGGGACTTAACACACCTCATCTCTTCTTATGGTTCTGACAGCTCTGGGGATGGAGAGAGGGGGGCTTTTTCTGCTCTTTTGAACCACTCATGAAGTGCCTGCTTGCTCTGCAGTAGGGTTTGGGAAAGAGTTTGCAAAGAGAATGGAGTATTGCTTCAGAAAGAGCATTACTTTTGCACTGCAGACTTGGTGTTTGGATGCAGCAGAACTTTTAATGCTTCTAAAATTCAGGGTGGTTTTTTGGGGCTGATTGAATCAAAGCAGGCTGCAGGCAGGATTATACTGAAGTAGGCAGTGGTTCCCATGAAACTGCAAGACAAAGCTGTAACAAGCCAAGCAGTTGTTACAAATTTAGCTTGCTTTGTTGGAGGAAATATGACAAGTGGTTGTCATGACAAGCTCAGCCTTTCCTTATACTTTCTGCATCAGTTTAACACAAAGGAAACAGAGCAACACACAGGGCAGTGGTGATAAACTTCATTTACTGCCTGTCTCTGCTGAACAAAAAAGAGCTTCAAGGAAGGTATGGTGTGAAAATGTGGTAGAGAAGAGCTAGAGGAGGGAGAGGGAGTGAGGGAGAAAGGACCTGCAGAAACACCAGGGTTTCCAGCTTAAAGACGTTTTCTTGTTTTCATGCTTTTAGTTTGTGAACTACATGTGCACACAGACTGTATCCTGTTTGCTTGCAGTGACTGCCGACAGTGTCACCAGGATGGGCACCAGGACCACGTAAGTGCGGATGCCTTTGCAGCAGAAAGTAGTCATGAATTTTCACTGTGAAAATATGGGCTAGAGGAGAGGGAGGAGTCCTGGCTTTTTCTTTTGCTTGCTGCTAATTATCAAAGCATTCTTTTGTGCTTATTGGCAGGCAAAGGAAATGTGTAGCTTCAGGATGTGTCACAGATAGTGAAATGAGCTAAAGTTTTAAAGTGTTCACCATGTTTATTGAAGCTGTGTTGAAAAGTCTGCAGTATGTACGAGGTCCTAGTTTGCAAAATAAAAGCAGCCAAGCATCTTACCTAAAAATTTACACTGCAGAAGCTGGCATGAAACTTTTTTTTTTTTTTTTTACTGTATGTTGTTAGCTGCATCCCTGAAGCATTATCATGTTCCTCAGACTTCCTGCAGTCAGAGACAAGACTGCCTAGCTTCTCACTTTGAAACATATGAATTATACTTACCTTTCAGGATCTTATAATTAAAAAAGAGTATTGGTTTTGGTGGACTGTGAGGAAAAATCATGGTGTGATAATTTTTTTTCATTGTTTGGGTGAAATGTAAGATCTTTCAAGTTCATATTTATAATGAGAAAAAAATTAATGTCCTGGTCTAACTTGGTGTTTCTTCAGAGCAGTCTGAATTGCTGATTTTTGGAGTTCAATTGAAGATGTTTTTGTTCCCCCAGGATACTTACCACCACCACTGGAGGGAGGGAAACCTTTCTTCAAGTGCTCGTTGTGAAGTTTGCAAAAAAACCTGTGGCTCTTCTGAGGTGCTCTCTGGCATGAGATGTGAATGGTGTGGCATCTTGGTATGTTGTACTATTGCCTATATTAGTGGGAACCATGTATGTGTCTGTATCTATATTTCTAGCTTTATCTTTGTCTGTATCTATATCTACATAAGTATATTTGAACACTTTATATCAATATGCTTTATTTGTACAGTCCATAAATATACTTTTTACACAAATTACACACTATCTGGTTTCTGGATTAGATGGAGAATCTGATTCTTAGATCCTGCCTCTTAGTCATTAAAATAGGTGTCTCTCAAAATCACAGGTAAACTTCACATAAACCCAATGGAATTAAATTTTAACAGGAACTGATTATTATAAACTGCTGTTTAGAAGCCTGCAATTACTTTTCCTGTATGAAATCAGAATTTCTTTCACATTAGATGAGTTTTACAAGGCCAAAGATTTACCATTCTGATATGCTTATTCATAACTCTTTCAGTGTTGAATGATTCATTACCTATGTGATTGGGTTTTTGTTTCTTAAGCCATCAGTGTATTTCTGTGGCTCTCTGCTCACATGAGGCATGTCTAATTCCTGTGCAAAATGATGCTGCCTTTCAGTAATCTTTATGAAAGCTTTTCCCATACTGGTACAGTCTGTTGTGTAGATAAATTGCACCACCTACTTCAATCATATTTCAGTAAGAGGTAGCATTAAGTGCAGAGTAGCACCGGATGGGATAGGAAATGAAACATATATGTAATGAATCATAAATTTGTCACTTAATACAAGGTGAGGTACTATCTGTGATAATGATGTAGAATTAAATTCTGAGGTTGTTCAGTATCTCAGATGTGATTTGAATAATGTGTTTCTTTTTCAGAGTGTTATGGGGGTTTTATTTTTATTATGGTAATTTATTGGGGGGAGGCTGTCTTTGAGAGCAGCAACAACTGTAGCAGGCTGTATGGCCACACGTGTATGTGTGTGTTCATCAATGTCAGAAGTTCTCACACGAGTATGCAGACAGAAGGTTAGCCAGTCATGTTTTGGAATAAAGCTCCAAATAGTGGTGTTTTTTTTTTCTTATTTGAGTGTGGGTGTAGCTGTATGAGAGGATATTGCTGTGTCTAAGCTAGTGGGTTTAACCTGTCTGCCTTTCCCACCTCTCCAGTAAGTAGCTGTATAAGATGCAGGATCCAGGCTTTGAGGTCAAAACTTCAGACTTCTCTGCATAAGTCAGTGGCATCTTTGCCTCTATCAGCAATAATATGTCCAGCAGGGTTAGAGAAGTGATTGTTCTCCTGTACTGGGCACTGGTGAGGCCACACCATGAGTGCTGGCTTCAGTTTTCAACTACTCATTCCAAAAAGGACATTGAGGTTCTGGAGCATATCCAGAGAAGGACAGTGAAGCTGGTGAAGGGTCTGGAGAAAGGTCTTTGTGCAGAGCTGCTGAGGGAACTGGGATTGTTTAGTCTGAAGAAGAGCAGGCTCAGGAGACCTTCTGACTCTCTACAGCAACCCGTGTTTTTGGAGCCAGATGAGAGTTGGTCTTTCCTCCCGGGTAAGAAGCAATAGGACAAGAGGAAATGGCCTCAAGATGCACAAGGGAAGGTTTAGGTTGGACGTTAGAAGAAACTTCTTCACTGAAAAGGTTCTAAAATACTGTGGCAGGCTCCCCGAGTTGGTGGTTGAATCCCTGTCCCTGAAGGCATTTAGAAGACTCACAGATGTGGTGCTGAAGGACATGATTTAGCACCAGATTTGGTAACAACAGGCAGTGGTTGGACTTGATGATTTTAAAGGTCTTTTCTAACTGATGATTCTGTGAGTCTCTCAAGTAAGCAGTGATGAGATGAGAGGAAATGGGCTGAAGTTGTGGCAGAGGAGGTTTAGGTTGGATACTAGGGAGAAAGTTCTTTCCTGCAAGAGAGATCAGGGATTGGAACAGGCTGCCGAGGGAGGTGGTGCAATCACCATCCCAAGAGGTGTTCAAGAAGCATGCAGATGTGGCACTTCAGGGTATAGTTTAGTGGTCATGGTTGTCAGATTATGGTTGGACTTGATCTTAAAAATCTTTTCCAGCCTTAACTGTTGTATGATTTTCTAGCTGCACAAAAACATTTAGTTTTCAAGAAAGCATTTCCTTCACATCTTAAGACTTGCCATTATCAGTTATATTAAAAATTACATGGATTTCATGAAAGTGATTAGTAAAAAGGTCTGTGCACATCCTAGCCTGAGTGTTGCAATTCCAGAGTGTTCTTCATTACAAACAAATTTGCTTTCTTTGTGTCTCACAAAGTTCTAAATGGATACTTTTATTTTTAGGCTCATGCTGCTTGCTACATAATTGTCCCACCAGAATGTACTTTTGGAAGATTAAGGAACATGATCCTTCCTCCAAGCTGTGTCCAGTTATTTTCTCGCAACTTTAGCAAGCTGCATTGTTTCAGGATATCTGAAAATCTGCAAACAGAAACAGGTAAAAAAAGTTTTTGAAGTTGAGTGCATCTAATTGTTGAGTGTGTTTAACCTGGGTGGTGTAATCCGTTGAAGCATAACGATTGCCGTTTTTTACTGGCTTTTGTGACAATAATATGATTTCTTGGACAAAACAGAGATTTTTTTAAAAAAGGATTAAGTGTAGGCTTATTGCAGAATACTGAAACTGGCCCAGTTCTGTTTGAAAACTCTTCTTTAAGTAGTAAGCATGCAGAAAGTAAAAACCTAAGATCCTCAAGTTTGCTTAGCTGATTAGTGTTATCTTTGCTACAGACCATTTGCTGATACATGTTGGCTTTTTTGTTTGACATATGATGCACGCAGATATTTTTGTTTGCCTTTCTGGTTAAGCATTTGTTCTTTTAAGAAAAGGAAATTATATATTTTGGAGGGTAATGTTCTGCTGCCATCTAGAGTGTATGTTTGTTCAGCAGCTCCTTAGGATCAGGAAAATATTTTAAGCTGCTGAAGCGTTATTCTGATTTATAGTTTTAATTATTGTGTTCCTGTTAAGCTTTTCTTCATGTGCTTTGAATATATTAGGAAAGTAAATAAAAGGTAGGATAAATATAGGTTGTAGAAGTACTGCATCCAGCTTTGGAGCCCTTTACATAGGAAGGACATGGACCTGATAGAGCAGGCCCAAAGGAAGGCCACAAAGATGATCAGGGGGTTGGAACACCTCTGCTACGATGAAGGATTGAGGGAGTTGGGGTTGTTCAGCCTGGAGAAGATTCTCAGGAGACCTAATAGCAGCCTTCTAGCACCAGAAGGGGGTCTAAAAGAAGGTGGCATAGGGATTGTTTACAAAGAGCTGGAGTGATAGGGTGCAGGGCAATGGCTTCAAACTAAAGAGCAGATTTAGATTGAATGTGAGGAAAAAGTTCTTTACTGTGACGGTGATGGAACACTGGAATAGGTTGCCCAAGGAGGTAGTTGAGGCCCCATCCCTGGAGATATTCAAGGTCAAGCTTGACAGGGCTCTGGGTAACCTGACTGCAGGGATGTTGGACTAGATGGTCTTTGGAGCTCCCTTCCATCCCAAACCATTCTATAATTCTAATAAGTTAAATATTTGCAAGGGCACTTTCCTTGACCTAAACTTTCTGCACTGAACATGTAGGGTTGTTTTGGTGAGGGCAGCAGGTCTCTGCGTGTTCTTGTGTGCAAACTATAGCATGAATCCTGCTACTGCATAAACTACATGACCCTAAGTCTGCCTACCGTAATATACTGAAGTGACCTATAAACATGTGGAGGTGGAGTGAAGGTTTTATGTTCCTTTGGTTGGTGTATTTTTATCAGTGAGTTATTTTTCTTTTTCATGAATTTGATGGGAGAAGGGGAAATGCAGCACATACTTGAAATTCATGGAGATTTTTATGTTCCCAACATAAGAGATACCAAAAATCCGTCTGGATGAGCTTTGTTTTGCTGGAAGACTCATTATAAGCCTTGATTCAGGTCTATTTTCAGGTATTCTGGTAGTGTTCCAAGGGCTTAAATGAAGATAAAGTTGTATTATTATCAACAGAAATTAATTACAAACCCTTTAAACATCTCTTTAGTTGTGATTTTTCTAATGTTAACTGAGTTTGTCATTTAAACAGTGATGTGTTCTTAGAATAGAATAGAATCAACCAGGTTGGAAGAGACCTCCAAGAGCATCCAGTCCAACCTATCATCCAGCCCTGTCCAGTCAACCAGACCATGGCACTAAGTGCCTCATCCAGTCTTTTCTTGAACATCTCCAGGAATGGTGACTCCACTACCTCCCTGGGCAGCCCATTCCAATGGCATATCAATCTCTCTGTCAAGAACTTCCTTCTAACATCCAGCCTATACTTTTTAACGTATCAGACTTAAACTTGTTCCTTTTGTTATTTTAAAGTAATCTCTAAGTAAAAATTGAACACAGGGTGCCTTGAGAGGAAGAAACCAAGGTTAAAACCTTGCTGCACCTCCAAGTCTCATCTTTCATTATTTCATGTGATGAAAGAAAACGTTTTACACTTCAGGACTTAGGCTACATGCTAAGTGAATGAGTTCATGCTACTCATATTTAATTTTTTTTGAAGTGAAAATATTTTTTTGCATTTCTTTGATTAAAATATACTGTGAATTGAGTGAGTGCAGTGCAGATCAATCGTTAGCTGGTGGTCAAGGGAAATAGTAACTTAGTTTTGATCACTTCCACTGCTTTAATATGAGTACTAGGACTGGTTTTGTTTAGCATCACATGGACAGTAGCATTGAGTGCACCCTCAGCAAGTTTGCTGAAGACACCAAGCTGTGTGGTGCAACTGATGCACTGGAGGGAAGGGATCCATCCAGAAGGACCTTGACAGGCTGCAGAGGTGGACCCAAGCCAACATCAACAAGACCATGTGCAGGGTCCTGCATCTGAGGCGGGGCAATCCCAGGCACCAGTATAGGCTGGGCAGTGACTGCCTTGAGAGCAGTCCTGAAGAAAAGGACTTGGGATTGTTGGTGGACAAGAAGCTCAATATAAGCTGTCAGTGTGCACTTGCAGTCCAGAGAGCCAACTAGTTCCTGGGCTGCATCAAGAGAAGTGTGGCCAGCAGGTCGAGGGAGGGGATTCTCCCCCTCTATGCTGCTCTTGTGAGACCCCACCTGGGGCACTGTGTCCAGTTCTGGAGCCCCTGTTATGAGATGTATCCATAGAAGGGCTACAAAGATGATCAGAGGGCTGGAGCTCCTCTCCTGTGAGGACAGGCTGAGAGAGCTGGGGTGGTTCAGTTTCAAGAAGAGAAGACTCCAAGGAGACCTTATTGAAGTGGGCTACAAGAAAGCTGATGAGGAACTTTTTAGGGTGTCAAGTAGTGACAGGACTGGAAGGAATGGATCCAAGCTAGAGTAGGGGATATGTAGATTAGACGTTAGGAAGAACTTCTTCACCATGAGGGTGGTGAGACACTGGAACAGGTTGCCCAGGGAGGTGGTAGAAGCCCCATCCCTGGAAATGTTTAAGGCCAGTCTGGATGTGGTTCTGGGCAGCCTGATTTAGTGGAAAGTCTCCCTGCCTATGGCAGAGGTGTTGGAACTAGATGATACTTGAGGTCCCTTCCATCTCTGACTGTTCTGAAAGAAAAAAGAGAACCCCACATTTGGAAAGCCAAAATGCCGTTTTATAGAGCTCAGCATGCACACACCTAGATAAATACAGCAACACCCAGAAAAGTCTTCCTAACACCAGATCTGTCTTCTGCCATTCTGTGAGAATTTCTGCTTCTTGGGCTCAGCTCCCCATCATGTGATGGGCAGGGTGGAGGGACTGCTGATATGCAAGGTAGCAGAAACTGAGCTGTGGGAACTCACTTCTTTCCTCCTGCTGTTGATCTCAGACATACTCCTGAGCTTGCTTCTGGTTGACCTCAGCACTGGACATCTTCCTTTTTCATGGTCAGTGGGCCGTGATTGTAGCACAGCAAAAGGCCAAGGCGTGGGGAACAATAGTTACGTGCACTCTGTTTACACATGAGGTGTTTTGTTCTTTTCCTTAATAGCGTGTGACACTTGTTTCAGTACCTAGGTCTCTGATGTTTAGCTGCAAGTCTGATCGCTTCCCATGTGGCTGCTTACACTGTTCACATCCTGTTGATGCTTGCTTTAAGAGCAGTTGCTGGAGTTTTGCTGCTCTCGGTCATCTGCTGGAAGTTAGCTGTCTGCAGGTCCCTGCCAAAGGTACCAAATGCTGTCACTATGCAGAGCTTTCTGTCTGCCTAGATTCTTCCTTCAGGATGGAGCTGGAATCTGCCTTGAACTAATTTTCACATCATCCTGCATCAAGAGAGCTTGGTGCTGTGGCCTGGTAGTCCTTATTACTCATGCTCACAGAAGAAACCAGCATTTTCTTTCTAAAACTTCCTTGCTCCTGGCATGTGCCAAAAGTTACTGAGATCTCTCAGGGTACCAGCAGCTCCCTGATGCTCTTCAGGACATGTTTTAAGCTCCTATGGCTATGGTGCAGCTTAGGACAGCTGCCCTGTGTGTCACCGATGCTTCTCCAGGGAAAGATGTAGGTGCAGGATGGCAGATCTCATTAGATACTGCACACATTGGAGGACATTTGCACTTCCATAGGGACACATTGAACATGCTCATTCAGAAGTGCATAAGCCACAGCACTGAGGCAAATTGGAATAATTTAATCAGAGAAATAAGATTATAGGCTGTGAAAAGAAAACAATGGTGATGTCTGCTTCACTCATAGGCTTGCTGAGATGTATAAAAACAAGAATACAATACGTAGACAAGACACTGAGTGTGAATCTGTCGGAGCCTGTGCTTTCTCCCTTGGCTGTTTTCTGTGCAACTTACCCTGCTTTCTAACCCTCTTTGGCAACTCTTCAAGCTCACCTTGCATGTAAGGCAAACTTTGGGATAAAGTAGAGGGGTGGAAAGAAGGTGAAAGGGTGGTTGGGAGCCCCTCCTGGGGACACTGGTTTCTGTGGGGGGTGTTGTATTTCTATATTACCTTTAACTTGTATATTTCTGTATATACCTGTAAATATTGTAAATATCTGCTTGTATATTGTGCTAAGCTGTAAATATAAAGCTTTATTCCTTAACTTCCAGCTTGGCTGAGTCTAGTCTGGGTGATTTCATAAGAGGAGAGATGCAGGTAACACCCAAACCATTACAGCATTCATGCAGGGTGCTCTTCTGTTGCTGATGAAGGTCATTGCTTGGAAAGTCACTCTGAGGTGCCGAAGAAGCACTGACATCTGGATGAGTTAACTGTGCAGGCACAGGTCTTCCCAAGATGATGACTGGAAAGTGCCAGAGGATTTCTCCTAGGCAGAGAACGAGAGTGTCATCGTTGTTGACCTGCTGAGAAACATTTGTCCAGATGAGCTTTTGCCTCTTACTAAATGCTAACCTTCACAGACAGACAATTAATGCACATTTCTGTGCTGAAAATGGTTTTTCAAAACTCTTGTGTTACCATCAGAAGCAATGGCAGAGCTCTTCACTTTCTCCAAGTGACTTTTCTTTTAGTGTGTGCAGAAATAGTCACTGAACTTCACTGGAGGAATTTCAGGATCCTATTAGCATCGATTTCCTCATTATCCAGACAAGAGAGAAAGAGTAATAAAAGAAAAATATCAGCATCTTCCCATCTAAACTTAGAAAAAGGAGAGAGTTAGGAGCAACCAGGAATTCTTTCATTTCTTATTGTTGTATTTACTAATTTTTTTCCTAATTTGATTTTGTCTGAAGTGAAATTCAAGAAGACATACAGCTTCAACTTCAGAATGTTTCAAGACCTTATTGTCTAGACTTCATTCCAATTTGAAAGTTTACTTGTCAGCTATAGTGGGGAAAGTATTTCAACCTTTCTTTAATGTTTTAAAGTCCCCAACCCAGAAGCGTTATTGTTGGTCTTTCTTGTAGTCAGTTGACTTCCAGAAAGTCAGTCATTACCCAAATATTCATCAAAACACACCTTTCTTGACATGCTGTGATTCTGCTTCTTGGAAGGTTTTCTGGCTTTAGAATTCTCACTTCTCTTGTATCTGACTTCACTGATTTTATTTTCTGTCTCTTGGTCGACACTTTGATTTCCTAGTTTCTCGTTCAACTGCAAGGCATGGATTTTACAAAGATGTTGTCTGGCTTTTATCTTTCAGGAGCTTTGTCTGCATCCCAGTCAAGGCTGAAGGGGAGTTTGAGTGGGTGGGAGTGTGATTATATGATCAGCACATGAGGGTGGCCGATGGCCAGGTTGGATGGGGTCATGAGCACTTTGGTCTAGTGGAAGGTGTACCTGCTCCTAATAGGGGGATTGAGTGATCTTTAAGGTCACTTCCAGTCTAGACCATTCCATGATTCTATGTTGCCAACCTTAGACTAGAGAAAACTGTCACCTTTTGGATATGCACTAGTCTTTCTGTATGGATCTGTCTGTCAGGAATGAGAATGCTGTCAGGATGTTAGCTTCACAGAAGCAAATGTAAATGCCAGAAGCTTTTATTATGAACTTCTCAAAGCATTTTATTTGTTGTTTTATGAGCTGTGTTATTATCTGACATGTTAGGTCCTTGCTTTTAGTGGGAGCAACAAGCTGCTGTCAAAAGTCCTCCTTTGGAGTGCAGTGATTTTGTTTTTTCTTTTTTTGAATGTCAGCAAGTTTATTTTTCAGTTATGGAAATTGTTTATATAACAACCATACTTCTGGAAAGCTATTACTGCAGTTCGTGGACTGCTTTGGTGATTTAAAGGTTAATGGACCCCATATAAACTTTGATCATAGGCAATCATCACAGCTTTAGAAAGGGATGGAGTACAGTAGTAGCAATATTAAAGCTAATAATAGAAGAACTTTATTTAGTTACAAGACAATGCAGGTTTGGATTTCTTTAATGCTTTTTTTAATAGTATGGATTATTATAAAATAAGCAGATGATGTGCTTTTTTTGGCTGAATTATTTTGTGTTAGCTTCTTTGGCAGAAACCATGATTAAATGTCAAATGCTTTTTTTTTTTTCCTTTCTCTAGTTCAAATGGACAAGAATCCTATTATCAAAATGTTTCTGTTTTCACAGATGAAGATGATGATGTCGATGGGTCACCACAGGGATCAGCAAAGGATGTCCAAATTTCAACAGATTCAAGTAAGCAGAATTTCAGTAAGTGGTGAATAATCACCCAATTAGTTGCGCTTGATATAACCCTAACTTTTTTTTTTTTTCCATAATTCAAAGCATCTGAATAGCTCTTTTTTTTTCTTAATGTTAGGTATCAATTTGATGTCCAAAGTTTTGGCGCAGCTCATTTATCCAGGGTCTTAAAAATACCTCGTCAATATTTTCCCACTAACAGATTGGCATAAATGGCAATGTGCCAATTACCTTGGCAGGCAAGGTAATAGCTGTGCTCTCACCTCATTAATTGGAGAAGAAAAGTGTGGTGGTAACAATCCATAGATAAGCAACCACTTTAAAGGGCAGATAACTTGTCTTTGCAAAGCCTTTTGCTTCTAAGGTAGCTGGGCCCAAATCTTACTGAAAACAGCAGGTGAAATTTTCGTTTGTTTTGGTGGAGGTTTTATTTTTCGTTTGGTTGGTTTTTTTTGGTCAGGGTTTTTTATGTTGTTTTTCATTTTGGTTTGAGTTTGGGGGAGTTTGTTGGTTGGTTTGATTTGGGGCTTTTTCTTTAGGCCAGGTTTTTATTGGGTTTTTGTTTGGTTTGGTTTTACAGTTAAAGGGTTTTTGCAGTGGAATTTTCCTGGGGTTTATATTAGCCAAACTCTCAGTTTTCAGAAGATGAAGCCAAGTACCATTTAAGGACATCCCACCTCCTAGACCCATTTTAGTAACCAGAAAAATATAGTGCTTACTTGCTAACATAATATACCTGCGTGGATTCTTGTGAAAAAAATCAAAATTTCAAATACATGTTTGGTTGGTTTTTTTGCCTTAACACCCTCTCCCCCCCACATCGATGCTCTTACAAAATTAACAGGATCATTTTGCAAATGCTGTTCGGATTTGTTATTTTATAATCCAGTTCAGTAAATAATTTACTAATTAATGGATGTGATCTCAAGCATGCTTTTATTTTGAAGCTGGTGTCTCTTAATGACTGTAGGGTATGATCCACCACTGAATCTCTTATTATGGGGTCAGGCTGTGAGTCAATTAATTTTATTCAAGGAACTTCCCCTTTTTCCAGAGATGTAAGTGGCTTAAGAGGTTGAGTGGATTTTTGTGACCACACCAACTGAGCCTATTTCCCTTGCTTGTGATTGTGAAAGACAGCAAATTTTGTGTCCAGACACCTCACCTGGATTGGTTGTACAGCTTTAGACAGACAGCTCAAGAGAAGGTGGAAAAAGGCAGGGAAATTTGGGGCAGGATGCAAACTTCATTATGTCCTTTGTGCATATAGAGTGTCATATATGGGCTGGAGAAAGTAGCAAAAATGGCACATTTCCAAGGCTCTTGTAAGAAGTGGCTAATTGTGTGTTAAATAGAACATGGGACATTAAAGCAAATTAACTCCTCGTGACATGGTTTCACAAACCGGAAGTCAACGTAGAGGCCAGGAACTTTGCTATGAATTACGAAGCTCGGTAGGTACGGATTGGTTCTAATGCCTATTTCAAACAAAGCATTCACACACACAAAAAAATGATGAAATGTTTGAAAGTTTCAGTTCAATGATGTTAGGGGGTTCCAGATCTGGTACCACAGTAGAGACTTAGCTCCTTCAGCACCTTGTCCCCTCTGTGACTAAGCAATGTGAAAGTCTGTCAGTGGGAATGCACATGCACATACAGGCACTCTCCACCTGGGTGTCTTGGTGGACCTTAGGCCCCCACAATCTCTCCAGCAGTCATCCTGGACCTCTTGGCCCCTCCAGTAATCATCTCTGCCACGTGTCTCAGTTACAGATGCTTGCACATGTAGCTACCAGGCCACTTAACCATGCAGGTCAGTGAGTCCAGTCTGATGTTTGCTGGTGCTCACACAATAGCTGTCGCTCTGGCTGCTGGCACCATGGACACAGGCTCACAGTGACCTGTCTTCCTGCCTCATTTACTGCGTTCAGTAATCCATATGCATATGTGCATGCAGAGGAGTGGAAATCACACCCACAGAAATAACCTTTATTGAGAAGTAATAAAGAAATAACCTTTAATGAGAAGACAGAACAGATTATACTGGTCAGATGCAGGGCATGGCTAGGCAGACACACCAATCACCAACCTCATTGTGGTAACCAGCTTGTTTTTTCTCCTTATCCCTTCATTTTCTCATAGTTGTTCCTTCCCAGACCATTTTGATCCCTCCCTTTTGGTTCTTTCCTTAAGCATCCCCTAAAAACTCTTGTACAATGTTGGGATGCTCTTTCCCATGCATCTCATAAAGCTCCCACACTCTGTGTGACTTCCTCAGTTAGTGAGGTGACCTACATTGCTACGCCTACAGTCTCACCTGGTGGGTGCCACCTCCAAGCCCATGGGGCTGATTCATGGTTTTAGTCAGGGCAGCGCTGTGGCTCCTCTGATAACTTCTCTGACAGAGCTGAGTTCATTTACCAGCTATTTTGCTTCTTTGCCTCTGTGTGTGTGTGGAGTCCTAACCTGTCAAATTAAATGTGACAGAGGCACAGTGGTAGCATGCTGGACCTCTTTAACCCATCTCTGGGTAATATTAGTTGTGTAATATGGTTCAAGAGTCACCTGCTCATTAGCTTTTGTCTCTTGACATCATCTAGGGTGCCGTCATGCCTTCCCTCAGAAATGTCTGTCTGAATACATTCCAGAGTAGTGTAGCTTTTCTTAATTCTAGCTCTCCGCATTTTACAGATGAATATTTTTTAAAAACAGTGAAAACAGATCAGAACAAGTTGAATACTGACTTTTAAAGGCCTTCTTTTCAGTAGGAAAGAGGCAGCCAATAGGAAAAAGTGCAAAGTCTGTGGATGGAGAGCGGGAAAAAATTAATTAGTGGTCTGCATTCCCTTTTGTTCCTCTGCTTTTGTAGGTTTGCTGGGTGTAAAGTTAGAAGATTTAAATTCTGGATATGTGAACTTAAATATGTTAAGTCAACTGTGAAACTTAGCCTACCAAGATACCGAAGCCAAATGCATGAAATGACCATAAAAACAACTCTACACTTTGAGATGATAGATTTAACAGACTTACAAGAGTAGGTTTGGAAAAGAACTATAAATCCTTGTGCTTGAGAACTTGAGCCAGCTGCTAAGCCACTTGTCTGCGCAGTGAGTAATTAACTTGAGGAGAACTGAATGTTGCAAGGACAGCAGGATAAACATTGTGTGGATACTCTCCTTAGTGTAGTTAGTTGTGTTGCCTGGGGTAAGAGTTGAGCCCCAAAGTCCACTTTCAGTCTAAAATAATTAATTCTTGGACATTCAGGGAATATCTAACTGATAAAACTGCTTTGTATTGACAGATCTCAGGTAATTCTCTTCACATCCACTCTCAGCTAAATGCACTCCTCCGAGGTGCTTCTCAGGGATGTGTACTGTCTGTCCTTTCTAGGATACAATGTTGAGCTATTACTCAACCAGCACAGTTATCCTGAAGACAGAATTCATTGGTCCGAGCTGAGATGCAACCACAGATGTAATTTGGCAAGTTTGAGAAGTCAAAGGCAAATTAAAAAAAAATAATCTTTCCTATTATTTCATGGAAAGGGAAATAAAAAGCAGTTTGTCATATATATGGAACAAATTAATCCCAGAGGAGCTATCCAAGTAATTCCTGTAGTAAAAAAAAAAAAAAAGAGTTATTAAGAGCTCTCAGTTGTATGTCAACCTGCAGGGATCTGGGAACATGAAAAGAATTTAGATTCTGCCCTAATTGCTTGCCAGCAATCAATAAAAGCTGAAGGTACTTCACTACTGTATAGTGAGGCCTGGGCAGCTTTTATTAATTGTAAAGCTTACCTATCATAGATAGAAGTTGCAGGATGGTGCTTCTCTTTGCCCTCAGTTTCTCTCCTCACAAAAGCTTCTGTTCAATGGTACTTCAAGAGATAGTCATGTGAAAGTTAAACTGCTGTACCTGCTGTGATGCTGAAAACTTTTTTTCCACCAAGGCAGTTTGCTTCACCTGCATTTGAATTCATCCTGAAAAAGAGGATTATCCTCAGTAATAAGGTTGAGGGACCTAGTGATTTTACTGATGAAGGAGGTTGTATATTTCCTTCTCTTGGCTGAATTGCCTCTAACTACTGGGAAAAGAAAAATTAATGTTCTGAAAACACAGGCATGACTTTACTTTCTCCATCATTTATTCCTTCTTTTCCTCTCCTTCCCTCAACACTCCGCCATCTGCCTTTTCTGACACCTGATGTTGCCTACAATTGCTCTCATTTCTCACCAGGTTGTGTGTTGGTGTATATTTTACTTTATTATTTTTATTAAAGTAGTTTTATTCTTTTCCAGCCCATCACTCTCGCTCCCTTACTCTCTTTTCTTTTCCTCTTTGGGAAGGCAGAGGTGTTCACACAGAGCGTCTGTCACTTGTTTAGTGGCCTGTCCAGCCCTAATTCTCAACATTGCTCTTCCCCAACTTGTCCCTCCCAGCTCTTTTCCTTCCCCAAGCACTTTTGACTCCCCAGTGTTGCTGCCCCTTTGGCTTGGTTCCCTTTCAGTCTTCCTGTCCTTCTTTTGTTCCTTGAGTCTCTTACCCTGTCATCCTTGATGTCTACTGACAGTTGTTAGTTAAAATGTTGGCTGCTGTAGATGTAAAGAGGTTTTAAGGAAGATTTCTTCGAGAAGAAAGGTTGAAAAAGAACTCTTCCTGCAGTGCAGTAGTATCATTATCAGAAGGCTGTGGAGAGGTACTTGCAACTGTTATTAGCTAGTGTTAATTTATTCCATGGCTCAGGAGTCCTTTATAACACAGCTTATTAAATAGCAAGTTTAACCACAGGTACTTAAGAATGATACAAGGATTCGTGTTTTTTTGATTTCTTTTGCATTCAGAGGGCTTGACCACCTCTGCTATGAAGACAAACTGAAACTTAAGGTTGTTCAATGTGAAGAGAAGGCCTTTGAGCAGCCTTCCAAGACTTGAAGGGGTCCTCCAGCAGAGCTGAAGAGGGACTTTTGACAAAGACATCTAGTGATGGGATGAGGGCTAATAGCCTGAAAATGGAAGGAGCTTGATTGAGGTGAGGCATTAGAGAGAAATTATTCCCCGTGAGGGTAGTGAGGCACTAGAACAATTTGCCCAGAGAAGTTCTGAAGGCTCCAAGCCTGGCTGTGTTCAAGGCCAGACTGAATGTGGCCTTGAGCAACCTGCTCTAGTAGAAGGTGTCCCTGCATATGGCAGAGGGATTGGAAGTAGGTGGTCATTAAGGTTCCTTCCAAACCATTCTCTGATCCCCAAAGAAGCTTTTAGAGAATTCTTTCTGAGGAGAGAAATGGAGGTGACAGTGCAGTCAGCAAACATACTTTTCACAGCAAGTCCTTTCACAGCATGTCCTTCCATGGCCCCTTATTTGCCAGGCAATGCTCTGCTGAGATGGCTGTTCACATGCCCTGTAAGGGAGATAAAGTGTTCTTGTATTAAATGGGCTCAAGTCATTCAGTTAGTGCTTGTGCCTTGTCTCTAACGTGCTGAAGGCGTGGAGGAAACCATTGCTGTAATTCTGCAAGCAGGCACAAACTGTTTTCAGAAAGAAGGCAAGGCAGTATGTGTGAATTTGAGTGCTTCTTCCTCTAAAGATGCTTATGAAAATGCTCAGCCTTCATAAAAAGGGTCATTGTACTCTGCTAAAACCTCTTAGAGGTGACTAAGCATGTCACATGTTCCTCTGAAATATGATTTAAATGGATTTGGAACCCTACAGATAGAGAGAAGCAGATGAAGCCAGGACAAGTTGTCATATATAGAGCAGATGCTTAGAGAAGTTCTGAAGGAACCAGAAACCACTCTGGAGGGAGAGGGGTGTAAAGGTGTATACTGGTATGGAAAGAAGGTTGTTAACACAGCATTGTGCTTCAAGACTGCCTCGAAACTAAGGGAATTTGAACTGCTAATGAATACAAGTTCAGAGGAGTGACACACCTGCAAATGGCTTCTGGCCTGTATCAGGAACAGTGTGGCCAGTAGGACAAGGAAGGTTATTCTTCCCCTCTACTGAGCTCTGGTCAGGCCACACTTTGAGTATTGTGTCTAGTTCTGGGCTCCTCAATTCAAGAGAGATGTTGAGATACTGGAATGTGTTCAGAGAAGGGTGACAAAGCTGGTGAGGGTCCTGGAACACAGCCCTGTGAGGAGAGACTGAGGGAGCTGGGGTTGTTTAGCCTGGAGAAGAGGAGGCTCAGAGGTGACCTTGTTCTCTACAACTACCTGAAGGGAGGCTGTAGCCAGGTGGGGGTTGGTCTCTTCTCCCAGGCAACCAGCAGCAGAACAAGGGGACACAGTCTCAAGTTGTGCCAGTGAAAGTATAGACTTGATTTTAGGAGGAACTTCTTCCCAGAGAGAGTGATTTGCCATTGGAATGGGCCACCCAGGGAGGTGGTAAAGTCGCCATGTTCAAGGAGAGAGTGGATGAGGCACAGAGTGCCATGATCTGGTCGATTGGACAGGGCTGGGTGATGGGTTGAACTGGATGATCTTGGAGGTCTCTTCCAACTTGGTTAATTCTATGATTCTACATTATTTTCCTATCTCCACCACAAGTTGCACACAAGTGTTTTCAGAAGCAATGTCCTATCTGTGGGGATTTGGAAGGCAAAGGATGTGAACTTTGGACCCATCAAATACTGTTTATTCTTTTCCCACAGAAACATTTTGTAAATTATGCCTGGAGTTGAACTTTTTATAGTTGTTTTGCCCTTGAAAAGCATAAGCATGAAGAACAGGAATGGGATTTTGACCCTCTTTAGCCTGTGATTAGAAGAAAAGTAATCTTCGGGAGAAAGCCATGATACTGTCTAGTGTAATCCAGCAGGAAAAGATGGCTATTCAGCAGTGAAATGTCACTATAACAAAGCAAGCAGTAACTCCTTTAAATACCAAAGTTTGTGCTTCTGTGGCATATTAGCAAGATGGTTTTTTATATATACTAAGCAGTGGTATGTAAATTTATATCTATAACTGGATCTTTTTCTACCATTTAAAAAATTGGAACAGGAGGGAGAAAGAGCTTTATCTAACTTCTGGAGTGCTTATAGCTGAGCTTCTTTCTAGGGCTAGTTAGACAAATCAGACTGGTATAAGATACACCTTATCTTCTGTCTTGAGGGTGTACACATGTGTTATCTGGGAGATGTTTTTCTGGGTGACTAGTTGTGGTCAAAAAAGTATCTTTTCCTTCTCTCACTAATGCATCCACTGAAGTTCATGTGCAAGAGAACCATCTTTCATCAGCCTGCAGTAAAAGACACCCCTGTGAGGAGAATGGTGACAGAATTGAAGGTGGTTTTGCACTGATGCATTGAGCTTAGTTTGTATGATGGACCATCAGATTACCTTAAGGAGAGCAGGGCTGAACATAGTGTTTTTATTCTCCTCTGGTAAGATCTCGTGTGGAGTACTGCATCCAGCTCTGGAACACTCAACACAAGAAAGAGAGGGACTTGATGAAGCTGGTCCAGGGGAGGGCCACAACAATGTTTCGGGGCTGGAGCACCTCATCTGTGTGTACAGGCTGAGGGAGATGGGGTTGTTCAGCTTGGAGAAAAGAAGGCTCCATAGAGACCTAATAGCAGCCGTTCAGTACCTAAAGGTAACCTGCAGGACAGTTGGAGAAGGACTGTTTACAAAGACCTGAAGTGATAGGATGAGGAGCAGTGGTATAAAATTAGAGAAGAGTAGATTTAAATTGGATGTTAGAAACAAATTCTTTACCATGAGGATGCTGGAACACTGGAACAGATTGCCATGGGGAGGTAGTTGAGGCTCTATGCTGCGAGATATTTAAGATCAAGCTCAACAAGGCTCTGAGCAACCTGATCTAGTGGAGGATGTCTCTGTTTGCTGCAAGGGTTGTTGGGCTAGATGATCTTAGGAGATCTCTTCCAACCCAAACCATTTTATAATGCTATGATTCTCTTTAGGTTAAGGAATATGCATCAGCTTAGGACATTACTAGTGGACTGTAGGTATAAACTCCTAGCAAACCAGTTTAAGTGTCAAGCCATCTTTTTGCAACATTTGGCTGTTCTTAGTAAGTGGAGCACACATTGAACAAGTCTCCAGTTCAAACTGCTGGTGATTCTCTTAACTAGTGGCTACAAAGGCAGTTCAGATTAAATCAAGCACTATAACTTGAATGAATGTTTTTGTTCTCAAGTGGTTGTCAACTCTCTGTATTGCTAGAGAAAACAGTAGAGATTTTGATAAATGTTGTGGAAGTTCATACTCGGATCAGCTGTGCTGACAGTAACCAGTGGTTGCTGTGTTTTCTCAAGCTGTGTTAGCTCTGAAGAAGGTCATCAGGATATGGTATCACCTTTGTTTAAATTTCATCTGTTTTGACAGAAACAGATTCATCAGTTTTCATCAGTTTTGATAGAAATGTGTTTCTAAAAGAATTTCACTTCTTCTGGCATTAATTCTACTCTGTCCTGGTGAAGCCATATCTGGAATATTGTGTCCAGTTCCGGGTCTCTCACTTCAAGAAGGACCTAAGGGAACTGCTTGGAAGAGCCACCACAGAGCCACAAAGACGATGAAGACAGTGAAACATGTCCCTGTGAGAACAGGCTGAGTGAGCTGGGGTTCTTTTCCTTGGAGAGGAGGAGAGGTGACCTCATTCATGTTTATAAAGATGTGAAAGGCAGTGTTGGGAGGACAGAGCCAGGCTCTGCTCGCTGACGTTCAGTGACAGGACAAGGGGCAAGGGGAGACAGCTGGAGCAGAGGAGGTTCCACAGGAACATGAGGAGAAACCTTTTCACTGTGAGGGTGTCAAAGCCCTAGAGCAGGCTGCCCAGAGACGTTATGGAGTCTCCTTCTTGAGAGACATTCAAAACCCACCTGGATGCATTCCTATGTGACCTGCTTTACATGATCCTGCCCTGGGAGGGTGGTTGGACTGAATGATCTTTTGGTGTCCCTTCCAACCCCTAACATTCTGTGATTCACCAAGATTTAAATGAGTAGATGACTTTCTGACATGCTGTAGTCTTAGTGCAATGAAAATAGACTCTCAAGAATCTTAGTAGATCCTTGAAAGCAACAAGTGATATTAGAATATTCCTTTGACTACAAAAAAAAAAAAAAAAAAGGACAACTGATACAACCACCAGGTTGATAACCAGAAAACTGAGAAGCTGAATTCACCTGATGATAGCATTTTCATAGTGAAAATAATGATA
Organism: Tricholaema leucomelas; assembly: GCA_013400475.1. Lineage (NCBI taxonomy): Eukaryota > Metazoa > Chordata > Aves > Piciformes > Lybiidae > Tricholaema lacrymosa > Tricholaema leucomelas. Next base: position 591 of record WAAF01009570.1, on the reverse strand, counting down.
ATTGAAGAACCCTGATATTTAACACACTCCAAGCTACCTATTCCAGTGGAATAAATCAGTTTCATTGTTACAAAGAGTGTACATTGTATGTGGAAATAGTTTGATTGTTTTTCTTAAGCAGATGTAAAATGTTTCAGCTAGTAACTCTCAGAAGAGTGCTTGAGGAACAATGGTGTAGGAGAGGGCAAATTACAGCTGTGCTTCCAAAGTTCATTCTTGACAGGAGCCAGCAGTAAACCTGCAAAACCAGAAGCTGTGCAGCATCTTGTGCAGTAGATGCTGTTTAGAAAAGCAGTGATTTTTATTTCTTCAGTTTGGCTTTTGTTCTGTGCTTTCACATCAGTGTCCAAGCAGAAGTGGGTTAACAAAATGGTGTCCCTAAAGGGTCTGTGGTGGAACCACTGCAATTTAATATCCTCCTCAATGACAGTGGGATCAAGTGCACCCTCAGTAAGTCTGTGGATGATGCCAAGCTGAGTGATGCAGTTGACTTGCTAGAGAGATGGAATGCTGTCCAGAGGGACCTGGACAGGTGTGAAAAGAGTGCCCTTATGAACATAGTGATATTATAGAATCATAGAATCATAGAAT